>BQMJ01000004.1:0-344661 GCA_025991245.1 Galdieria partita
ACCCTAATAAAACCCTAATAAACCCTAAATAAGCCTAATAAAACCTAAATAAACCCTAATAAACCCTAAAAAAACCTAAAATAAACCCTAATAACCCTAATAAACCCTAATAAACCCTAATAAACCCTAAATAAACCCTAATAAACCCTAATAAACCCTAATAAACCCTAATAAACCCTAATAAACCCTAAATAAACCCTAATAAACCCTAAATAAACCCTAATAAACCCTAATAAACCCTAAATAAACCCTAATAAACCCTAATAAACCCTAAATAAACCCTAATAAACCCTAATAAACCCTAATAAACCCTAATAAACCCTAATAAACCCTAATAAACCCTAATAAACCCTAATAAACCCTAAATAAACCCTAATAAACCCTAAATAAACCCTAAATAAACCCTAATAAACCCTAAATAAACCCTAATAAACCCTAATAAACCCTAAATAAACCCTAATAAACCCTAAATAAACCCTAATAAACCCTAAATAAACCCTAATAAACCCTAATAAACCCTAATAAACCCTAATAAACCCTAATAAAAGTGAATAAAAAAAATGCCCACTCCCTTCTGCCAGGTTATACATACTTCAAAATTTATTGCGTTTCAATTTCTTTTGAATGCATTAAAAACGAAAGTCCATCAACTCTTTTGAGCTTCCTACTTTTTTTTGTATTCTAGCTAAATAATTTAGGTGGTAAATTTCCCAGTGTGATTTAACTGGGGTCTGTGCGATTTCTTGCGTGCCTCTTTTTTGTGTTTTTGTATATTTGATGTTTATGAAGAGAATACTTGAAAACGTGCAGGTATTTTTTTGATTTTCTTGTAATTAGAAGTTATCCTTTTGCACCCTGGTATTTCTCTGTTTCTGAGTATTATTTCCTTGTTTCGGTTTTTTTTGGCTTCACTAAAGTATGAATTCAAGTAAAATATGCATACCTACATAAAAGCTCAAATACTATTGGTAGATATTAGTAGTGTGATTCTAGGTAAATTCATTCACTGTCAGAAAGCAAAAGAATACTTTACCAAATAGATTTGGTTCAAATAAAACACGAAGCCAAAAATCATAAAATGAAAGAAAAAACAATTAATTTGTAATCAGTCAATCAAGAACGAAGGTAATGATGCCAAAAACAACAAAAAAGGACCCATCCAAGAAAAATGCTCACAATTTCAAATTTCTGCGAACCAACAATGAAATTTCCACTCAGCATGTCTGTAAAATAAAAATAGCATCTCAAATTATTTCCAAAATTTCCTGAATTTCGTGTAATATACAAGAAATACAAAGAAAAGCAAAAATAGCTCAAGAGGCAAGTTACTTGATTACTGGCAAAAAAAACAGCACAATTTCAGGATGAATCAATTTTGCTAGATTGATAGCATATGTAGAGGCCTTGATTGCACGAATTCACTTTTTCCTCCAATGCATTAAGATGACAAAAAACGTAATGAATCTTCAAATGTGAATGGTTCGGCACACGGCACGGGCAATAATTCATTAGGACCTACTAGGTTTTCTTAATGTCTAATGTTTATGTCAAAGGTCACAAATTATAAAGAAAAATTAACAGAAAATATAAAAGAACATCCATCTATTATAAGAAAGTAAAAGGGCCCTTCACATAATGAATACGGCATTACAAAGAACAAAAAAAATTATGTAAATAAAATTTGATAATTTGTCGTAGAAATTGATCGATAAAGGACGAAAATGATAAGGCAAAAAGACAACCAAAAAAGTACAATTCATGCGAACCTCTTAAAATTTTTCAACAAAATATTCCTTTCAGCCAGGACATACCTAGTTTTTCAATTCATTGCGCTCTAGTAGTCTCAAAGTAGGAGTGGCTAGAGTAAATTGTTTATATGTTTTTTCTTATTTATGTTTTTTGTCAAAGAATAGTTACGTATTTCTTTATTCATTTTGCTTGTTGTGCTACTGACTAAGTTTGGTTTTCTGTCAGCTACATTTTGTTTGAGTTTTTTTTTGGATTGGAAACTGGAGTTAGTTTTTAGATTCCTCGTTTAGTTCAAATTTTTTTGGATTGCGCAATTTTCTGCTTTTTTAGTATGCTTTTGAGATTTTTGGTGGTTCGTTTATATGTTACCCTTCAGGTGACGTTTGTCTAAGACGCGAGCAATTTGCGCGAACAAGTCGTCACAAGAATAGAGCAATCTGTCTCTATGTAACACTTTCCTTTTTTTTGTTTTGTGCTATCTTCATTGTTGTCTTCAAGGACTATCCCTTCTTTTTACTACTTTTCTATAAATGAAAAAAAAAAGATTTTTTCTTTTGCATTTCAATGTGATATAGTTAATAAATTCTCTTTCATCAAAACTATTCTATTTTTTGTTCTCTATGAGCAGTTTGCTGTAACTTGATTACTTCGTTTCCCACGGTCGACAAATTTCTGCCGGACGAGAACTGTTTCAAGGTACTGATGATAAAAGGAATATGTGGTACATGGAAATTCTTCAATATATTCTCTTTAGTTTCTATTTCTTTAAATGCTTATTCGATGGCTTCCTTGTAAAATGGGTATTTGTATTGTTCCTTTAATAACACCTTGAAACAAGTGTAGCGCTTTTAATGCAAAAATTGCCTATTTCTCTTTGATACATTGCATAAATTCCTCTTCAATACCTTTTCATAATGCCAATATTATAGAACTGAAACTGAAATGATGAAATCTTTTTCTTTTTAGTGTTGCCTTAAATTTTACGAATTATTGAATTTGTTATTTTAATAATGTCACATTAATGTTTCTCGCAAATTTCTCTTTTCATATAGGTTTGTATGGGTATTCCTTTGTAACGATAATGATATTTCTTTATTGCCTTTTCT
Organism: Galdieria partita; assembly: GCA_025991245.1. Classification (NCBI taxonomy): domain Eukaryota; phylum Rhodophyta; class Bangiophyceae; order Galdieriales; family Galdieriaceae; genus Galdieria; species Galdieria partita. Next base: position 2,856 of record BQMJ01000004.1, read on the forward strand.
TATTAAATTCGTTGATATCTCCAGTGCATACATAATGAAAAACTTCGCAATTTGAATTGTTTCGAAACTTTTGTTTCCATCGCATCGCCAAGACTTTCATGGTTGAACCTTATGAGAATCGTCTTTAAAAATCTGTCTTATATAGCAAATTTTTGAGTATGGTTCTTTGATCACTTTATTGTATTTTACGTTGCAGTTTTATTGAAAATTTAACCATTTGGTGAAGGAACTTTTGCTTTCTGATAATTGAGAGGGACTGCTTGTTTCGTTTTATTCGGTAAATAGCCTACTATTTGACATATAGTGTGGCTATACATCTTTAGCCAAAAGTAAACAATGCCTACGCTATTCTTGTATTCTCAGAAATAGAACTTTGTGTTTGGTTTGAAACTTTTTAAACTTTCTTTTATTTATTCTCAAAAATGTCAAACTCCAAATCAATCTTTTTGGTTTTTCATGTGCGTACTGTTATGCCATAGATTTTTGTTCTATTGTTATTTTATAAGAATGACTGAATTAGAAGAATCAATCAACGTTTAGGCTCTTTGTTCACATTTCAAAAAGTTGACTTTCTTTATCCTTTCTCTTCTACTACTGCTATCTTTTTTCTTGTGTTTTATGTTTTGTAACCCTTCAATGTGTAATGAAGTTTTCCTTGGTTTCATTTTACCTATGTACTAAACTGTTCGAGGTGAGGATTTATTGATTTTTTCTATTTGCAGATTGGATCTACTTTCCTCTTTACTAACTTTCACATTATCACCACTGGTTACCCCGAGAACAACTAGGAATACTGATGCCATAAAGGACAAATTATGTATTAAAATTCTTCAATTTTTTCACTTGTGCCGACCTCCCTACATTCATACTTTTTCTTTAGACCCTCTTTGAGACGATATTTCTATCGCCCTTTCAATGAACCGTAGGTAATTTTAAAAAAAAAGGTTAAATTTTTATTATTTGAAAAGACACGACTCTTCTTTCCTTTTTCGAAGAGGTATGACGCTTTCTCGATTCAGTACATCGTCGTAAAAGGTTGCAATAAATCATGAAAATTATTGGTTTAGATTGATTCTCTTACTTGTGAAATTGTATCAACATTCTTAAAGATTTTTGTGATTTTGTTAATTTATCTCGAGTGACAAAGTAATTCTTCCTTTGAAATTTTTGGAATCACCCCAACAGTCCTATTTGCATTGCATGAAAACGATATCCAATTGTCCCATTTCTTTCATTTTTATTAGATTTTTAATTTTTTGGGAGGAGCTGAGCAATTTGGTTTTGAATTTGATATATTGCGAAATCTAAATCTGGTAATTTTTACAGCTAACGTACTGCATGGCTTGTTTCACTATAGTAGTTTTCGATATTGAAAAGCGACAGTTTTTCGAAAAGTAGAATCTTGCAACTGTTGGTTTTTACTATGTGGTATCTTTTATCAGACACCTTTTTTGTGAAAAATTTTTTTTGCTTTCTTATGGTAACTGGATCCATTTTGTCATGTTGACCGGCATAATATTATACACAAATTGTACTGTTGATATATATAATGAAGACAAAGCAAGCCACGCCTTTGCCATAAAAAGGCCTCAGATGAATTGAACCGTTAGCAATCCAGCCACAAAAGTTCAACGTTTGTCTGTAGCATCTTCGATATTATATGCTTTATGTCAGTTTGAATATGCTTTGAATGACAGCTTGAAGAGAAACATGTCTCTCAAGATCACTTTTCCTCCATGAATTTGTTGTATTTTCATTCTTGTTCTTTGAAATCATCCTGTTGTTTCTGTTTCTCTCCTTATATATATAAAATTTCTTTTAAGTATTTCAATTTGACAAAAGTACTGAATGAACTGTTTCCGACTAGTATGATAGGTGTTTCTTTGAACATGTCCGATGGACTCTGCTTTTTACTTCCCCTTTGCACTGTCGACTAATGTCCATCCATGAGAACAATTAGAGATTCTTATTCAATAAAACAAGTAGTATATGGAATTTCTTCAATCTTTTTTAGAGATTCTATTTCTTCAAAGGCTTTTTATTCGAAGGTTTCTTTTAAATTCGCTTTGTATTGTTCCTTTATTAATTACTTGAAAGAACCGTTATCAAGTCTTAATAAAAAATTTTTCTATTGTCCTCTGAGATACGTCAAACCTCGATAGACCCTAGCCAATAGTAAACCTGAAACCTTAAAAAAGGAAAAAATGCCCACTCCTTTCTGCCAGCCTACACATATTTTACAATTTAGTGCATTTTTTCTCTTAATTGCATTTTAAACGAAAGTTTCTCAATTCTATCAAGCCTCTTCGTTTGCCTCTTGTCTTGTATAATGAGTCGCAAATTTCACTGAGTGTTTGTTGGCGTTTTGGAGACTGTTCTTGTGGGTTATTTTTCCATTATATTTGTATTTGAGATATATTGCATGAATACTTGGAAACGATAGGAAAAAGTTTTGATTTTGCTTTTAACTTATGATTGTCCTTCATTTGTTTTTTGGCATTTTCATGTCGTGTTGCGTTGGCTTAAAATTTGAAGTGGTTTGTTTGATCGAAAATTTTTTTGGGTTATTTGTTGCCTCGAAACAGTCGTTTTTCATTGATATGGTTGCAGAGCCATTTATTAAAGCTTGTTTTTACTGGGTTTTACTTTTTCTTGTGAACCGGTATCCATTTTATGAAGGATCCTTTTGCTTTGTTCTGATCGATGAATGTTCCTTTTTCTATCCTGTTAGTTTCTTTCTATACTATGTGACTTTTGAAGCAGTAATAAAATTAAAAAAAATTAATTAACCCTAAAAAAATTCCTATTTTCCTGCTCCAGGTCATTTGCATTCGAAATTTATCATGTTTTTGGAAATCTCAATGCATTGGAGAAAAAAAACGAATTGGTTCTATCAAGACATTTACTTTTGCTTTTAGTTTCGTTAAAGTAATTAATTCTCAAACTGTGCTACTTGTTTTGCCAACGATCTCATGACTTGCCTTGTGTGCTATTTCTGCGTATGTATGTATTTGTTGTTTACTACGGGTATTTAGGTAAAATTTTCGGATGCTATTTTTAGTTCACGGCCCTTTTGAGTTAAGGAATTTCTCTGTTGCTTTGCAATAATTCGAAATTTTGAGCTGTTTAGAAATTGTGAGCATTTTTCTTGAATGGTTGCTTTTTTGTTATTATTAGCATCATTAACTTCGTTCTTGATTGAAACAGTTGCACAGTAAGTTAATAGCTTTTTCTCATATTAGGATACTTTGCTTTGTGTGGTATTTGTGCCGAATCTATTTGATGAAATATCCTTTTCATTGCTGATATTGGATAAATTTACCTAGAATCGCTTAGTTAATATATTCCAATAGTATTTGAACTTTTAGGTAAACATGCATATTTAACTTGAAATTCTACCCGAATAAAGGCTAATAAAACCAAATGGAGGAAAAAGTACTTAATGCTTTCAGCCTGGGCGTGCCTGGTTTTCAGTTCACTGAGCTCTAATAGTCTCAAAGTAGGAGTGGTCAGAGTGAATTGTTTATGTCCGGTTTCTTATTTATGTTTTTTTGCCAAAGAATAGTTACATATTGTTTTATTTTTTAAGTTTGCTGTGCTACTGACCAAGTTTGGTTTCCTGTCAGCTACATTTTGTTTAAACTTTTTTTGGATTGAAAACTGGAGTTAGTTTTTTACATTCCTTCTTTAGTTCAAATTTTATTAAGATTGCACAATTTTCTACTACTTTTGTATCGTTTTGAGATTCTAGGTGGTTCGTTTAAATGATACCCTTCTAGTGACGTTAGTCTAAAGTGCAAGAAATGTACGCGAACAAGTCGTCGCAAAATTAGAACACTCTGCCACTATGTAACATTTTCATTTCTTTGTATTTTCTGCTTTCATTGCTGCATTCAAGAATTACCCCTTCTTTTTACTACTTTTCTTCCAATGAGAAAAAAAAAATTTTTTCTTCTGTATTTCTATGTGATATAGTTACTAAATTCCCTTTCATCAAAGTTATTGTATATTTTTTCTCTGTGAGCAGATTGCTGTAACTTGTTTGCTTCGTTTCACAAGGTTGAGAAATGTCTGCCTGACGAGGACAGATTCATGGTGCCAATGATGTAAAGAACAAGTGGTACATAAAAATTCCTCAATATATTCTCAAGTTTTTATTTCTCTAAAGGTTTTTTCTATGGCTTTTTTCTAAAATTGGTTTTGGTATTGTTCCTTTAGTAAACCGTATAAAGAAAGTCCTAAACTGGTAATGCGAAAGTTGCCTATTCCCCTTTGATATATTGCATAAACTTCTCTTCAATACCGTTTCATAATGCCAATGCAATAGAACTGAAAATGAAATGCTGAAATCTTTTTCTTTTTTTTTAACTGTTGTCACAAGTTTCGGAATTTTTTTAAATTTTTATGCCTTGGTGTCATAGTAGTTTTTCCGTTGAATTTTTCTTTTTATATAGGTACTACATTGTAGCGATGATGTTCTTTGTTTATTGATTTTTCTTATTAAGATCGCTGCTGTCTTCAGTGCATACATAATTGTAAGCTTTGAATATGGATAATTTCGAAACTTTTGTTTCAATGGTTTCGCCAAGATCTTCATGGTTGAACCTTACATTATTAGAATCGTTTTTAGAAATTTGTCTTATATAGAAAAATTCTAAGTATTGTTATTTGGTCATTTTATTGTATTCTACGGTGCAATGCTATTGAAAATTTAACCATTTGGTAAGTCGTTTCTGCTTTTTGATGCTCTTGAGACACTGCTTGCTTCATTCTTTGAGTAGCCTTACTTGAAATATAGTGTCGGTATACATATTTAGCAAAAAGTAAACAGTGCTTATGCTATTCTTAGATTCTCGAAAGCAATACTTTGTGTTTTGGTAAACTTTTCGAGCCGCCTTGTATCTGTTCTCTACATTGTCAAATTCTGAATCTCTTTGTCGGCTTTTCAGTGTGCACTCTTATGTCACAGATTTTTGTTCAATTGTTACTTTTTAAGAATGAATGAGCTAAATGGTTCAGTTGTCGTTTAGGCTCTTTGTTCACATTTCAGAAAGTTCACTTGTTTGATCATTTCTCTTCTAGTACTACTGTCTGTTTCTCTTTTGTGTTTTATGTCTTATAACCCTTGAATGTGTGATGATGTTTTTCTAGGTTCTATTTCACAATGCAAAGACTGTTCGAGGTGAGAATATATTGATTTTTTCTATACGAGATTTGTTCTACTTTTCTTTTTACTAAATTTCGCATTGCCACCTACTGGTTACTCCTGAGAACAACTAGAAGTTTTTATGCCATAAAGGACAAATAATGTATTGAAATTCTACAATCTTTTCACTTGGGTCGACCTCCCTAAATTCTTTCTTTTTTCATAGACTCTATTCGAGACGATATTTTTATTGCTCTTCTAATCAACCGTAGATAATTTCAGAAAAACAGTAAAATTTTCTTTATTTGAAAAGACATGACTTTCCATTGTTTTTCTAAAAAGCATGCGTTTTTCTCAATTCACTAGATCGTCGTAAAAGAATCTAATAGAGTATGAAAGTAAGTGGTCTAGATTGGGTTAAATACTTTTGAAATTGTTTCAAAATTCTTGAAGATTGTGATTTTGCTAATTTATCTCGAGTGACAAAGTAATTCTTCCTTTGAAACCTTTTTTGAAATCACCCCCACAGTTGTATTTACATTGCATGAAAACGATATCCAATTGTCCCATTTCTTTCATTTTTATTAAACTTTTAGTTTTTGGGGGGAGCTGAGCAATTTGGCTATGAATTTGATATATAGTGAAATCTAAATCTGGTAATTTTTACAGCTAACGTATTGCATGGCTTGTTTTACTATAGTCGTTTTCAATGTTGAAAAGCGACAGTTTTTTAAAAAAGTAGAATCTTGTAGTTGTTGGTTTTTACTATGTAGTATCTTTTATCAGACACCTTTTTTGTAAAAAAATTTTTTTGCTTTCTTATGGTAACTGGACCCATTGTGTTCTATTTTATGTTGATCGGCATAATATTATACACGAATTGTACTGTTGATATCTATAATGAAGACAAAGCAAGCCACACTATTCTCATATAAAATCCTCATATGAATTGAACAGTTAGCAATCTAGCCACAAAAGTTCAATTTGGTCTGTAGCATCTTGGATATTATATGTTTTATGTCAGTTTGACTATGCTTTGAATGACAGCTTGAAGAGAAACATATCTCTCAAGAGCACTTTTCCTACATGAATTTGTTGTGCTTTCTTTCTTGTTCTTTGAAATCATCCTGTTGTTTTTGTTCATCTCCTTCTTAAATATATAAAATTTCTTTTAACTATTTCAATTTGACAAAAGTACTGAATTGGTTTCGACTGAGAATATGGTAGGTTTTTCTTTGAACATGCATTTTGGAAACTTCTTCTTACTATCTTTTTCATTGTCGAATAATGTCCGCTCAAGAGAACCATTAGAGATGCTTATTCAATAATGCCAAGTAGTATATAAGAATCCTTCAACTTGCTAGCGACTTCCTAGAGATTTTATTTCTCTTGTTGCCTTTCTTTTCTCTATAGGTTATTTTCAAAATCGGTATTTTTATCGTTCAATTATTAGTCTATAAGTGTACGAAAGAAAAAAACGCTACTAAGTTATAATTTTAATCAGAAAAAAATTGTCTAGTGTCCTCTGACATACGTCATGCGCTTTCCTTCATTGAATTATGTTCTCGTGAAACCATTGTTATAAACCAAAGAATTATTTAATGATTCACATATTTTGACTTGCCTTGTTGCTTTCATATTTGGTAGTTTTGAAGTTTCGTTTTGTTTGTTGATCCATTCGTGGCAATTCATCGTCGCCTATGAAATCTTCATCCCCTAACATACTCGTGCACTTGTACCGCTTTTGACTGACCATGAATTTTCTCTAGTACCTGCTTTGGGGAAACGTTTTCATTTGGTTGAGCCTAACATAATTCACTATGTATTTGAAATGTTGCTAAACTAAATTGGCTCCGTTTCTTGCATCTCCCGTATTAGAGCCTTTTTCGATTCACTGACAGTGGTTTGAAGAGTACAGCCTTGTTTTGCCTTATGGTTTCTTTATGCTGTCTTATCTTTCACTTAGCAATTTGGCAAAACAGTTTTTACTTTCTTGGGATCATTGTATACTCCTTATTTTATTCTGTGAGTATCTCGTATACTATAATGCTGCTTTGTTGATGGTATACATATTGACCCAAAAGTAATCCAAACCATAAATATGCCATAAAAAAAGCCTTCAACTGAACGAAACAGTTAACAATGACGACGTAAATGTTCCATCATGTCTACTGTTCTTCCTCTTTCTTCTTGTTTTATATCTACCTGGTCTATACTTTGCGCTATAACTATTAGAAAATTATATCACTGAGTGGCATTTTTCATTATTGGTCATATTGTACTCTCACTCTTTTTATCTACAATCAATTTCTCCTTCCTTGCTCTCTTAGCTTTTAATACTTTTTTAGTCTTTTACTATGCATTGCATAACATTTTGGCTTCTTTCTAGCTCTTTTCTCTAGAATTTTCTATTTGGAACTCTTTGTTTGGGAACACCTCCAATCGAAATTCAATTTCTTCCATGATTTCCATAAGAACTTTCAATGCGTTTTGCTTTTCATACTTATCTAGCGTCCAAATCGATACTTGGTCAATCGAAATCAAAAGAATGTGTTGTACAGAGGCACAAATTCATTTCTATGCTTTAATAGGAAGCAAGAGCAAGATTGAGACTAGATGTCTATGTTAGTGACACAACTTGAAATACTGTGACACTTGAGAAGTTGCAGGAGAAGCTCTACTTGTAAATACTCTAGTGTACTTGCAAGCTGGCTCAAGAATTTCAAACTATATCATGTATGCAAAAATGCATCATAGAGATTTTGAATCAATCGTTGGTCTTTCCTCAACTTTTCCAGAGGACAATGGACTATGAAAGAAGAGTTTACTAAGTTCTATTTTTTATTGCTTCATTTCTGTTGATTTCGACCACTACTTATTTTTATATTTACAAATAAATAGCACTCTAGCCATTTTTTAGACAGTTGGAGCTTATTCTTGGCTAATCGTGAAAAAAAGTTCATATGAAACAAGAAAACACAAATTAGTATATACAAACCAATTTCTACAACTTTCTTTCCACAAATATCGGCTTTAAAAAATTTCGAAAAATTTTTGAATTTTGTCGAGAATTGACTACGTAGAACAAAACACAGCCCATGACCGCCAAAAGTCAATGGAGGAAAGTGAGGGGAAATGAATCAATGAACCCTCATGTGAACTCAAATAACTTCTTACTGGATTTCCCAACGACCCAGCTTGGATCCTAATTCAACCTAGTAAAATCTACAATGCAGCAAGGTTTTCAATTGCAAAATAACTACCAAGCTTCTATCTGTTAACTGCTACAAATGTTTTCATAGACATTACTTTCTAATTAAGTCGCTTGTAAAGAGCTGAGGTTTCTTTAAAAAAAATTGCACTTCTTCCTATTGATTGTAAATAGTTTTTGAATATGTCGTTTTCAGGTACTATATCAGTTGTTTTTCTGTTAATTTTTTTCTCTTTCACATCACAGTGTAATTGGAAATGATTTCAGCATTGTGCAATATAGACAAATTTATAATTTTAATGTATTTCATTCCGAACTTTTTGGTATGGTCCGTTTTTATATGTTTTCCTAGTTGTTTTAATTCGCCACTGGGTTTCATAAAATTTCGTAAACTTTTTCTTCTCGTAGATATCCTGTAATTTAGCAAATTGATTCTGTTTGTCCTTGTTTTGGCCGAGTAGTTTGTTTTTGAACTGATATTGTTGTTACAAGAAATTTTTGGTTTTCCTTTCTCGTTTCAATTGAATATTCTATGTGGAACTCTCACAAGTACTTGTTGTCTTTAATAAGTTTCCGTGACACATGTTTTCAACACAATGAAGGCTTCTCATGTCACTTGTCTTGCATCTCTGTTTATTGTTTTGATCGATATTGGGTTGTTTGAAACTTTTCTTTTAAACTCTGGTCTCACAAGCAGCTTTTTGTAGTTGTTCTTCATAAACTATGTTTTCTTAGGGAGCGATATGAGAATTTACTTTTTTGGTCGTTAGGTGATAGCTATACTGCATTGGACACTGCTCTGTCAACCATGAATAATTCCGATTGATTGATTAGTAAAGCTTGGATGGTCAATTCTAGTCTTTATCATGTTTTAAGAATTTGTGTCGGTTCTTTGGAGCCTCTCTGTTGACACTTTTGTGATTGATAGTGGCTAACGTTGCGTTTGTCTTCCCTCCTGGATTGGATTAAAATATATGCAAATTGCCGAAATTCAATTTCTTTGCTATTTATCAATAGTATTTTCCTTTTACAATGAGTACTTTGTTGTATGCATATTACAGTTGATGTTTGTCTTATTTTGTTGGCTAAACGTCTTTCTTGCTTCCGTATAAATGATGAGGCAATTTGTCAATTACGGAAAGTAGTGTCATGTGTATTTTTTTATTATCAATTGAATAGAGCAATACATTGCCATTCAGACATTTACATTATGACAAACCAATTGTTGAGTAGATTTCTTCTTGTATACGTGACTAATCACGAAATTCAGCGTATATTTATTCATTGACTCTAGATTTCTACGTGAGTAAAATTTTAGCAATGGCTTCCACCAGTATGAGGATCGATCGTTCAAGTAAAAAAGGGTATCAAAAATAAAATATTCATTTCTCGCTCCATTTTGCTTGATAGCCTAGGAAGATCCTGGAATATCTTGTGCATATATAGGAATGTTGCTTGGTAGAAAAAAATTCAACCTGCCAAAAGATTCGCTGTTTAAAATGCAGACCGCTGAACAATGACTTTATGAATTCGTCTCGAGTTGTCAGTTTGTATACTTTGTGCTTCTCAGCCTTACTGATTACAAATGATAGTAGTTGTGCCTTATATAGCTGATTGCGTTTTCTCACAAGAAAGACAGAGTTATTGAACTGCCAACAAGGATACTATTCAAACAGTATCTTTTCTAAAACAGTGTCGTTTTCTCCCAAGTCTTGAGTTTGAACATCTGTAACGAGTGGTCTTGGGCACTTCTGCATCCTTCAAGTGACCTCGTCAAGTAAGACTAGCAAACAACGACGTAAAGATGCATCAAAGTGGGTGTACAAACTCTGTTCACGTCCGTTTTCGAAACAGCAACTCACAGTTGAACTGCGCAGTTCAGTTGCCACGAGCCAATCTCCCCTCTCCACTTGGACAATAGATTCTCAGTAGACAAAAACTGACAATGACAAGAATCGTTTTTGTGAAGAACCAAAGAGAATCAACTCAGAATATACTCCGATTGTTACAAACGATCTTGGTAATTGTTCCACAAGAGAGAGTCCTCATCTATTCCACAGTTCAATTCAACTTCAAAACTGTATCGCCGCAAGGGTTCAGCCTCAAAAACTATTTGGAGCCTTTGTGCCAACTGGTTCCCCAATAATCCGCAGGGTCAATGTCTTAAAAGAGTCAAGGAATTAAGATTAACAATTCTCGAACAGTACCTACGTTGCATTCGACAGGAACTTGGAAGCGACTTTAAGGTTCAAGCCAAGTCGTTGACAGGAAACGAACAAACCAAACCGGGCCTTGGTTGGTATTTCAAAAAGTGCAAAGTCATAAAACTTCAAAGTTTTTTTCGTACTAAAAATTTCTCCTCTAAATTCAACTAATTATATTTTCATAAAAATGAACAATTTTATCCACTTCAAAACGGGTGGTAACAAAGCAACTACAGCCACAGTTGAGCAAAACAATCACAAAGAGAGATTGGGCAAAATGACGTTGAAGAGCTCTTCGAGTACCGTCAAAAGTGCACACGCCATATAGTCTCATATGTACCTAGTGAAAACTTTCCGAGGGAACCTTCCACTCAAAGGTTTACCTATAATACTATTGATTCTCTAACGTTGCACTATTTGAAGAGAACCGTTGTGCTAGAAAGGGTGTCGGCATACCTGCGAGAGAAAAGCCCGTCAGTGCAGTGAGATAAACTCACCTTTGTTGTTTACCTTGGAGATTTACTGGCTTCAAGTTGATTTGGAGAACATTGAGCTCTAGTCGATAGTAATCATTTCAAGAAAGTATAATCTGCCACTTTAAAACGAAGAAAGGCGTGTTTCCCACAACTTGGAACGATTGGGTGTGCAGTCGCCAAGTTGTTATAGAGAAATTTCGGCAAGTAGAGTGAACACTTGTGCTGATCAATGTCTATCTGACCTGTTTGCAACTTGGAGGATAGTGAATTTTGTGTTACCACTATCAAGGACTTTTCAGACTTTTGCAGATTTGAGTTTATACAATCTGGTCGAGTGTTTCAATTATCAACAAAACGTTTAAGTACACGTTGGAAGTGACACATGTATATAATTTGTATTGTACCTACAAGTATGTTGATAGAGTCCAGTCAATTTTCTCAATTTGCTTGAATACATAGACCAAGTGTCGCATATTCTATTCTTGTATAATTGTATTGCGAAAATAAAGAATCAGTTGTTGACTCTCTCTATTTTGTATAAAATCTACATATGAAAACTATTCATATAGCATAGCGTCACGACTCACATAGTAAGTATCGTTGCAAGAACCTTGCCTTGTTTGTCCCTTGACAACAACAGTCACCATCTCAGACCTTTGGCACATTTCCTCTTATGCATTTAAAACAGAGCAAACTGTCAAAAACTTTGTGTTTCAAAAAAGTCGACAATCTACCACGGAAAATTCTGCAAACACTAAAGCACTCCAAAGTTGGAGAAACATAACCAAGATGTCAAGGGTGGCTTTCCAAGACAAAGAATTGCCTGCACTAGTAAACCAACAGAGAAAAGCAAAAGCGGGAAGGAAGCAGCAACTCAATCAGAAACTTTTCAACCATACCTAGGGTACTTGAACACGCTATAAAGCTAGTACCGGAACTGACTCTTTAGTTCCCTCGGAGTCTCTCTGATAAACAACCTAGATGCATTTACAACAGTTTCGTTAAAACCCCACTCTCATAAAAACGTCCAAAGTTGGCTAGTCTCCACATATATTCTAAAACACAACGCCAAGACCCAAACTTGGAAAAAACCTGTTGTAAACAATTTGGAAACATATAAACTGGTCAAGAACTCAAACATTCATAAAGCTTTATCCAATTCCCAGTCAACTAGTTCATATAGAGCAGCTTTGGTGATTGCTTCAAGTAGGTCAACGGAAGGTTGAAAGCTGCCATCATCACTCCCCGTCCAGAAAAGGTGATTTGGGCAAGTCGGTTGTGTTCTCAACAGCTTCCTTGTGAGCCTGCTGGAGACTTGTTATCTTGAGAGGAAAGGATTACCAAAGGGGAATAAACAAAAGATTGCTGAATTGCAAAGAATAATAAGTTGAAACCCACTGGCAGTTCAATTGACCGTTGTAGTTGCTGACTATGAAGCTATAAGGTTTCATCACCAACTCATAGGACCCCAAGTGTGTGTAATCTTTGTTCCATTTTTCTGTATACAAGAGTTGGAACTACGTTAAGAGTGGAATGATTGAAGTACCTTTTGCTGAACGAATTTTCAAAAGGGGAAAGTGACGTTGGCAGATCCCAACTAGGGATAGGGTACAGCTTGCCGTGCAACTTTTGAAAACAGGGCATTGTTGTCAACCCAATTTCTTTCTTTTAACAACAAAAGCGAAACGATTTGCGTCGTTACAAGTTAATTGTACACAGATTGTTAAAGTGTTGTATGTAAAGGAGCTGATAGAGTATTTACCCTTGTAGAATTACAATAGTCACTCTTTTACTTTACCAGACATGGTCTACGAATTTCTAAAAATGCTTTAAATCTTGCTTTTAAACTGGAAAATGATGTGAGCTTTCTATTCCTATTCCCTTCATCCAGCATACACGTATTTTCCAATTTATTGTTGCGTATTTTTTCCTTGAATGCATTTGAGAAGAAAGTCGCTTAATTTTATCAAGCTTCTTACGCTTGTTTCTAGCATAATCAATTTTGTCACAATTTTTTCTAAGTGATTTGATAGCGCACTGGTGACTTTTTTGTGAGCTTCTTTTTGCTTATTTTTTTAGTCTCTTTGCGAGAATACTTGAAAACGAAAAGAGAATATTTACATTTTGCTTTAATCAATGATTGTTCTTTTTTGTTAGGTATTTTTCTGTTTTTTTATGTTGATTTAAAATTTTAAGCGGCTCCCTTGCGTATAAACTTTTTTGGGTTGATCGTTGCTTAATTATCGTCATCAGTCATTCACCAAGTTGTATGGCCAATTAGTAAATCTTCTTCTCTCAATTTTTTTTGAAGCTGTATATATTTTGTGAAGGATCCCTGAGTTTTCTTAAAAAGGACGAATGTTCTATTGGTCATCCTGCTAATATTTTTCTATAGTTTGTGACTTTGATATAAGCATCAAACCTTGATAAGACCTAGTAAGCCCTAAGAAAACTGCCCATTGCCCTGTGCCAGACCATCCGCATTTGGAGATTCATTACGCTTTTGGTCATCTCGATGCATTGGAGAAAAGAGTGAATTGGTTCTATGAAGACCTTTACTTTTGCTAGCAATTTCGTAAAGCTAATTCATCCTGAAATTGTGCTGCTTCTTTTTCCAGTGATCAAATGACTTGCCTTGTGAGCTATTTTTTCGTTTGTTTGTATTTGTTGTCTATTACGGGAAAACCTGGAAATGTAGGGAAAATTTTCAGATGCTATCTTTTTAAAGCTTTTTGAGTTGAATCATTTCTCTGTCGCCTCGCAGCGATATGAAATTGTGAGCATTTTTCTTGAATGATTTCTTTTTGTTGTTATTAGCATCATTGCCTTTGTACTTGATTGACCGAGTTGCACACTAGAGTAATAGATTTTTTTTTACATCATGATATTTTGCTTTGTGTGGTATTTGTGCCGAATCTATTTGGTTAAAAATCCTTTTGGTTTCTGATACTGGATGAATTTACCTTGAATGACACTGTTAATGTCTTCCAATAATATTTGAACTTTTAGGTAAATATGCATATTTAACTTGAAATTATATCCTAATGAAAACTAATAAAAACTGAAATAAGAAAAAAATGCTTATTGCTTTCAGCCACTACATTCATAGTTTTTCAATTCGTTGTACTCTAGTAGTCTCAAAGTAGGAGTGGGCGGAGTAAATTGTTTATGTCTGTTTCCTTATTTATGTTCTTTGCAAAAGAATAGTTATGGAGTGTTCTTTTATGCTCGTTGTGCTACTGACCACTGTCAGTTACACTTTGTTCAAGCTTTTTTTGGATTGGAAACTAGAGTTAGTTTTACATTCCTCGTTTAGTTCAGGTTTTTTTTAGAGTTCACAAATTTTTGTTTCTTTTGTATTGTTTCGAGAATTTAAGTGATTCGTTTGAATGGTACCCTTCTGGTGTCATAAGTGCAAGGCGCGAGCAATGTACGTGAACAAGTCGTTGCAACAGTAGAGCAAACTGATCCTATAAACATTTTCGGTTCTTTGTTTTTTGTTGTTTTCGTCATTGTATTCAGGGGTTGCCCTTCTTTTTACTACTTTTCTATAAATGAAAAAAAAATTCTTCTGGATTTCATTGTGATATAGCGAATGAACTCCCTTTCATCAAAAGCATTGTATTTTTTTGTCTGCGAGCCGATTGCTGTAACGTTTTAACTTCGTTTTTTCACACGGTCGACAAATATCTACCCAACGAGGACTTTTTCAAGGTACTGATGATATAAGGAACAAGTGGTACATAGAAATTCTTCAATATATTCTTTAGTTTCTATTTCTCTAAATGCTTATTCTATGGCTTCCTTGTAAAATTGGTGTTCACAAATGATATAAACAGTGTGTGTTGGTTTGATTTGGGATTGTTGATTGATTGGCCCGCCGTCTCAAAGGATGACAAGTGAAACTTCTTTCAATATGTCCGGAGAGTCTGTTAGATACGAAGAAATATTTCACGATGGTCTAAAAATTGACGAAAAGTTTAGCAATGTATGGTTGACAAACCTACCTGATCTTCAACAAGAGTGTTTGTTCAAAACTGTCGCGTCAGTTGTTGGAGAGAAGGTACAAGTAGGAGGTCAAGTTTTCGAAGTTGGAGAAGATAGTTTTGAAGAAATAGCACCGTTGCTTGTTCCCAAGCAGTTTCCCAAAGATTTCCCAGTTCAACCAAGTCCTGATGGGATCTCCAGAGTCTTTCTCAGACAAGAGTTTATCAAGAGGTGGAATGGATACATTGAAAGTCTTGGTGGAAGAGCTCCCGACCTCCCACCCCAACAGATCATAGTTTCTGCAGCAAGTGGTCTAGGAAAGAGTGTAGATCTCTACTTGGCCGCTGTTTTCTCACGGTATTGCAGGATTCCACTGCAGTATATTGGAAACGCAGAGGCCTGGTTAGGGGACGATAGGGTGATAACTGAAGTGGTACCTCTTTACTTGAAAATGCTGCTATTCATGAATTCCTCCATTCTAGACGAGTTGAGGAGTTTTCAGTCACGGGACTACGAGGTTTTGAACGGCGCTCCTCTTAAGCATGTGATATATTTTTGTATCAAAAGCAAAGATTTGAATCTAGTTTTCGCTATTCGTCGCTTTATGATGCTGCTTGCACCGCGCAATATGTTGATTGTAGATGAACATAATGCGTTGTGGAGCGAGTTTGGCAATAAAACAAACACGTGGCCAAATTTCTTTCGCCTTTATACCAAATTGGCAATGATGAATACAGTAAGTAATGGCTTTTTCTTTTTTATAATGACTCTTTTAATTTACTTGAGTAGCCTTATTGTGGAGTTCTTATTGCAGGTTCACAGCATCATCAATTTGAAGATAATTTGCCTAGTGGTTATGAAAATGTTAAACACTATTTGGAGCCTTTAAGTTTCAAAGAGTTTGACTTGTGGCAAGATTTACCTGATTATCCACCCATTCTTCGTCAACATTCAGATGAAATGGTCGAACTTACTGGGTTAGTGCCTAGAATGATAGCCAAAATGGTAAATCTTGCCAAGACTCGTCCTGGTGCTAATTTCGAAACTCTAAAGACACGCTTATCCTCGAATTTATATTCTGAAATGACAAGAAGGCATAATGACTATCTCGATGGACTTAGGTCTGAAAGAGAAAAGAGAGATTTTGATTCTATGCTTTATAAGCTATTCATGGATAGGAATAAACCCAATATTACGGTTGCAGACGGAGCATATCGAGATCGAGGTTTATTAGTTGTGGTTGACGAAGTCTACTTACGCTTTTATAACAGCGTTGCACGTGACATCTTGTTATCCTCTTTCCTTGAAAGATATGCTTCTGAGAATCACTTGGCTGAATTGTTTAAACGTTATCGAAGTGATCCGGGCACAAGAGGGCAAACTTTTGAAAAATTATTCTTTTTGTGGTTTATCAATAGAACAGAACAAGTGACTATCCGTTCCAATATTAAACCTTATAGAAACTTGAGTTTATCTTGTAATTGTTGGGTTCGGTTGATTAGAGATGAATTTGATCCTCCCATGAAAAAGTTTACTCATTCCTGTTGGATATTACTGGAAGAACGACATCCTCGATTTGACTATATTTTTGTGGATATTGTGAATTCTCAATGGCATATATACTTTTTTCAAGTATCTATATCTTCATTTTATAACCATAATCGTGACTCTACTGCTATCGAAAACTTCTTTTTGCCACCTTCTTTCAAGAAAGATGCATGGAAGACCTCAGAATCGGCCAATTTATCCACTAATAGGTCAAAGAGCAAACAAGGATCAATAGCAAGTTCCCAAAGTGGCCAAAAACGTAATAAGAAGAGGAGACGAGTGAGAGTAACAGATAAGCCTCAGTTACTACACTTAATTGGTTTGATTCTGAATGAAGAGTTTACCATCACGTTAGAAGAAGATGATTCTGGAAGGATTGTAGATTTTCTTTTATTGGATTCCAAAGGTGTTGATTGGCGACACTGCATAAGTATTGTCTATGTTACTCCATTACCATTTAAGGAGGCCAAAGGTAGTTTATCAGTACCAGACTATATTGAGTTTCTTTGTAGTGAAAGCTTTTCTGAGAGATTTCGAGTTTTGTTGGAAAAGGAAAAGTGATTTTTTATAATCCTTTGATGGAAGCAGAGTTGTTTTGAGCTTTATGGTTTGCAAAGTCTATGATAAATGATATGTTTTGAATATTTTATTTTCTTGGCTGGCAATCTAATGATGAATCATTGTGAAAGCAGTAACTCAGATATGGATGATTGGCTTGCAATAATAGAAGATGTATATATTCTAAGGAAAGTCATTGTTAGCACTTTGGATGGAAATCAACTCAACCTCAACTTCAAGTAAACAGCTTTGGAGAGTGTCTTTATTGGGTATCGCCAGTTGTATAGAATCACAATGTTTCAAACATAGAGATATGCTTTTCAGCCAAACATCCACTCAGAAAGTATTCAGGAAACTCTTGAAATCTGTCAGATGAACGAATCTTTGTCAATGAAATTGTTGGAGGAGAAATCGTCAATCACAAAGAGAACCAATCACCTATTAGCAACGACACATAAGTTGTCATTTTGAAGGCAAGTATGCTGATAAGAGACAACTAGTCACCTGTTAAGTCAGCTTATGTACATATCAAGTGTTTCGTAATCCATAGAGTACAATTGAATTGTAAAGAAATGGAGCATCAATTATTGACTCTATCTATCACCCACAATTCTGGAAAAACTAAGAGCACTTCAAGAGTAGAGAAACCCAAGTGAATTGTCATGCGTTACTTCAAATCTTGTCTGCCCTAGTAAAACAGTCATATAGTGCAAGAATAGAGGAAAAGCAACAACTGAATGAGATATTTTCAAAATATACTTCCAAATTACTTGCACAAGAAGTGAACCAAGCTAAAGTTGAAATTTAGCTATGTTCCACTTGTCGCACTATCTTGTTCCCTTGACACCCTAGAGAAAAGTTTCCTAATGTTTACGAGAACAATTAAACTGTTTACATTTGCTACAAATGTATGTCGACATCACATCGAACAAAACAACAGAAATCGAGTAGTGAATGACACTTACAGTTTGAAGTATAGTCGCATTGTGGATAAGGAGTGTTTTTGGGAGCATGAATTACAATCCAATTTTCTATGAAATAGATTTAGAAGAACTTTTCCTTTCTTCCTGTTTTTATAGTATATATACTCTTTCCATTCTGGAGCTTACGAAGAAAAGGAACCTTCAAACTGAAACTACCGTTGCGATGAATGGGGTAGAAATTCTAATGCTCATTACATACAAAAAACTAGGCAACGCTTTTTCTTCAAATTTACATTTCAATATGAAATATGTTCCATCATTGTTTGGAAATATAAATAAGAAAGATGTTCGTTCTATAGAAATAGTTTGAAGAAGAAAAGCTATTTTCGTCATCGTCGGGAAAATTCGCGTTGGCATTTTTCTGACTCGATTTCAACACCTCGTCCACTATGTCGAGCGTTTTCCAACGACGAGATATGTATGACAGTGTTGTAGTAGATAGAGAGCAAGACGTGGTTTTAACAACTGGACAGTTGTACGGGTTGCAGGTTCGCCGGGAAGTCGATCGTTCTTTTAAACCAGTCATTCCTTTCGCCCCACATCTCTTTGGAAGCGGAAAGACACGATTCGTAAAAAGTTATTTAGAACTCGTTAAGAGCATGGGTGAAAGAGCACTAATAGGACCTGAGAACATAAGTGATTGTGAAAAAGACCGCTGGAGATCCTTTCTGGACAAGTTACATGAAACAATTCTACTTTATGTGGATTTGACAGACTTAGAACCCACCAACCCCATTGAAGAAAAGCGAAACCTGAAGTGGGCTGTCTACTACTTGATAATCAAGACTGCCTGCTTGCAAGTTGGTATTCAAATGATGCGAAAGACAGAATCCTACGAGATTGTGGAAATGGAAGCCTTGAACCTAGTCACACTTTTAGGAGACATATTAAACATGCGTACTGATCAGTTTCTTCTTGTTGCTTTTGATGAAGTTGGTGCTCTAGACGAAAGTTACGGGGACTTTGATTTCGAAAGGACCCAAGATGGTAAAGTTTTTCCATACAACGACTTTTTTGGTATTGTTCGAGGACTCTGTAAAGAATACAATGTATTTTTTATTGTTGTTGGAAAAAGTGAAGGCTTAAGTATACGTAATTACGCAATTTCAGTATCCAGGGTTGAGTTGACGTTTATTCCCCTCTCACCACTTGAAAAGCATAGCATCTTGAACATTTGGAGAAAAGTTCTTCTTTTATGTTTACTGGGAGTCCTAAAGTTTCACAAATCCTTTGTCATCAACACTTTTCAACCAATGAACTTGCAGAATTGTTACTAGAACTTACTGGTGGTGTTCCTGGTTTACTTGTGAAAGCAATCAACTACCTTTTGCATTGTAAATTATCACAAGACCACTTGTTATTATCTAAAAAAAGCTTCTGGATGATAATGAATGATTCCATAGCAACAAATTATTGTGTTGATCCATTGTTGCCTCGTTTGAGTAATCTTAGCGAGACGCGTCAACGTTTGTTAAAAATGCTTACTTTGTTGGCATTATATCATATTCGGTTTGAGTTGGGTGAGCTTGTGCACCTTAGCTCTACTTTTGATGTATTTCTGTTTGATCTAGTAACAGATATGTGCTTTTATCGTCGGTTGATTGTAGATGAAAACCATCAAGAACGTTATGAAGTGTTGATTCCCAAGTTACTGATTGGATATATTGAGCAAAGTGTAAAAAATGACAGGTTGGAATGGTTACTATTACAAACCCTCAAGTCACAGCCTGTGGAATTTTTTTTATGAATCAAAATGTCGAGTTTTGGAAGGTCTCATTGCCACAATGTTTTATTTACATTTTTGTTATCACCCGACAGACAGTTTGATGTTTTCTACTCTTGGTCAGTTGTCTTCTGTTTGGAAAGAGATGAATTTAAAGTTTTCCTCTGAATCTACTGCTTACTACATGAAATCTATACATTATACTAGATCTACATCAGAAATAGAGAGAACGACATTCGGTATCAATGACTGGAAAGAAATTGTGGAAAAAATGTTAGAATTCGAAAAGATATATATTCCATTTGAGCCAACATCTCGTAGTCCAGATACATTATTGAAGTTTGCATGGAAGTACGAGTGAACAGAATTTGATTGTAGGTATTGCCTGTAAAGGACGATGGAGTTTGAATGGTATTAGATGGAATGAAATAGTGAATGAAGCTCGCAAGTTTTTGCAACCAGTTCAAGTCGTGACTGTTCATCCTACATTACATTGCATGTTGGTCATCATGAGTACTAAACTAGCGACTAGTGTAGCAACTGACTTGAATCATTCTAGTCATTGTTATTCCTTTGGAGATAGAGTTGCAGGAGATCTCAGGATTCCTTGTAATTCTGAATTAATTATTCTTTCTGAATCAGATGTAGAAAACTGTATTGGTAAAGATATTTTGTCGAGTTTAAGGAGTGCTTTCAAGTCTACGAATAATCCACATTCGAGAAGTATTGGTATTTCAACAGTGTAAGAAATGGTTTTATCGCTTTCCAAAAGTATTTAGAAATAGCATCTTATTGCTGTTTGTATCTCTATTCGTTTGTTTATCAGAGAAATACTCGAAAAGTTCAATTCTCTTGTAAGTGCTTGGAAATCAATTTTCGTAATTTTCAATTGTTTTGGATCATTTTATCGGATTTTGTTGATTGATTCTTAAACGAGTTGAATATTGCAACTGCAGAAGTTCATTGTAAATTACATCTGCAATAGTGTATGTAGAAAGAACTAGACACTGTTTTTCGTTTTATTCTTGTTCGTATCATAAAATGTTTTCAATTCAAACGTGTCGTCGGTCTCCCTCTTTTCACCTGAAGACGTCATCGTCGGTCAAACTGAACGAGAATATTCCAGTTCTGATTGTGTTTTTCCAGTAGAGATTGAACTATTCAAGTCCTAAAAACGATACTATTCAAACAGTACCTCGTTGAAAACTGTGTCTGACAGACTTTCAGCTTCCGTGCACTTGTAGACTCAAGAGTCCACAAAACTCCAGTTATCTATTCTAAACGTAAACTATGTCAAATTTGTCCATCCTCCCCTATGTCAAAGTTTCTCCAGGCAGACAATCTCTTCCTCCCAAGTCTTGTTGTGAGGTAGACCACGGGTAACTCGTGATTTTGGGCTTCAGCATCCTTCAAGTGCCTCTTCAAGTAAACTTACCAAAGAGTCACGCAAGCAAAAGTGAATACAAGCAAAAAAATTTCCCTTCTAATTTTACACAGTATAGTGTCCAAGGCCTTGTGGGTAATAACTAGAATAAAAGTTTTGTGAATCATCGGGATTCAGTTTCTCACCAATAGTTCACTGTTTATGAAGATAGTAAGTGAAAATCATTGGAGTTTGTGTAACGATTTGCACAAATGATCGACTGAATATGGCTCATGTTGTGCCTTTCTTGGGTTCCATTCCATGAATTTTATTCTCAGCTCGCCTTTGACAACAAAATCCTTGCAACTTTCAGTTTGTGCCAACTATCAACTGGTAAGAATAACCAGCACAGTAAAAATGAAATAGTTCAAAGCCTTGTTTAGAGACCACGATCATTGTCTATCTCTTTTCTCCGTTATTCTTTACAACATTGCACCATGCAGTTGCCATACAGGAGTAAAGAAGAGTATAAGAAACACTTTATTGCTCATTCGAAGCGAAACGTGGTTCCAATCTGTGAAGTGCTTTGCCCTCTACTGGCTGACAGATCAGGAAAACTATTCGAAGTATGGAAATCAATTAGGTTATGTTCTTAGTTTCAGTATTTCTAGTTTGGTAGTGGAGTAGGAGTTCATGTGATGCAGCTTGCAAGCAATCTGCCACATTGGCAGTTCCAGGTGAATGTAGCCCTCAGAGGTTATAGAAAGGAAACTCATGATAGACTTTTTGATAGCCTAGCGATATGGAACCAGAGTTTGTAGCAGAAATCGCAGAGAATGTTCAAGAATTCAAAAACATTGATGCTCCCATACACTGGGATGTTCGTTGTACGCATTTGGATTCCGAAAAATCAAATGTAAGTGAGTTTGGTCTTGGTAGTCCTCACTCATTAGAATATTTAGTATGATATTGCTTTATGCGTGAATCTTCTCCATGTTACTGGATGGGATACAGCTGTTGGTCTGTTCCGTAGTGCTTCTTGGGTATTGCATAACCAAGGAATCTTGTTTATCTATGGACCATTTAAAGAAAATGGTGGTTATAATACAGGTAAAACAGTGGTTGCATATTCGACTTATCACTGATCATTGTTACATAAAGAGTCAAATCGAAGCTTTGATGAGTCTTTGCAGAAGAAGAATCCTCAAGTAAGTGAATTTGTCCATATTTGAAGCTTTGAAATCTCTTTTTCATAATATACCAATGCCATGTGATAGTTTGGCTTGAAAGATATTGTCGATTTGAAGAAAGCAGCGCTTGAAAATAAGGTAATGAATCATAAGTGATTAAATGAATGAACAAAGACTGATATGCCGTAGTTGCATTTTGACAGAAAGATAGATATGCCAGCCAATAACTACATTTTACAATTTCACAAGCAAGTTGAGAGGCGAGTTGTTCATTTCTGCATAATTGTTCCTCTAATTCAAAGATAGTGCTAGTGGTTGTGAGATAATCTAGCTGTTAGAACGGATTCTATTTTTCTAAAGCGACAAAAGTCAATACCTTGATCAAGCAGTTGTCATGAAGGAAGACGCATAGTTTGATATGGATTTTCTTAAAGTTTGTTTGTTTCAAAGAAATACATTCGAGATACAACTCATTGCCTACTTCTGTCAATGTATCAAAGCTCGAATGATTGATTCATTACTAGATCAACTCACTTATTGTGTTTAGACAAATCGCAGCATTTTCGGTCTACATGTCCTCCCAAATATATGCATACAACAACATACAATTCATCTTCCAATGTATGACTGATCAAAGGCATATTTATTATATTTTATATTCTTCTCAAATGAAAATCAAAAGTACAATCAAGGGATATGTTTGATCGGTTCTGGTTTCGATAGTTCCTCAGTACAACGTGCATTCTTGGTTACGACAACCATTCTTGCCACAAATATCCCATTTTTTCATATGCTCTTTGGTATTGTTCACATTTTCCTTCGCAATCTCATAAAAAGAATGATCAAACAGCATTTCAATAGATTCAAGTTGTAAACCTCGGGTCTCAGGAACAAAAAAATAAATGAATAAAGTTGAAGCCAAAGTACATCCAGCGAAAAAACTAAAAGCCCCTTGAGCATGCATCGATTTAAGCATTGTAGGCCATGAAAAAGAAACTGTAAAATTGAACAAATAACAGAAAAAAGAATTCAAAGTCAGGCAAAAAGATCGAATATACCAAGGATAGATCTCTGATACTATCACCCAAGGAACAGGACCCAAACCAGGTCCATAAAATAAGCGAAAAAGTAATGTTCCCGTAAGGTTCAATGCCAATCTGACTTTGTAACCTCCAAAGAAAGAAAAACCACACAACCACAACATCATAGCAACCAAAGGCATAGTGAATAGGAGGAGAAACCTCCTTCCGAATCTATCCACAAGCCAAAAGGTTGGAAGTGTAAATAAAACTGCGGCAAATCCCAATGCCAGACTCACATGTATACTTTGTGAATCAGTCAGTCCAGCAAACTGCAATACGTATTCGAAATAAAACATAACTGCATTGACGCCACAAAATTGTTGTGCAAACTGTAAAGCAATGCCTAAAACAATAGGACGACGGACATGGGGTTGTCGATATATAATACGGAACAAGCCAAAGAAAGAAACAGTATTCTCTCGTTCCCTTCGCATCCACTCTCTCATTTCATTATAGTCTTGTAAAGCAACTTCTTGAGAGGAACGGATCGTCAATAAAGAATTCCACGCAGCTTCCTCACGACCTTTTATGAATAACCATCTTGGTGACTCGGAAGCAAAGAAAAGGCAAAAAGCAACAACTAGAGAAGGAACTATAACAGAGCCTAACATAAAGTGCCAACCGTGTTTCACTTTGACAAATATACTGTCCACAATAAGGCCAATCAAATACCCGATGGCATAGGCCAGTTGGTAAACTGTTGTGAACATTCCACGAACATCCTTTGGAGCACACTCGGAAAGAAACATTGGAATAGTGCTCGTCATAATTCCAAAACAAATGCCAAGAAACAGTCGACCTATTAGAAGAACTTTCCAAATGTCTATACAAGACTCTACTATACCGGCAGCTACAGCATCGACACTTGCCAGAAACATGGCGCCTTTCCTCCCCAACCACTTGTTCAGCACATCAGACCTAAATAAGATATATAAGGATTTTCAACTTCATTCTTGGTGACCTACAGAAGAGCACCAGTCAAAGCTCCTAAGAGTGTAGCAGAAACTGTTAGACCTTGTAAAGAGGTATCCAAGTGAAACCTCGTTACGAAGAAGAGTTGAGCTCCACTAACGAGAGCAGTGTCTATACCAGCTATGCTACCTCCAAATGTGCACACAACCAGTAAAATATGCAGTTTTCGGGGAACGTCTTTCAACTTGGCTAGGAAGGACATTTTTGAATGTCTTTGTTCAAACAGCAAATACAACAAACATTACACGCGACTGTGACTCATTCTTTCTCCAACCAAAATCTCCAACTCAAAAACTTGCATTTTCAAGGGCAGTATAACTGTATGTGTGACGAAGAACATTAAAAAATGAACTTTCATTGGAAAACAGACAAGTCAATAGCAACTTGACATTTATTATTAGTAAAACAATCTTTCATTCGTTGTTCTATGAATATCTGTGGTTTTCAAGAGACATTCTGAACGAGAAACAAATTCATCCATGTTGCTATTTGGATCATTTCATATTGAACAATCTTAATTGACCACAAACCTAAATAAACCTTACTAAAACGTTCTCTACCAAAAAGTTTCTCGACAGAAAACTCCTATGGGAGGTTGTTGCGTATCCATTTCACAACTTGATCCTATATCCCATTTGGTTGTCAATATCCATTCTTTCTATTGAAAAGAATTTTCATTCTCGATGCTCCAAAAAGTAATCCAGAGCCAAGGAAAACATAGCGACTCCACCACAACCCACGCTCATCTGTGTAGCTCTGGCCTTGGAACCCATAGGTATTTTGGGTTGCGAAGTTAAGACTCCTCCAGTAATACATCCAGCAACCAAACTATTCCACAAGTCATGCTTTGCACGGTACTTCTCAATAGCACACTCGGTTCCAGAATAAACTGTTCCCCATAAGGCAAAAGTCTTTGCTTGTCTTACACACGCATTCTTGGCAACTCTACTACCAGCCAACCATTTCTGTTTTACTGTTCCTTGAGTTTCAACTGCCGTATCCACTGCACTAGAATAACCTCCAAACACCAATCCCATAAGAGAACCGAACAAACCACCTGCCACTCCACTCATCATAGATTTGAACAGACAAGACTCCATTGCTCTTTCTATTATTATTTCTTCCTTGCTTCTAGTAGAGATACCAGAAGTAACCATCGAGTGATGGTGATTGTTCGACGACATCACTTCACTCATATACACTCCATTGACAGACAATTTGTACTCGAGTCGTCGTTGTAATGGCAGCAGCTCAATGTTTGGACTTTTATCCTATTCTTTTTGCTGGTGGAACAGGAAGTAGACTGCATCCGCTAACCGACGACTTGACAAAGGCTTTATTACCTGTCGGAAATAAACCTGCTTTATTCTATTCTCTCTATATGCTGGAGCGTTCTGGTATGTTGTACGTGATCACTTACTTGTTGCATGACCATATTAGGTTAGGATTTACTCAAGTTATGGTGGTCACTGTTCCTAGTCAATTGGCATCTATCAGTAATTATGTTTATGAGCAGTACCCCTTGGATAAAGCTGTACAAAGCAGAAGAATCCATGCTTCTCCGATGGTCATCCATATAAAGTCTGTAACGGAAGGAATCGGTACCGCTGATGCACTGAGAGAAGTAGAGAGTTGTATTCCTTCTGATTTCGTGGTACTTTCTGCTGATTTCATAGCAGATTGGGACCTGATTGGATTGCTAGAACAGCATAGAACGAGTGACGCCTCCTTAACGGTAGTCTTGTACGAAGATATACCTTTCAAACAAGAGAAGCATACTACGCTCAAAGATAATGTTTCGGCACTGGAAGATGTGACTTTGATATCTCCGATTCATCATCGTATTTTTATGTTAGAATCTTCAGCCGATATTGAAGATGAAGTTTGCATTTCTTCTCACATTTTAAAACATAATCCACGACTCATTTTGAAACGAAACTTAAGGGATTGTCATCTATATGTATTTTCCCATTGGGTGTTGGAGTTATTGAGAAGAAATCTTGCGATATCGAGTATCAAGGCAGAATTGGTACCATTTTTGGTTCGTCGACAATATCATTTATCGAAAAGATGTCGTTCATGGCAGAAATTGGTAGGCAAACAACATAAATATAATTATGAAAAAGGTAGTGCCACTTTATTCTTGGATTTCAATATCTCAAGCGAAACTTTAGATACTTTAGACATTCCTCTTATCACTGAATATCGATGGGAAAAGGCCATCCATTGGACATCATTTCCAGATATTGTTCGTTGTTATGCCATGTTGTTGCCAAGAAAAGTATTTGCAAGGCGAATGCATACTTTAGAATGGTATAGACAGGTCAATGAAGCTTGTTTAAAGGGATGGATTGCTTGTTGTTTTTCAATGGGACAAGAGACAAAAAGGTAATGGAAGACTTTCATAGATATACATATATGTATATATATATATATATATATTCACAAGGATTTCGTTTGATAGAGCAGAAGAAGACAAATCAGCTTCCAGTAAAAGAAAGAGTAGCCAGCGTTTGCTTATGGGTCAAGATGTATCTATTGATGACCAATCTGAGTTGAAAGATTGCGTTATTGGGGATCACTGTCAGATTGGACAACGAGTCAAGTTGAATGGTTGTATTGTGATGGATCACGTACTGATTGGAAATGATTGTAACTTACAAAATTGTATCATTTCCAGCAATTGTCATGTTATGGAAAGGTAATGGTTGAGATTATCAGGAGAACAAAGTCTGACTTGTACTTTAGATGCAAATTGAAACATTGTTCGACTGCTGCTTCAGTTACTATTCCTGCAGATACTATAGTCAAAGATGAATCATTTGGAAAAGTACAAGATTCTGATTTTCTGTTCAACTAATGTGAAAATAAAGAAAGGGAGATTTTTGTGTCCATTGTGAAATAGATTTCTGATGATCTCTCCACAGCTTGCAATGTCCTGGACAGCTTACTCTCCTCATCCGTTGTTGAGCCTTTCTAGTGGTTAGTCGCACGAACTCTTTGGAAAAGCAGTGAAAGGATTGCTATAGGTGACTGGATATTGGTAGGTACGACCGGTGCTATTCTAATAGGAGTGGGGTTACTGCAGAGAAGCTTGGGAGATGTGATAAGGGATGAAGCCCAGTTGCCTTCTGCTTCTAGTGCAAGAACTGCAAGTACATGAATAGAGTGTTTATTATTAGAGAATGCTAAAAAGCTCGTTTTCTTAGAAAAGAGAAGCCAATAGATCGAGACGTTTCCTCGACCCTAAAAAGAGATTGCAATCTAAGGACCCAAGTCGAAATAAACAGAAATAGCTTTAAATATTCTGAGTCTTTGTGGTACCTTGTTGCATGCAAAAGAAATTGTGGGTTTTTAGGCTACCAGAGGAGCATTGGAATTCAGTTGCTCCTGCTATGTTTAGTCAGATCCTACCTATAATACTTCATCTAATAGCATCAACACTGCGAAGGTCATATTGATACATGATATACTCCTATATCGGAAAAGCTTTGGTTTGCTATTCGAAAAACTTCAGGCAATCTTGTCGACTCCAACAGGAACATCGACTTTTCGGTAGCAGTTTGGGCAGAAAAAGAGGTTTCCACAGTAGAAGGAAAACCAGAAGCTGGAATAGGAGTCAACAAAAATCCTTATACATAGAATGGGTTTCCTTTAGTAAATTCTTTGACGACTCTGGAATATATCCTCAACTATTTCCACGTGTGTATTCACAGTTTCTCGAACAACTAGGTTTTCTGTCTTCCAGTTCCTTTTAGTTTTGTACCTTTCCTTGAAGTTCTCTTGTCGTGGATACATCATGGAAACAACTGCGCAGTATTTATGACAATGGAAATGTTGTGCGCCTTTGCTGCAGTTTCACAGTTATTGCTCTAATCTCCACTGCACAACTTACAAGAATGGAAATGAGAGTCCTAGTGGAGATATTTTATGTTCTTTATTAGTTGTAGATGTTATAAAAGGAGAAGAATTGGTCATTAGATATCGTGAAGATTGGCAACGGTGAGCAATACAGTATTTGGTTCACACTAAAGAATACACTTTCCATAGTGCAGCTTGCATCACTAGACATAGTTTGTTGAAGCAATGGAGTAGACGGAATGAGAGTCTTGGAAAATATTCATATAAAATAGATTGCTTTTTGGTTATAAAAAAACTTGTACATTTTCATTTGGATTAACTGCGTAGCAATATCATCAAGTATTTTTCAAGAACATATTATTCAGCATCGTGAGAGGACATTCTCCTCAATATAGAAGGACGAATGATTAACTTCTCTCTTTCTCTTTGCTTATGTGCTAGAGAAAATGTTTCTTAAGAAGAACACGTGAAAGCCTACTCCCGTTGCTATTTCCTACTATTTTTCTAGTTGTTTTTTGTTCAGATCTATCTTCGTTTCTTTTCTTATCTGAAAAATAGCAACATAGCTATTCAGTATTCCACACGTAAGGATTGATCATGAAGAATATACTCTATTATTTATCATTTTTGTAATTTTGTTGTGTCCTTTGAAATTTCAACTTGGAAAGGTCAAATTCATGCATTTGTCTACTAAAGATTGAGACACCATCGTCTGAACACTTCCGAACATATTTCACTTTTAAATGCAGATAATTTTTCCTCGGGATAGGATTGCAACTGAGCAATTGTAAGAATTTGAGAATGCTTTCTTTTCCTTCTTTCATAATCTCATATAAACAATGAGTTTCTTAGATTTCATGTTTTGTTTTCCTAATTTTGCCTTATCCATTTTCTTATTTCTTTGATAAGCCAAGGAACACTCGTGACTTTTGTACTTTTTCTTTCTTGGATTGAAGTCAAACAACTCAAGGAGCTCCCTAATTCCATTCTTACGTTGTATATATTGTGGTAGTTCCCATAATCTTATCCATTGAATGGGTAAGTTTCTGCTATCATTCTTGTCATGCTATATATGACTTTTTTTTTATACTATTGGCACTCTGCTGGACTTCTCGTTGTTGTTAAGTTAGATATTGCTTTAACTTTCTATTTTTGGTGAAACGAGAAAAGTTTTCATGACAAATAAAAAAAATAAATATATTGTCTTTTGGTTTAGCCAAGCAGCTAAGGAAATCTTTAATGTGACAACTTTCTTAATAATACCAAGTTGTCGTCAAAGAAATAACAATCACATGTGACTTGAAATGATTCTTTTGAGTGGTGACAGAATGGAACGAAACAGTTATTCTCTATCCTGGTTAAGTACATTTAGGTTCTTGTGGGCTGGATATATTAAAAGAAACAAACTAAAAGATTGAGATGATTCGATAACTGCAAAATACGATCTAACGCAATCACAAATACTTGCTCTTGAAGTCTTTTTAAAAACACCAATGAAGTCAATCTAGTGATCGACAAGTGCCTTAATATCACTGCCAGTTCTAAGTTAAGTATTCTACGAAGTGAACGAGATTCCAGGGGGACATAATGTCTGGTAAAGATGTGTTTAAAATAAAATTCAATGCTAGGATTAGCTACAAGGCCTTCTGTCAGTATAAAACCTATTCGTTGTGAAATGCGTGGAAACACTTGTTCTGCAGAGACCCTTTTTTTATTGTGACTTTGAAGTTCTTCAGGAATTAAAAGAAAAAAGTCTTCTTTTTTCTGTCCTTTTGATGATACGAATGATTCCTATATCTGCAATATTATTCTTAAGTAACTTTCTCTAAAGTACTAGTGGCATTTATATTGAATAGGATAAGGCTCTGTCTTTGTAATATTATCTTTTTCCTTTTAGATTGCTTTAGTGGACATATCGATCTATCTATAATATCTTGATTCTTCAGAATTAGAAACTATCGGTCTACTAAACTGCTCTAAATTTCTCACTCTCTAGATGCTATATTTCCTTATTTCTGTTATGAATTTTCCTAAAATGACATTTACATGTTATTTTTGATAGTCTAATTATTTCTAATCGTATCTTGGTTTTCTGCCATCTTTCTTCATTTGTAGCGTGCCAATAGTGTCTAAGCTATTTTTCCCATCTCCTTTGTCGATGTGAGACACACCAGACCTGGATGATGTAATTTCCTCATTTCCTGTGTGAGTTCTTCATTCTGAACACAAATTTGTTTAATTGTACGTTGTAATGCTTTTCTCAACTTATAGTCCCTTGAACATTCAATGTTTGGAAATGTCTTCCAAAAACTTGCTTCGTTTCTCAGAACCTCCATCTTTTGTAGTCATGACAATCTTTTGTTTTGTTTTCTATTCCACTATGTAAGCAAATCCTAATTTCTCAGACGGAAAGCATGCGTTTTATATTTCATAGCCTATCCTACTTTGTTGAAATTTCTAAGCAATAACATATTTTGCTATCTTTTACGCTTCTCTCAGTCCCAGTGATTGATCTAACTTGTTTTCTTCATTGTTCTATTTGGTCAATCTATGCAAAACTTTATTGGTGGTAGTTTAGGTACTTTAACTGGGCAAAGAAATTTGTTTTATCATGGGGACAACAAAATGAATAGATTGCTAGGAAGAAAGTTTACATGCTTTTTTTGTTGGAAAAGAAGTCTGCTTCACTGGATAGTACTTAAAATATGAGTAAAGTAAGCAATTGGTATTCAACATGACTATTGATAGGAAAGATGCAATTTTGAAATAAGAAGAGGAAAGGAGACAAGAACAGAGATAAGAACAAGGAGTTTGGACAATAAAAATTCATTAAACTCCATTTATTCATCTCTTTCAAGTAAGAAGACGGTAGGTGCAGTTCAATGTACGTTATCATAGGTGCCGGTCTGAAGAGTTCCAATTGAAGCATCATGCAGATTCGAACTCTTCGAGAGGATGAACTAGACGATTGGTTCCTCTTCCTAACCAATGCTTTCCGAAATAAGGAGAACCCACCTACGAAAAGTTATTTCGAAAGACACTATTTTTCGGACCCGTGGAGGTAAGGTTTAAGGAACACCAGGAAATTTGTTGAAAGCTTGTAGAGACTGTGAAGGAATTTTTGTTGCGGTTGACGACGGCGAATTGGTCGGTACGGTAAGAAATTTTACTCGAAAGATATACTGCTGCAGGTTTGTATTACTGCCGGTCCACGCTTGGCCTAAAGATTCCCAGTTGTGAAACCAGGACTTGTGGCGTTGGTGAAGTCTCCACCCACGAGAATTTTCGCAGAAGAGGAATAGCAAAGACGCTGTTAGAAAAAAGTTGCTCTTATATGTCAGAAAATGGGTTTGCGTTATCAGTTTTACATACAGGCACCGCTAGAAAGCTTTACGAGGGTCTTGGTTGGACTCCTGTGACACGTCTGTTTCTAACGAGGAGAATTCCCTTTGATCTCTACTCAACTGGGGATTTAGCGGCCCAGGTTGAAGTTCGTCCTTGTCACTCAGAGATTTTTGAAGAAAATTATTTAAGGAAGCTGATGACTGTGTACAATAGAACAAGCATAAAGTATAATGGCCCCATTGTACGAGATCATGAAGAGTACTGGAAGAATTGGGTTGATAATGAATCTGGTAAGATATCTTGGCATGATGAAAAACGTACACCAAGGAAGTTTTCTGTACATATTCGAGGCAATCTAGCCGGGTTCGTTGTTCTACAGTTTGGCAGCGAGGTATATTCTTACTTTACCCATTTTTCCAATGAATGTACTTAATGAAACTAGTCGATTAGAGTAAGAGAATGGTCCTTGCTTGCAGATCAAGTATCGAAAGAGTTTGATATGGTAGACTTTGTTCTAAGCCAGATATGTAAGTTCTACGGCGAAAGAGAACAGAATTTCACGTTTCCAGCTCCAATCTCTGATATCAAAGAGCATGATGTGCATTCTACTGATAATACAACAATGTACAAAGTAATCTGCCCTAGCTTGCTTCCAAAGAATACTTTGTCAGTTTCTGATCTCATCTGTAAAAATGGTTTGAATGACCAAATGATGAATTATCACGTGTTTTGGGACACCGACAGATTTTAGTATTGTTTAGAAAGGATACTCATAATTGCCTATAAAATTGTTCAGTGCAACACTCTAGTATGTTCAACGTATTAAGAAGGCTGTGTCATAACTCGAAACCGGTCCTCGAGAAACCAAGTTTAGTAGTGTTCCTCGGAGCCCCGGGAGTTGGGAAGGGCACCTATGCGTCAAGAGTGGCTCCACTATTGGGTTTCTCACACGTCAGCTTGGGAGAGGAACTTCGACAAGAAAGTAAACACAATCCTTGGCTGCGTTCCCTTCTCCAGGAAGGTAACCCAGTTGTACTTGATTCCAATTGTTACACGACTGACAAGACTGCCAGGAAAACTGGTTCCAGATGAGTTTGTTCTTAACCGTCTTGTAGGCATCGTTCGAAATTTGTCGTCTAAATGGTATATCTTTTCCATAACTTTTTTAATTGTTTTCATGTTCTCTAGTCAAGGTATTATCCTCGATGGCTTTCCAAGAACTCTCGAGCAAGCTGTAGCGCTAGATAGGTCGTACGAAGTGGATGCTGTTTATCGCTTGAGTTTACGTGAAGACCTTTTAGTTCATAAAATGAGTTTCCGTCGTGTGTGCCGTACTTGTGGGGAGGTTCGTATATTTTCGAATGTTGAACGCCTTTACAAGTGACACTTATAATCTTTTGCTGTAGACTTTTAATCTCGCAAACATAACAGAGCCAGGATATGAAATGCCACCGTTACTCCCTCCTTCCGATTGCAAGGGACCCTGTGAGTTGATACAAAGGGAGGACGATAGGGAAGAAGTTGTTCGTTCAAGATTGAGAATATATTATGAAACGGAAACACCAATTGAGCAGTTCTATTATGAACGTGGCATATTATATACTTTTGAGCTGAAAGGAGGCGTATCGAAAATGCTTCCCGAGTTAGTTTCCTTTATGTCGAAAACGCTGCCAACCCATACATCATTGAAACGAGCTTCTGGTTGAATAAGATTCTGAAGGATGTACAATTTTTTCTGGAAACAGATACTCTGTATTTTTATATTTCTGATGCGAAGGCTTTGATCTGTTTCATTATTTTTTTTTCAAGTTCCATATCAATGTCTCCCATGTTGTGGTTTCCCATGTTCAGTTTTGTTTACAACAGACGCAAATGGAATATCATTTGGGTACAGATTGGTAGCTTTTGGAATCTTAAAGATAAATCGACTTCATTAGGAAACATTTATTAAAGCAATTTATAAAGATTCATATAAAAACCTACGAAAAGATCAAACGTGGAGATCGAAAGAACTTAGAAAAGTTGGGTAAACTACATATGATGGATCAGGAACTCGATGGTCAACTATTCCAGCTTCACATAAAGCCTGTGCAATAGTTTGAACAGTTGAAACCGACACAAGGCCATCCTTAGAAAAATGAACGCTTTCCAGCCAAGACTTTGCATCTTGTGGCTTGAAAGAAAATTGGGATACTATCTTATCGACGGAAGCTCCAAACTGTTCATTATTCAAGTCCGAGTTTTCGCAGCGAAATTCACAAGCAGTTTCTCGTATAGCACAGAGTGTACTGAAAAGTTCTCCTTTGAAGTTGTTTATAACACTCTTCTTAGCAAGAAAACATACGCTTGGCCACGGCGTCGGCATATTTCCAATGAACTTTAAAAGACCTTCTTCAACGTAAGGCTTCGTCATAAACCACTCCCACATAAAGAAATCAGAAGTTCCGGAAATAACACTCTGTCGTAGACCTGCGAAGTTGTCGCAGACAATAAACTCTGGAAGATTTCTCCAAGACTCCTGCTTTGCCAGTATCAAAGGCATCAAGTGGGATCCAGATCCATACCGAGAAATGCCCACTAATACTCGAGAGCTTCCAAGATCTGCGACGTTAAGAAACTTTTCTTGGTTTGCCGAAGTTACTACAGCCCAGTTAAGGGAGGAATTAACGTAGCTCCCGACGACCTGAAGAGAAGAATCCTAACCAAAGTTGATACCCTTCAGTAACGCGCAATAAAAATCTTACCTTTAAAGCTGCTGCAACAGCACACTCTGTCAAAGCAGTAACCACGTGAAAGCTTCCGTCGTGCAAACCTTCGATCTGAGTTACGTGAGCTCCATTTCAAAACAAAAAGAGTTGAAAACTGACCAAAGCTGCAGTTCCTTCAGGTACTCTTCTCCAGACTACTTGATCGAACCCAGCGTTCCTCGACAAGTTCTATCAAACACAGTAAGATAAAAGAAGAAAACTTAGCTCCTTCAACATACTTTTTCATTGACCAAGTCTAGGGGAATATTAAAAGGCTCTGGAACACCACCGACAATTAGTGGGGCCATCATATGACAATAGTCGACTAAATAACCAACAAGAAACGACGAAAACACTCTTCAATTTGAGTTCAGCCGATTGACGGACCATTGATTTATTATGCAAGTTTGAGTATTCGGACTATGTTTGGTGGACATCTTTGCCGACTGTTGAAACAGCTTTGCAAACCTATGTGTGCATATACAAACCAGGCAACTCCAGAGTTTCGAACGTGTATAGTTGGTAGTGGACCTGCTGCCATGTACACAATAGAGAGTCTATTGCGATTCCAAGCAACGGACCCTTTAGTTTCAAAAAGACTTGTGATAGATGTTTTGGAGAAACTACCTACACCTTTCGGACTTTTAAGATATGGAGTGGCACCGGATCATCCAGAAGTTAGAAACGTCGAGGGAAAATTTCAAGATCTTCTCTCCCATCCTCAAGTTCGCTTTTTCGGTAATGTCGAAGTTGGCAGAGATGTTTCAGTTTCCGAACTCAGAAACTTGTATGACGCAGTCATTCTGGCAGCAGGCTGTCAAGAAGAGCGCAAACTTGAAATACCTGGAGAGGTATGTTGAATTTATGTACACGCAGTGTTTTCATCTTTTCCAGAATACACTCTCAGGGATTTACTCAGCAAGAGATTTTGTTGCTTGGTATTGTGG
Organism: Galdieria partita; assembly: GCA_025991245.1. Lineage (NCBI taxonomy): Eukaryota > Rhodophyta > Bangiophyceae > Galdieriales > Galdieriaceae > Galdieria > Galdieria partita. The sequence goes on from BQMJ01000004.1 coordinate 38,199, forward strand.
ACACCCAGACTATTCTCATCTATGGTTTGATTTTTCTTCTACCAAAGACGTCGTTATCATTGGTCAGGGTAACGTTGCACTTGATGTAGCTAGGATAATAGGAAAGCAGGTAGAGTCCCTCCGGGTAACAGACATCTCTTCTGTAGCTCTGGTATGTCTCGTATCCAGTATTTAGAGTAATTTATTGAAAGAAAAAAGGACTGTCTAGCAAATAGCGTTGTTCAAAATATTCACGTTATTGGAAGAAGAGGTCCAGTTCAGGCTTCGTGGACTGCAAAGGAACTTCGTGAATGTCTTTTTTCCGTAAAAGGACTTCAACCGTGTTTCGAAAAGCAAGAGGTATATTTCAAAGAACTCCTATTAGAACCTTTTTCTAATTGAATACCTTGTTTAGCTTGTTATATCAGATGTTGACAGAGAGGAGCTCAATACTTCGAGAACTACCAGGCGTTGTTACGACTTGTTAACAAAGTGTTTTTCTGAAAGAAGCGTTTCGCAACAAGATCTTTTTGCCAGGAAACTCTATCTTCGATTTCTTTGGACTCCTGTAGCTTTTCTCAGTCATGACCAGAACTCTGAGATCGACTTTGCAGGAGAACATATATTACGTTTTACACAATTGAGACGGAACCGTCTAACGGGTTCAAGTGGAAAACAAAAAGCTGTTTTAGTGGAAGGTCCACTCGGAGACGTCAATTGGAAACAACAGTGTGAGTTGGCGTTTAGAAGTATAGGTTACAAAGGCAAATCTTTTGAAGAAGTTCCCTTTGATGAAAAAACTGGAATTGTTCCTAACAAGTGGGGGCGAGTCATAAGCAGAACTAGTCCAAGTTTGAACTCAGTGGCCGAGACAGAATCCTATGAGACGGGACTATACGTAGTTGGTTGGTTGAAACGGGGACCGACAGGTATTATCGGATCAAACAAGTGGGACGCAGAAGAAACTGTGAAAACTGTTGTTGACGACTTTTTGTCAAAAGTAAAGGTTAACAGATATGAATTAAGCCAAGGGGAAGACCTGCTGACCTTACTTCTATCCAGAAACGTTGCTTTTGTGGATTTCAAAGGTTGGAAGAGGATCGACGAAGAAGAAAGAAGAAGAGGAAAACGTAGAGGGATAGAACGCGAGAAAATGCTAACTTGGGAGGAGTTGCTAGAGTTTGGTGCGGTTTGCACAAGAAGCAAAACATATGGGACGGAGTCGGAGCTTCTTCCAAAGAAATAATATTGAACGTTCACCTGTTTGGAGTCATACACGACTATAATACTGTTACAAATTCACGTGAAGCCAAGAGTTGAGACCGTGAACACAATGGTTTCCGTTTTGTACGAATTACTGGAAATTTCGTTCATTTGATGTCAAGTACTACGTTGCAGACAACATCGTCAGTTGTCTGTATCACGTTTTTTAAAGTATTCGTCCTATGAAGATATTTAATTTTATTCGAAATGTTAAAGCAGCACAATACCATTTCCTCGTCCAGTTTTGCTTTCTCTCGTTCTCGTTTCATTTTTTCGATTTCAAGCTTGACTTGTTCCTTATCTTTCCCTTCTTTCTCGGCTTGATAAAGCATCATTTCTGCGTCTAGTTGCTCTTGAGTTTTTACTGGCTTTCCCCCCTTTCGCCTACTATTTCTACTTGACCTATTTTTTCCTTTCCAAACATTCAAATTCTCAAGACTTGAACGTCTCACTAGAAACAGTACTTACTCTTTCGGATGGCTCGACGAAAACCAGTTCTCGGCATGTCAAAATTGTGTCAAGATTCCAACTTCATTTCCTATTCATTATTTATTGGACGATGAGCACGAATCGGAAACTGAACTGTGGTTCCTCCAAACGAACAAAAACTCCTAAAAGGAATACTCATGGAGCAAAAGGTTTCAAGAGGTTTTCAGTATTACACGAAAACTTTCTGCAATACCTGTTTGAGCTCTATGGCCTATTTCAAGCGGAGCTGGAGAAACAAAAGAAACGATTGGATTCACTGCCTAATAACTCTACTTTGGCAGCTGAAGATGATATCGACGACGATAACCTAAGTCTACTAAAGAATACATTTCTCAAGGAAGTAAGTGGAAAGGAGCTATCCTGCCTCTGTGATATCAGAACAGCTCAGATGTGGGAAATAATTCAAACTCAGTTCAACTTGGAAGACTTTTCTTTTTTACTATCACGACAGTGTTTTGTTGTTGCAGAAAACATTCAATCTATACTATTCGACAAAACTGGAAGCAGAATTTTTGAACAGCTGATTACTCGTTGCCTATTTCTCTGTCACCAAAGTGGAATCCCTAGCGAGACTGAAACAAGCTCACTTCGAAACGAAAAACTTGCCGGGCTTGATAAGTTTTGGAAACAGTTCGTAAAGAGTATATGTTCGGATTCCTCTCGCTTTATAGCTGTCATTTGTGACTGTAACGCTAGTCATGTCCTAAGAAGTTTTCTTTTAGGTGCCGTGGGTTTTATGAAAGATGGAAGGGTTGTTGATGAAGCCGAAATTCTTAGAGGAGCTCAGCATTTGGACAACGTGAACAGCTATTTTATGTCTCTAGTACAATCCATCTGGGATACTGTAGACAACTCGTATGAGAAAATTTCACATCATGCTTACCTGTCGCATGTTCACGCATCTTTGGTACTTCAGTCGCTTCTGTTTACCAAAGTATCAATGCCAACCTTACAGTCGGTTTTTTTAAATCAACTTTATGATTTTATTACAAGTAGAGAATGTAATAATGAGAACAATTTTCGGAAAATGGCATGCCACGATGTGACAAGTCATTTACTAGAAAGTTTTGTTTATAGTATGGAAGATGGATTATTCCAGGAGTTGTTTGATGCTCATCTTCGAAACCAGATTCCTTTCCTTTCATATGATAAATATGGTAATCACGTTTTACAGCAAATTATAAGGAAGCAGAAAGATATTCCAAAGGTTTTGGATGTTTACGACAAGTTGGAGTCAAACATTAATGACCTTGTGGCAATTGGACATTATGGAGTTCTTGCAGCCTTAGCTGAAGCATTGCTACCATGTGAAGTTAGGGCTCAAAGGACTTATGTGAGGAGACTAGCCAAGGCATTGAATTGTACTGGAAAAACTAGTTGTGACTTGGTGCGAAATCTCTTGTATCCCTCTGAAACAGCCAGAGCTAATTTTGTGCGTATAGCTGAGTCGATTTCTGGAGGTTTTGAAACATTACAAGACAATGATTTAGATAAGATTCAGCGAAAGGCACCTAGGTGCTCTCTTGTTGGTTCGTTGCTTGTACAATACTTTCTAAAGTATGCCCCACCAGGGCGACAGCTTGTGGAGGAGTCCTTTGTTAGATTTGAAAGGTCTCAATTGTTTTTGATTGCTTTAGATCCCTCAGGCTCACGTGCAGTAGAAGGTTTTTTATCATCATGTGAAAATTTCTCCCTGTTGAATAGGTTTATTGATAAATTCAGTGGCTTCTACTCACTTTTGGCGAAAGATTGTTATGGTTTCCATGTTCTTTTGAGAATGTTTAAAGTCAGTGATGTTAAGGGGAAAAAGAAGCTTGTAGAAGAACTTGCTGCAACTCGTTTATGGCTGGCTTCATTTCCTTATGGAAACGAGGCGTTGGTTCGTTTGAAAGTATACGAGTTTATAAGGCGTCAAGAACAATGGAGTCGAAAAGAAACTACAATGGAAAATAGAAAACGTTTATTCAAAGACATCTTGGAAGCGGATATTTCGGAATACGAAAAGTGTCAGAAACCCAGTCGCGAAAGTAAAGGGCAAACGAAGAAGAAGAGAAATGACAAAAAGGATGTAGTCATGACAAATACTGAAGATAAATCTGAAGACGCACAGTTGGAGTTGATATTGGAGTCAATTAGAAATGTATCTAGTTGAAAGTTGCTTTAGATTCGTCCAATTTGAAATGGTTGTGTGGCGAACTGGAACGTTTTAATATGGAAGCCTCATCACGACAACTCATTTCGCATCAATTACAATTTTTAGTTGAGACGTTACTGCTGTCTTCATAATAAAAAACAGACGAAACGTTTAAATACATGTTTGCACATGAAGATCTATTGAGTTGCCTAAATAATAGCTTGTAAAAATCGAGGTTTAATCATTCGGGGATGACGAAGTTACTTCCAATTCTGAAGAAGTTGTGCCAAGACTGAAACTATGTCATTTCGCAATGTCTCATGCTACTCACTACACGGACTTTCCCTCTCATCAAAACGCAGGAGGATAAGTACCCACATTTTCTGAAGCCTTGGAAAACGCTTGAATGAGCTACCTTTCTACACCGCTAATAACAGTCTACAAGTACTTTTCGGCGGTTCTATTGAAAAATTGTCTTCCTTTTGATATCGTAATACGTTGGAGCAGATACTTTCTTTTGTAGGATAACTCTCAAACAAACAAGCGTGCGTCATTTTTTAGAAACATCGTTCTTCGAAGCTAACAATAGGTTTCTTAGTGGTATTTTATCTTTCCCAAAACGTAAAATAGCTTTATTCTTGAAAAGTTGTGTCAACGCTGAAAGTTCAGGCAAGACTCAATACCGACTGCTATTGACAGCTCAACGAGCATCTAAAGAAGTATACCAACTCGCCAAAACTTCTGGCAACATCTTTGTTTTCTCGCAAGACTCAAAAATATATCGATATAGGAGAGAAGCTTCCAACAATCAGGTTCTTTCAATCGAAGTTTCTACTAAACCCAAACAGATTTCTACATATCAAGAATTTTGATTGAGACTTCCCAGATTCCATCCAACCAATGGCGCTCACCACTTCACAAAACTTAAGCAAGTTTCCGCCCTCTGTCAGAAGTCACTTGACGCAAGTATACTGGACGCTTTTATTCTCTGTACTTTCTATGTCTGCTGGTTTATCTTTGCACCTTTACACGTCAATTGGCTATACAATATTTCCTCAACTTCTGGTGCCACTCTTCATTTTGCTTACCACTTTTTATCCCCGAAAATCCGAGACAGAGAAGACTCGAAAATACCTGCTCTATTGTTTGTGCACTTCCATAGGGTGCGAATTGGGTCCTCTCATCGAAGTCACTCTCGAGACAGACCCTTTTATCCTTCTTACGGCCGTTTCGGGCACAGGAGTGGTCTTCCTTTGTTTCACGGGAGCTGCCATTGTTGCTGAGCGTAAAAGCTACTTATTTCTTGGAGGCTTTCTCTCTTCCATGCTTTCTGTACTCGTATGGTTCTCCTTGTTATCGTTTTTGGTCCCGGTAAAAGTTGAACAGTACGTTCAGTTGTACGTCGGTCTCCTCGTCTTCACTGGATATGTTCTATATGACACTCAATTGATGATAGAGAAAGCATATCACGGTAGTTCTGACGTCGTGACAGATGCAGTTATGTTATTCTATGACTGTGTGGCAATATTTGTTCGTATTCTTGTTGTGCTTATGAAAAATTTCCGCAAACAGGAAGAGAAGGAGAAGCGTAGAAAGAAATAGGCAAACAGCTGTTGTTGTCAATAAAGGAACGCACCCTCATAAAAGAGATTTTGAGCACAAGCCAGCAAGGCCACAAATTCGTTCTCACGTGTGGTTAATTATGGAACCTGAGCAAGTTGTTCACGAGTTTAGAGAAGAAGGCAACAGGGTAGAGGGAAACCTTTCTGACTATCAGTTTAACTCCATTAGAGAAGCCAAGTCTTCACAAGAAGCCGTATTTGAGTTGCTTGGTAGTCAGCTTACTTTACGGTCTCCTTCCAGTACGGTTTGTCGTTTGTTTCGGAAGAAGCCTCCCAGTGGAAAAAGAAGCTTTGAGTCAAAACTACTTGCACCAGAAAACAAGGATACATACGAATTAAGCGCATGTGTGAAGCACCGCGAACTTTGTTCGCCACACTGTATTTCATGTTCGCAAGGCGAGTCTTTGGAAAGTAGTTCAAGTGATCCTGCACAGAAGAGAAGAAAGACTGCTCTGCATCCGTGTCACTCGTCACCTGATTCAGGAAGCCAGGTTACAGTTCCTGTCAGCATACCGTCTCCAAGTTCCAGATATAAGTCACCCTTGAGAATAGGCAACTGGCAAGAAAGTTGGGAATCTGCTCGAAGTCTTGGACCACCCTCGATACAATCAGCGAAGTCTGATATTGTTATCGCGCGAGTGAAACATATTATCTCTATGATCATTCAGAGAAGTACTTGCCTTTCTCTAACCACGTTGGATAAGTGGCTTACGCTGATGTGCAATTTTATCGAATTCAACGCAGATGAATTTGTTCTTTTCCTCATAATGCTAAAGAAGTATTTAATGTCCAATGGCCAATTACAAAGTCTGCATGATCATACACGGCCACAAAAGTGGGAACGAGTTCTGGCTGTTTGTGCATATTTCGTCATTTTCTTGTCAGAAGAGTTTACTGGTCGTATTCGGAGAGATTTAGAAGATTTGATGGGTCCAGCATTTCATTTTGGAAAGGAACAGGCGTCTTTTCTGTCAGTTGTTGAATGGAAAGTAAATGTCTCTTACAATGAGTTTGAAAAGCTGCACCAGATTTTATTACTCGAAGGAAACGAATATAAATCGCGAGCTTGGCAGTGGCTAGGGTTTGAGTTAAGTGATCTTGACGCATCTGGTGAATTGATCCCCTCAGTAGCATTGAAGAACACCAAACGGAACAGAGATGCCATAATGCGTTTAAGCAAATGCATTTCAAAGGACAACGGGACATTTTCACTGGGAGATAATAAACCCTGTACAGAGTTAGCACAGGAGAAGAAGCTTCCGAAAGAGAAGGTTAGTGATGATAGTTGTTTTTCAAGCAGAGAATCAGTAGCGAACGAGCTTATTACGTGTGAGAGTGAAGAGTATCAGACAGTTCCATGTTAGTTTTCTTTATCCGCATAATAAAATTTTTAACTCGAAAAAATGAACTTTTGTCGCTGTTAGTCATGTGAACGTGTGTTGGAGTGATCATAGTTTTATTGGGAGAAACATAAACTATTTAGATTGTGAAATGCTCGACATAGTGAAGAGTCTTCTCGTCATCACAGTCCTTTCAACTACGTCACTGGAACTTCCACGTTTTGTTTACTGTACTCAATTCTTAGAGATATATAACATAATTGATATTCAAGATGAGTTTAGCAATAGTGTGTCAACGGCCGAAGTGAGTGGTTGTAGCCAAATCCTGGTTGAGTGGAAGGAGAAGGAGACAGTTACTGAAGAAGTCAAAAATACAGAGAGGAAGCTGGGCTGGCTATTACCCCTTGAAAGAAATGTTTGTAGTGTTGCATGGTCTAGCTTTTTCATATCAGTTATTGCACAGAGGCTGTATACGGATAACGTGATTTTGACAAGCGAAACTCCTGTTTATGTAAAACAAAGCAATCTATATCGAACTGCTATAAAGAATCGCAGGATCACTCCTTTGCGAAAATTATTGGGTAGAAGACTGCTTGCAAGTGGAAGTAGAAACACAACTGTAGCGATTCCTTTCTTATTAAGAACATACCAAACCTTTGAATGCCTCCAGTTCTTAGAGAAACCATCCCTACAACCTTCTACTTGGTCCAGAAACGTGACTTCGTATAACATCGCCCAGAGAGATATGTGGATATATTTAACATTACTTGACTTCGTGTTTGGTATGGGAAGGAGAGAGCATGAATACTGCTTCCAACCAAGAAACCTTCAACGTCCAGTTTTTATAGTTCCTTTACGACAATTGGGAATATTTGGTTGTTCAGACCTTCTGATTGATATACTTGGTGAGCATTTTTTCCGTAGAAGTAATCTTTTTCGTTTGCTGTTCAAATCTGTTTCTCAATACATGAACAGCGACTGGACTGAAGTTACGTCAGAGTTCAAAAATATATCAGATGGCTTAATTTCAGTATTAGACTTTAGCCAAGCCATTACTGTGATTGAACTACTTGAGAGGAACATAGCTGTACTTGCTCACATGATAGACTCATACAAAGGCACGGAAAATACCCTAAACACGTCAACCTAACAAAATGACGATCCCCAATACTTCCAGAATCTTATCTGATCTGTTGGAAAATCTTGAACAAATGGATGAGAGTGGGTCTGCTTCATAGAGTTTCTATACAGACTTGCTCCTTTTTCTTATGGAAAGCCACAACTCAGTCAGTGGTACAAGGCAGTTTATTAACCCAAGTTACGGATATGGTCGTAGCGCAGCTCCAAAAGCTTCCGGCTCAGTTTCGAGAAGGGAGCGAGCTGAAGAGTGGGTCGAGGATCAAAGGTTGCGAGATTCTCGTGTAGGAAGGGTCGCTCCAAACAACACAGCAACATTTTTACAGAGGCAGAGAAAGAGTGGAAATCAAGTTACACATGAGCAGTTAACTGAGGATATTGGGATGTTAGACGGAAACTTCCCAGACGGGCGTTCAGGTAAGTGTTGAGTTGTGTACTTCCGTAATCTGCTCAAGCGTTTGTGGAGAAGAATATTATGTTTCGAAGGAAAGACTGCATGGTCGTACATCCAGAGAATTCGACTCTCCTCTTTCCAGAGGGAATCTTTATGAAGGTGGGTCTCAGACCTTCGTTCCGTTCACGAAACCGAGTTCCACATATGCAAAAGAAGATATTTGGCAGAACTCTTCAAACTTTCTTTCAGATTGGAGACAGAGTCTTGAATCTCACCAGGGTTTTCCCAAACTTCCGCAGAAGAACACATTTCTTGCAAATGCTGGCAGTAAAACCGTCAGTTCGGAGAACTTTGCCCGTGGAATCAATAGCAGCTCTATGAAATCTTCGGGAAGAAATGCTGTTCCTCCTGGCTCCCCTCCTGTACAAATAGGTCCTCGGATGAAGCAAGAACTTGACTTCAGTTCCGGCGTCAACTCTTCCAACTACCCAAGAGAAAGAGCAGATGAAAGGTTGGACGGTATTTCACTACTTCCTGAATCGTGTCATAATATGTGGAAGAACGCGTATTTTGCTAAAGGTTCAGGTGATGCTTCTTCACCTTTTGTTGGAACAAGAAACGAATATCAACAGCACACGAGGCGCTCCAGCGGAAATGTTTCGGTATCTTTATTTTTGCCTGTAGATTATTGTTTCTAACGTGTTTGCAGGATGTGACTAACTTTCAATATAGTTCTCCTCAGTTTCCGAGCTCAAAGATTACGGCAAATACTTCCTCTTTACCCAACATGGAGGCATATCCTCAAAGTCAAGAACAGTTGCGTTTGGCGCTACATGGTGTTGGCCCCGGACAGAAAGTTGCACCTAGTTTTGTCAAACATATTCCGAGTAACACAAATCATGCAAGTTCGAGTCGAAATTTAACTCAAGGTCATTTTGCATACCCAGGCGAGGTAAAGGATTTGGTAGCTTATTTTGTATCTACTTATAAGATTTTTTAGAAACATTACTTGAATGAAACTCTTGAAGCTTATATTGTAGATTTTCGAACGTTTTTTGATATGATTAGAGACGTTGATGTTGAAAAACCTGAAACGCAATTTTTAGTCGAGATTGGTTCAGTTATTGAGAGAGCGTTAAAGGAAGTTGTTATGATGAGATGTAATCGGTTCGAAGTGGAGTATCCATATTTAGAAGTTCTTGTAAAATTTATTGAGGTTTTCTTAAACTATGCAACTCTTAGTGTTAGGAAAGGCCTGATTTCGACTATTCATCATCAACGTGTTGATCAAACCAATTCGCAGATAGACACAAATACGAGAACGTCTACTACAACGAACACTCGAGGTGGTAATTCTTTCTTATCGTATGGTCCAGAAGGAACAGTTACCGATAATTTGTTTCTTGCTCGTGTTGGTGATGTATCAACTCCAGGTTTTTCGGTTGAAGGGTCACAAACAAACGAAAGTTCTCTCGCTCGTATAAATTCGAGAGGAGCTATTTATACTGATACAGAACCCTCTCAACATTCGCAGTACTCAGCACGGTCACATCGGTCAGCTACTGTCCTCGATTCTTCGCAAACCAGTGGAACAAAAGAAAGAAACAAAGTATTGAACAAGACAAAAGGAACAAAACGAAGTGCACCAGAGCAAAGTTCTGAAGATTTTGAACAGCAAGGTGTTAGCAAGTCCACTAAACCGCCAGCAATGCGGACCGACGTCATTGAACCACCTTTTGTGTCGAATTCCGTTAGCTCTTCTGAAATAGAAAGAACTGCATCGAATACATTCTCGAATTTTAAAACTGGAAAGGATTCCTCGAACTTTCAAGTAGAAGACGATATTATTTTGAAGACGAAGGAACAACTTGATATATCAACGGCGAGCTTGAAGAAAATTACTGAACAAGCTACATTATTTTTAAATAAGGTATTTGATACCTTTAATGGTTGAAAGTGTTCGTTCTGATTAGGTTATAGCTCAAGGAAAGAAATTTACAGTTGATACGATTTTCGAGTCAGTTTGGAAGAAGAGTTCGACAAGCAGATACTATGGGGACTCGCAGTCATTCTGATTCCCCCGAAGATGGATCCAGTAAGTTGAGGCATGATGTTCAAGTACCAATTGGCTTAAACTGAAAAAGGAAATACCATTGAGGTAATAAAGCTAGAATGTGAAAATTTGAAGCGGTGTTGTAGAGGTCTGGATGTCTATATCTGTGAAACGGATTCATGTATTCTGGTAAAATGCAAAGTATCAAGTTTGCCAGTTCGATTGCCTCATTTATGCATAAAGTTAAATTCTGAGGATCCTGACAATGTGTATGGCCATAGTTTTGAATATTGTGGAATTGATTTGGGTGAACTGGGCTCGAGAGTTAAGGATGAGTTTTCTAAGGCCCTTAGAAAGTATTCTCTGTACATTAATATTATCACCTTGATACATTTGTATTGGAAGATTGCAACGGATGTTACAAATTCATTGATGACTGACTACAGAAACTAGAAATTTTATGAAACAATGTTTTAGTAAAAGTGAAAATGTATAGATTGTCATTTTAAAGTTATAGGAATGTTTATTCAATGATTATTTTACAGTAACTATTCTTTGTTTTCATTGCCAACTGCGGCTACCAACTAGTGATATTGTCTAACCTTCACGTTTTTAAAGAAGGATTTAGGGAGCATTGGGTGCTGCACAATTCTGTATGAACTTATTCATGAAATTGTTGAGAAAATATCGCTCTTTAAAAGTACTTAATAGCTTAACCTATAATGTGAATTGGCCTAAATCATTCTCATAATATGCCAAGATAGTCATACAAGTGCCAAGGAACCGAAGAAAGGCGATTCATTGCACTTCCAAAACCACCTCTCCATAATCAGCAAATACATTAGAAAATTTTGGAATGATCGAATAGTTGCTATCATGTTCGCACGTAGTATAAGAGTATCTTCAGGTCTTATGCCTACAGTAACCTTTGAGCCACTGAGTCTTTTGACAAACACAACGCTTAGAATATTGTCTGCTAGAACGCGGCATGCGTTTGAGGTCGGTTTTTATCGGGACAAAGAGACTGTTTCTTAGAAAATAATGGTTGCACTAGGTACTGCAGCTAAGGAAATCTTTTTCCGAAACTGCCGATGAAAGCCGGAGACCTTCCGTATTTGACCCTAGCAAACAATCTGCCTTTTTGAACTTGACAGGAGGTTTGTTTTGTTTCTTGAAACTCCTCAGAATCGATTCATCAGTTATTCCAAGGAAATCTAAGTGAAGAAAAGAGAAGAAGAAAAGCCCTGGAAATTGGTAATTCTATCGCAAACTTAAATATGACTTCCAATGAGAAGGTATAATGTTTCTGTTTTTAAAATTTCGTATTCACCTTTGTTTCCTGAGAAAGTTGTCCAACGAAGATGTAGTTTGGATAGATGAGAAAATGTGTCTCGTTGGTATTGGTCGTAAGTATTTAACATATGAACTTGTTCTTGTGTTGAAAATATCAGTTCGTACAAATTATGATGGCTTCACAAAGGCCCTGTATAGTGGAATTTTCAACTCGAAACGAGTTGCGGCTGTCAGGTATTTGTCTTTGGAGTTTAGTCCCATTCGACCTTATGTTGAAAAGAGATATATTTGATCGTTCTGTCTCTCATGCCACTCTAAGCAGCTGCGTTAAAGTTGTCTCTGACGATATTGTTGTGATTTTGGATAGTGTTCAAGTAGGTAAACAATTTTTATGGTATTTATTGTTGAACTTGCTGTAGAATCCTTTAAAGAGACGTCTTGTCAATCTCTACTTTGAGACGGAAAAGTATTTATAACTGAAAAATTTCGTATTATTTTACATTGAATATACACCAAAGGTTTCACTTTTCATTGGAGAGGCATGATATGGATTTCACTGAGTTTTTGCATGAAGCTGGCTTGCGTGTTATTCCAGTTTCAACTGAAGTATGAATCTATTTTTTTGTTCTTTTGTCATTTACTGTAAATGGTATGCAGAGCGAAGTGATTGCATTTCGTCGAGAAGATGTACCGGTTCAACAAAGCACAAACCACGTTCTAATGGTAGTTAGTATTGAATTTTGAGGTGATTTGATAATGGAGAATGTAAAAGGTTGCGCCTACTGCATTTGCACCGAATCTGTATACTGCCGAGGACAACTTTTTCATGGATTCTGCTCGCAGTCAGGACGTCGCAGATTTACAACAAAAGGTATTTATTCTTACATATGTCATTGACGCTTTCCTATTCTATAATAGGCACTTCATGAATATGCATCACTGTACAATCTTGTAACTGCCAAAGACGCTGCTGGTCTTAGAGTGCATTTGTTTACTCATGAGACTTATCATGACACTCCTGATGCCGTATATCCAAATAACTGGTTTAGCACTCACACTGGTAATTTAAAGAGACGTAATAAGGCACGTTTTAACTCTTCTTTAGATCTAGAAGTTGGGGAGTGTACACTGGTACTGTATCCTATGAAGGCTCCTAATAGACGAAAGGAGAGGCGACCAGAATTTCTTCAGCGACTTTTTATGTTTCGTAGATATACAAATGTCTTCGACTTGACAAGACATGAAGAAGCACCGGAACCTAGGTTTTTAGAAGGAACAGGAAGTCTCGTTCTAGACAGAGTTAACCGGTAATTTTTATTTCTACGTTAATTTTTATCACCTAACAACAAGCCTTATTAGAGTAGCATATTGTTGTCTGTCAGAACGAACAGACCTTACTTTAGCGAGAACTTGGGCAAGAGTAATGGGTTACAGTTTAGAACCTTTCACGGCATGGGATGCTTCAGGAAGGTAGGTTGTCAATAGGCAAATAGTATTTGTGATGGAATTGCTTTCATTAGACCAATTTATCATACAAATGTTATGATGAGTGTTGGAACCCATGTCGCTGTAATCTGCTCGAGCAGTATCCAAGACAAAGAAGAGAGAAAAAGAGTTTGCTCCCGCTTGATGGTTAGTTTTTTGAAGAAATCACATTATTTGTCTTTTGAAGGTTACTTTAGGACTCCCATGAAGTTGTTGATATTTCTTTAAGTCAGGTTAATAGCTTTTGTGGAAATGTATTAGAAGTGGAAAATTTTTATGGAAAACCAGTTATGTTAATGAGCAGTACAGCAGTAAGTGTAGTTTGTTATAGGTTGTTTTGGTTATGAAAATTTTTGCAGTATCATGCTTTCGACAGCAAGCAGTTGGAGTTGTTGCAAAGATACGAACATGTAAGAGGTTTTGTTTTTATTCACTTTTGATGATAATTCTGTAGGACTTGCTTCATGTTGATATTTCGACCATTGAACGTGTTGGAGGAGGGGGTGTTCGATGTTCTATAGGCGAACTTTTCTGAATGTGTCCAAACCTTTTTACATTTATTTATTTACTGCAGGAACCGTACGAGTTCTATTTGATAACCATGAAAACAAAAGACACGAAATTATGCCCAAATTATTGTTCCTGCTCAAAAGTAGACAGTAATTTTATCCTATTCCTCGAAAATAAAGTCTTAATAAGTCCAACTAAAAAAACAAGCAGGAAAACAAGTTCCAGTTTCGGGTGGCTAATTACGGTTTCACAAGGCCCCTAATGAAGTTTCAACAGTAACGACAGTCATATTGAAAATATTTTCAACACATATCCAATAAGTACTCTGGTTGACGTCATACTAATTATCGAAGTAACTTGTCATATGATAATGTTCAAGGCATCAAACGGGTATTTTTCATACAAACGTAATATTTCTGTTTCTCATATGTGACGCAACGGCTAAAAAAGTCAACGACCTTGATTATATCGAACACTTTTTCAACTTTTACAAAACTAGAATAACACTAAGTACTTCACACCATGAGGTCACGATCAGTTTTATAAACTGCCACTGCAGTCATCCAAACTTCCACCGAGGATGTCCAGTCAAACATGCGGCCACAAATGTTGTTCTGAATTAATTAATTGACCTGTTGAAGACCGCTCCATGTACGAGGAATTTGGTACAGAAATTGAGTCACTGGGCACAGAATTCCAACTAGACAATGACTCTGGAACTGAAATGCTATCGCGTACTAAATAAAATATTTTTAGAGTACTGCTGATATACATCTTCAACCTACCTGATCTTGCAGTATAAATATGACCGGTTTGCCGCATTTCCTTCATAGAACACTCAGCTGACTCCTTGGAAGTTTCGTAGTTTTCTCTGTTATCCAATTTGTGAAAGCTCTGAATGTAGAATATGATATGTTTGGGCAACCAGTTAGAATCGGTTCCAAAAGAAGTACTTATCAGACAATCCAAAATTTCATTTCGAAATGAACGCAGCCTGAATGTGCTTTTTCTCTTCAGAACTCCTTTTCGAAGACTGACAAGGGTCTTCAAAGGTTCCACAATCCACCCATTATCTACAAAGATAATGTGCAACGAAGAAGGGTCACTAAGAAGCTAGCTCGCTTTGAAACGCAAACACCTAAATCTCACGAAGAGAACTTACCTCTATCAAATTCCGCCTAGTGGTGCCAAATAAATCACAACACTCGCCATTTACATACAAGATTTTATGCCACGAATCATCCAGGGACACACTCATTTTCAACGCTGCAATAGGAACCGACTCTAAAAACAAATTTTGCTGATCATCAGATAAAACTGGAGACTTGGGTGGTAGTAAAGAAACCATTCTTTGGGCAAACTCTTCTCCTGCACTATCTAGAGATTGCACCGCAGCATTTAAGGCAAAAAGATTGCAATAAGGAGAGTCCGTCATATTTGAAGAGAAAAATTGAACCTGAACTGCGATAAGATAATGTTCATTGTGTCCGCACAAACCTACATATCTCTCAATGCTTTTAGCTACAAAGTAAAATAATATCTCAGATTTTGCCATGTCTAAGCATTGCTCATCCGCTAGATTCTTTATTCTATCCTGCAATTCCTTAACTCATATATAAGTCACGGCCCTTTCGAAATAAGTCAATACATACCCGATCCCAAGAAAACATAATATTCCAAATCTTCCCTGTAACAAAAATGAGACCTTCTTTCATTGAAAGTGAGTATATAAGATCCGAGTAATTTTCTTCATCACTGTACTGATGACTCTTTGTAACTGATGGGTTCTCTGCATTCACAAAAGAGAAACAATCTTCATCATCAGTCCTATTACCTAAACTATAGGAAGACGGAGATCTCCCTTGGACTGTCACATCTATATTACAAGCTTCTCCAAGAGCTTTACTATTTGAAAAATGCTGGCAATTTAAGTTTGCACCTATTAGAGGCTTTCCTCTGGTCAAACAATCGACTGGAATGAATAACCTTGAAATCCTTTCTTCAGCTGTCGTACTTTGAAACTGTGACGCTTCCAAATCTTGTTCAGCTGACGAAACTCCAATTATTTGAATCGTTCCGGAAGATTGTACGTAATTTGAGGAACAACTGGTTTTCTGTTCGAGACTTGAATATGGCTGGTCAAAGCAAGCTAGGTTTTGACTGTCATTCTTGTCGATTTCTGGTTCCAAACATCTATTCTTCCCTTCCATCTGAAATACTGAAGGGCTACTTGACTTGTGCAGAAAGCTACTGGTCTTTGAACCACGACGTGGCCTTGATGTAGGTGCGTCGACGCAACTATCTTGGAGACCAAGTCTCACGCAACGCATGCAGGGACGAAAATCATCACAGGCTTGCTTGGCTTGTCTACAATGGGTACAACTGACTCTGACTACTCTGAATACTCTTCTTCGCTTTTTATGTTGTGAAGCTGTGGTCTTGACTTCTTGAAAGGAAGCTGCAGAGGAAAAGGAACCTCCGCATACTAGATTAATATCATTGGAAACTATTCGGTCACTCGAAATGCTTATATCTTCGTTCCAAAAATTCTCTTCATTAGAGTTGTTTCCTTCTTGTCGGTTCTCCAGAAGGAACTCAGCAACATTTGCCGTTTTCGGGTCCATCCTATTATCTCAAAATTGCCAATCTGGATTACTGCATTTCAATCAATGGCTTTCGTGCAACTGGAAGAAAAGATAAGCAGTGCAGTTTCAGCTGCCACTGGCAAGGAGTTCAAGGCCAGTATTGGTCCTTCCGTAGGTGGAGGTTGCGTTAGTGATACAAGAGTTATTCTCAGCAAAGACTCTGGTAGTGTTATCCAAGTTTTTCGTTGTTCTTGCATTGAACGGAAACTTCCTTGTTAGACAGCTTGAAATTCTTTGCTAAGATCGGCACTCCTTCAGAAGTAAGTATGCTAGCAGCAGAATATTATGGAGTTTTGGAAATGTACAACACAGAAACTATAAGATTACCGAAGCCTATTTGCTACGACTCTACGGACCGCTTTAGTTTCTTGATTCTTGAAAACCTGAATATGACTAGTAGAGCTGGAAGAAGAGAATATCAACTATTGGGGAAACAGTATGAGGATGATCTGTAATTTTCTGTGAAACTTTCTTTGATGTTATTCTATTAGGCTGGCGAGATTGCACCGCTGCACTAGCGACAGAGGGTTCGGGTGGCATAGGGGAAATACGATAGGTATTTTTCTTGAGATTGAAAGCAAGATTTTACATATTTATGCTTTTGTAAAAGGCCCGACTCCTCAATTGAACCCATGGACCAGCAGCTGGACAGAGTTTTTTGTAAACTATCGACTTCATTATCAGATGGAACTCGCAAAAAGAAATAATTTAAAATTTGAACACGAGGAAGGACTATTACACAAGGTCGAAAAGCTTCTAAACCAAAAGCAAGATGTCATTCCTTCGTTAGTTCATGGAGATTTATGGTCAGGTAATATTGGATTTCTTACTAGTGGAGAACCTGTTATCTTCGATCCAGCTACCTACTACGGCGATCGAGAAGTGGACATTGCAATGACAGAGTTATTCGGAAGGTTGCCTGAGGATTTTTACGTTGCATATAATGATGAATTCCCATTGACAGAAGGATATGAACAAAGAAGGATTGTATACAATCTTTATCACGTTTTAAATCATTTTGTATGTACTGTTGTTTTAAGATACTTTCTCTAATCTTTCGTAGAATCTTTTTGGAGGAATGTATGGTCGTAAAGCAAAGGGCATGATGCAGGAGATAATGGAGTTCATATAAACAATCCAGTGAATCGGTTGAATTACACATTTTCTAGGGACTTTTTGGAATCCATATTCTGTTAGTAATAGTCAGAAATCTGTTAAGTTGATTTTCTGTTCTTAAGTTTGTTATATTTGGATTCCGAATCGAGAAATACTTTGCTTAAATACTAGTTTTTGGAGAACAACTTTTTCGACTGAATAAAGAGATAGATACACTTTGTCTCCAACAGAAAACCTCCAGTACTATTTGTACAATAACTTTCTCTTATTTTAAGGCTCTCAGGAAGTGCTTCCATTTAGTGATCAGTCAGACACAGCTAGAAGAGAAAGAATGAACTTGTTATTGAAGTCGCAACTCTGTGAGATGTTCAAGTTTGTACAAACGAGCCTTTACAATAAGATACGCTCGAAAGAACAAGAAACCACTTTCACAACTCTTGAAACTTCACTTGTTTACAGAAGAGCTTAAGCAATGCCGCCAAACATGTGAATTTAAATCTTCTGATACAAAAGATTTTGGCGCCAAAAGGAAGCAAAGACACAAATTTTATTTTCAGTCTCTGCGAAATAGGAAGTTATGGAAGTAGCCAAGTATGAACAAGACACTGATAAGAGTAGCGAGAAGGGGATCAACAAAAAACTTGCCATTTTAGAGACTGCTTTGTCGATGGAAGACTACGAACTATTGCACCAACTATTTCTGGAAAGTCCCACTTTTCTGGCTACGTTAAAGGAGTATATGCTTTCCCAGGAATTTCCTGACGAATATTTTGGCAGAACGAAGAAACTCTTCCACTCATTATCCAAAAGCTTAACTTCGAACTCCAGATACGTAGGCTTTAACTCACTATGTTCATTTTCTTGTGTCGACTTCATTGTATTAGGGAGAATTAACAGTTTTCCAGTTACATCTAGCTCTCATTTTCTTAGAACTTGAGTTGAACCAACCAAAGTGGTACTCTAAAAGGAGAAATTTGGAGTTCACCTTCTCTACTGTCGTCGATGCTTTGCTTGATAATTCAGCTACACTCAATCGTATTCTAGTACTTGGAGACATTTTGCAAGACCAGAGGATTTGTGAATTTTGTGAATCTTCTGCTTGTATTTCGCAAATCAATCATCTTGTGCATTTTCTGCTAGTTCAACTTTTTGATCTATTGAGCGAAATTGTATCTTCAGAATTCGAACAGCATTCACAAATGAATCAAAAGTTACTAACATTTGCTTACTTTGGCTTGGACACAAAGATGCAATCTCTCGCATCCAGCGCTCGAACTCTAATTACAGTCCTCTTTGAAGTCTTGCCTGCATCTCAGAGCGAGATAATGTGGAGAGCAATCTACTCCATTTTCGAGGCAGCACGAACGTTACAATTTGGACAATGCTATAAACCCCAATCAGCTCCAGGACATGTCAGAGAAGAGATTAGTAACGTACTGCGGCTCTTGAATATATGTGGATGCTATGCATGTAATTTTCGTAGAAGAAACCAAAATGACGAAGGAAGACGAGGGTGTTGCCTTCAAGACTTAAAAATGGGTTTTTTCAAGGAAACTGCAGAGGATCTTTTCTGCACAGAGATGGCAAGTAAATGCGACATTTTAGTCGCTTATCTTCAAGAGCTTTTGAAGAACGGACTCTCTTCCTGGAAGAAAAGAGCTATCCTAAGCTTTGTTGAATCCATCTTGGCACTGTTTCCTGATTTGCTTTTTCCGAGCGCATTTTTTGTAGTTGCATCTCTCTTCCAGTGGTGTCTGGAGGTACTTAAGACGTCAAACGGTAAGAGCATTGTCCAAGAATGTATCTGGCTCATCAATTCTTTTCAGATAATTCTCAAATGCGTATAGTTGCTGTCGAAATACTCACTAAAATATCTGTTCGTTTGCTAGAAATCCAAATGGAACATAGAGAATGTAAAATATGTTCAGTGATCACAGAACATGATAGAGTCTTTGTGTTATTCGACACAGCTACTTTTCACTTGGAAAAACTTGCTCAACATTCATTGGGTTGCTGGGTTACAGTCCTGAGTCGAGTTTCCAAGAAGATGAACATTATTTTTGAAGAGACCGCGAAACATGAAGAATTGAATCCTTCGAAGGCACCACAGCTCACCTTGAATGAGATTGTCCCTTGTTCAGCAGCCTCATGCTCCTTGACGAAAACAGGACCGCTCCAAACTGTCGAAGCGCTCTTTTCTGTACTCGCTGTAGCTGGTCAACAGGAAAGACAAAAGTTAATTCGAAGTCTCAAGTACATATTAAAAGCAGACCCGAAATTCTTCGTTGAACTGAGTTGGGTTGAAAACGCCTTGCTTCTTTTGTCTCGCAATCCGGTCGCTTCAGTTCGTGCTGTATCTATGGAACTTGGCTTGGAGTTCATCAATGTGCATCTTCTTTCGCACAAAAAGTCAGAAACATCGTTAATCTCTTGGAAGGATATAGTGGTCGAACGCTTGCTTGATAGCAGCAGCTCCGTTAGAAAGGTTGCACTTTGTTTTGCAAAGGTGTTGCTTGTCTTCTATACAACAACGAATGTGTCTCCTGACTCATTGCTTCTGAGAAAAAAAATACTGAGGTCTGTTGTCAGTCGTCTTGAAGATGAAGAAGAAATAGTTAGGGAGTCTTGCATGGACAGCCTGGAAGAGTATTTCCAGTACGCTCAGAGAAAGTTATCTGTTCGTTGTGGGTCTTCATATGAGATTGTCCAGTTTTATCATGAAATATATGAATCACTAAGAGCTCTGAAGTATAAAAGCTCTAGGAAACTTCTTTTCCTTATTGTTGCTAAAGTCAATGTTGCTGGTGTGGACTTATTGGTATTCTTGTTTCCTAGTGACTTACTTCATCTAACAAATGATAGGAAAATCTTATTAAATGCGCTATGAGTATTGTTGCAAAAACATTTCAGAATGTGTACAGCAATGTAGAGCGTTCCGACCCTCATACTGATGAACACTATCAGTTAGCGACTCTTTTTCTAGAAACCGCTTGCGAATGGGATCCAGAATATACAGCTCCTTACGAACGTTACCTTTTGTCATGCTTAGAGCTCTCTTTGAATTCAAGAGATACCGGAGTTCATATCCTTTCCAATATAATCTACTTGTTGAGCTCACTGTATGAAGCAGCACCAGCAGGTCTCGAAGGAGTAAGGAAATTTTTTTGTTACGTGGAACGTATTCTCGCAAGTAACCTCTGTCCTGTTCTCGGAAGTGCGGTTATGAAGGTACAGGTTTCCATCTTCAACTAATTCATGCCTGTTACTAATTTCTTTAGAGCCTTCACAAACTATGTACAATTCCAACCTTTCGGATGGAAGTTGAAGAGTTGCTACATGAGTTGTTAACTGTTGCCAAAAGACAAACTTGTGATTGGCAGGCCACACCTCCCATGAATAATGCTCAGGAAGGCAACTGGAAAGTTATCTCTACCATTTTTGCCCGAATTGCAGGACTAAGTGCGTATACTACTTCAAAGAGTATGCGAGAGTCCATACGAATGGCCATGTTTTGGTTTTTTGAGAAAATCTTTGATTTCTTGAAGTTTCGTCTTCAGAGTACCATTTCTTTTGATGAAACTTGGTTTTCTACGGCGATGGAGGCCGCTCTTATTTATTTAAAGTTTGACTGCTCTTATGTCTCTTCTCTCATGGAGTCGATTACTTTGTTGCTGGAGTCTAGCGTCGTTGTGGAGAGTCAGAAACTGTCTATGTTATTTAATTTACAGAGTATCCTTTCCGAAGGCATGAAAGATCTTCAAAGCAATGTTAGCGAACGTTCCATTCATAATAGTGGAGCTAATATAGAATTTTTGAGACATGTGGAACATTCATTTGTAGATTCCGTCACTGCCCTCTTTCAGCATCTCCATAGAGTCTTTCTAGACTTGACCTTCTCTGAGAACGGTACTCTTCGGAAGTATGTTTGCAGTATAATTTGTCAGTCTGTATGGTCCGGGTATGTTTTCTTCAACAATTTTTCAAGTTTTCTTCTAAAGATAGATTTCAGTATCGTAGTTCCCGTCGAAGTACTTCCGTCTCTTTTTTGTTTCATCTTCGAGAACGACGTCCAGTCAGATGTTCGAGAGAGAGCTATTGCCACCTTGAAATTTATCGCTCAGAGTCAACAAGAAGTGATAAGTTTTAGGCTGGTGGAAGGCTTACACGACGCCTGGAAGTTTTGGAAAATAACAATGAAGTCAGATTGGTAAGTTTGCAGTTACATAAGACTTAAGTCTCATGGCCTTGAAGGGACTGTCTTATTGAGAAAGGGTCAGACATTTGTCTCCGTTCGCGTTTTGCAGGGGTTTTTTCATTACTGTCATCAAGTCAACTATTTGCTTTCGTTCGTACACTTCTCGATGAACTTATCTCAAGTGACGAGAATTGGTTGTTTTGCGTATTTTGTACAGTTCCTATTTTGCTTTTGGAACCATCTTGCATTCTATCATTCAAAAGCCAAAGGAGGAGATCATTGAATGTTCTAGAAGAAGTAAGAGTTTTCTTACTGTTTTATAGATTCTCAACTTTTTTAGATGAAATTAACTACCGATAAATGTATGCAGCTTGTTTCTGCAATGGGTTTTGATTGGTTCCGGGATTTCGATGCAACTCGCAGTTGCACAAAAGACTGCATCGTTGCAATTCGTCTTTATTTGGTTATTTTAGTGCATGAAAAATTTCAACTTTTAATACAAACGTGGAACAGAGCTGATGAGAAGGATGATGATGCTCTTCTGATAAAAAGTCATGAATACTGGAATGAGCTCAAAACACTTGGAAGCCATGAGTCACATCATCGGATCTGTGCGCGTATTTTTGCTTTGACAGGAGTGAGTTTGTTAGAACTAAATGAGTTTTGTTAACAGTTCCAAAATATAGGATTGCGAGGGTGTCACTATTGACGTAGCAGCCAAAAACTGTGACAAGGAGAATATTCCAGTGTTGTTTCAGGAACGTGAAGAGAATTGCTTGGAGTTTAAGGCAATAAGCAGATCAGAAGAACAATCTTGACCAAATATTTTTAAAGTAGTTCAAGCTGGACTCTATTCACAAGAACGTTTTTTATAGATTAGCTAAAAGTATCGTAGCTACAGTAAATATTTCGAAAAGTATGAACTTTGGCACGTTCTTCAAAGTCACTGCAGTCTTCCGACTGCAGTCTGAAATCATCTGAAGAATCTCGCAAACTCACCACTACTACTTTAAACGGATGTAGAAAAAGTGACCACAACGTACTCAAAGTCAAGTTTTGTGAATTCACCTCGTGTGAATATGAGGAAAGAATATGTTTTAACAACGGGGGTCCCAACCTCTTTGCAAATCTTGTGCAAACCAATATACAAGACAAGGCAATAAAAACCACCACTGTGGCAGCTCCTATTGAACCAATCAATAAGAAACGTCCACATAATAGAACGTGCGAAAGTATAGTGCAAAGCAATAGACGTCGAACAACAGATCGAGGCAGTCGACCATCAATTGCGCTGCGAGGATGAACCTGAAGACTATTTAAAGAAGCGGATACTGTTGTCTAATAATAAACTTACAAAGTTCAGATTATATGCGTCAGTTAAATGCTTTGCAATAAAAAACAGCAGTGTCACTGGCCACAATATGGGAACCACCAGCCCCAAACACAAGTATATTGCCAAAATTTTCAGATTAGTCGCGTAATGTAACGGAAAGTCAAACAGTTCATTGCATTTGCACTCGGTTAACTCCAGAGGATTGAACGACAGAAAGCTACGAAAGAAAGAGAACAATGTCGGAAAGAGTCTAGAAAGACTCAAAGAGTTACTCGTAAAAGTGAGCTGAATAATAAAATTCAAGTAAAAGTACGAATTGCTCCCAGAAAATACACGTTCTGATATGGATGCAATAAGATCCTTCGGATTCCACGAAGCTGAACTCTTGGAAAGTAACTGCTCCAAAATCTCCGCTGCAGTGTTCAACGCCAACAAGGGCAATAAAACCTAAAAAGCCTAAGCAATATGCAACCGTAAAAAGAGCAGACTAACCGTATTGAATAAATAATAGAGAAAAAGCTTTCGAAAAATAGACTGTTCTTCTTCTGATCTGCTGAGATAGCCTTCCAACGCTGACTCTCGTCTAAAAAGGGTCGGCATCAAAGCATTGATACAAGAAAGTAAAAAAACTGGAGCGTAATCTATAACAAAAGGCCCGATAATCGAGCTATGTGAAATTTTTTCAGCGAGTTCGGCAACCGTGCTTGAACTAAATACATCTAGCCCTTGTACTCCTAGAAACGGAGTTCTCTCTGCAGCATAAAAAACAAGAATTCTAAGAGTGGACAAAATAGTGACAGGTGAAGTAAATAACAAAAGGAAGAAGCCAGTCACGCTATTCAGAATAACTTTCCTCCAAAACCGTTCACTTGCAGGAATTCCAACATTATTCCAAATAATATCTCGAGGATTGGGAGCGATGTCTGCTTGAACATTTTCTCCTAAGCGTGAAAGAGCGAAAGAAACCAAGAGCGCTTCCTTATCGGACTGTGGCCTTCGAACAAAAGATTGCATAGAAAACCTCGAAACCTTCAGTTTTCTTATCGGAAAGTCTTGCAGACACAAAAATGCTGTCCTTTGAGAATGAAATAAAACAAATGCGCAGCCCGAAGAATCAGAAGCAAAATGTGACTGAGGAACTTCCAACTGTTCCTCAATTTTCCTCACTTCTCTTTGGCAACTTGTCAACGACCACTTGAGTAACAACCTTCCAAAAGAATACTTCAAGAGGCTCTTCTTCCATCCAAGAGATTCCAGAGCCTCGAGAGCACCGTTCAAGGACGAATCACTGTCACAACAGTTGAAAAGTTGAACATAAAAGTATTCTCTTCTTTGTGCCCTATGCAACATTCTGATAAGTTTACTTCTACATGCTCTTCGACGATACAAAATCTCTACATGAGCGACTTCTGATGGATAAAGAATGTCAAGTAGTTCAAAAAATTCTGATCTGTCCGCAATATTTCGAGATACGTTGGATAACAACAGCATTTTTGGACATTGTCTTTCTGAGCGCTTACTGGGAGAATATTCAAATACTTGTTCTGAAAAACATGAACACGAAAGTTGTTGTTTATGAGGCCTTTCAGTCCATGTGGAGGTCTGCGATTCGTAGTCTATCAATCTCCCTGCAACTGAAATACAAATAAAGATGTACATTACATACAGAGAAAAAGCGAAAACAATCAAAATGAGAATAAAATGAAGTATTGAGCTATCAAGAAACGCAATATCTGAGAGCACATCGGTCACTGAGCTAGTTTTTGATATCCAAAAATAACAGGGTAAGAGTAGGAGATAGCAGAGACTTCCGTGAAAGAGAATTAACATGATACAAAGTCTCTGGAACAGTAAGTAAACTCTTGCATCTTTTGAAAGTAGAGAGAAATCTCTCGTGAGGAAGTTCGACAGACCGTTCCAATTGGAAGGAGGAGGTGATGGAACATACTATGAACAAGTAAGAATGAAGCAAAAGTTGATATAGGTCAACGTACCGGGTCCAGTGGAGTGAAGTCTGAAAGAGATCTAACAGAAGGAAATTCTCGCAACAAAGATTGTTCAGAAACACTTAAGGGTCGTCTCCTTTGACGAATGACATAAAATATCGACCCGAGAAATGCCTAAAAGAGGTTTGAACGATACCTTACCAAGACTCAAGAGAACTTACACAAGTTATAACGTTTATGTAGAGCACAAAAGTTGTGTGTCCTTGTATAGAAGAACCTTCGATATTAACCATGTTGGACAACTCTTAAGTGACATGCATCCAACTCCATTGCAATCACTTAAGTTCACTCGAGTGACATGTTCATCTGTTCCAAGTACAAAGAATGCATCAAGTTGCGGTAAGTTGTTGTTTGACAATATAAACTTCGAACAAAATAATGAGCATTTTGAACTCTGTGCTCTGAAAACAGGGATGCATCTAGAAGTAGCTGTGGGATCATCAAAACAAGACCTCACTATCGAAGCATATGAATCCTGAGAAAATAATGCAAGACATAATACGCACTTCAAGTTCTTCGAAAGAGTCAAAAAATAAAAAGAATCGTCATCAAATAACAAAATTTCGTTTTATCCTATCAGGATTATCATCCAATATGTCAATTCGGCTGGATCCAAAATTTATTTCAAAAAATGTCTTAAAGTTTTTGCCAAATTAGTTAGTTTTTAAAAAGCAACGTAATATCCTCAACCGATATTTGTCTTCTATCTTTAGAGGATCCTTCAGACCCTAACATTGATTCTGCAACCAGCTTCTTTCTCTCTTGGACTTGTAACAGATTTTCTTCAATAGTGTTTGCAATAATTAGCCTCTTCACTATCACAGTTCTCGTCTGTCCAATCCTATGGACTCTGCCAATAGCTTGTTCTTCAACCTTATTGATATGTCAAATACAAATTTTCAGAATCTCTCTTCATGCCATAACTTACTGCTGGATTCCACCAAGGGTCTACTATAAACACCTGACTTGCGGCGGTTAGATTCAAGCCAACCCCACCAGCTTTCAGAGAAACAAGCAAAATATTTGCACTATTTGCGGAGTCGGACTGCTCCAACCGAAAGCAAGATAGAACTTTTGATCTTTCCTTCGAACTCATCTTACCATCTAATCGGACATAACGAAGACCATTATCTTGTAACGCTGCTTCTATCATATCCAAACATCTCGTCCACTGAGAAAATACAACTGACTTGCCAACACTGGTAAGTCCTTCATAGTCACCATGTCCCATTCGACAATGTTCAATGGCTTTCAATTCCTTCACTAAAGTCACCAATTTTGAGCTCTTTTGCCAAGCACAATGATCTTTGTCAACATCTAAGGATGAAGTTTGCTTCATTGGCAAAGGAACAATAACATTCTTAGTCACAGGAGCACGACAAAGAGGACAGGGAATACTATTTCGTTGTTGCAGCATCTGAAATTGTATAAACAAAGTTGACTACAGAAGAAAATGAACTTACTGCAAGAACACACTCTTTGCAAGTTACATGCCCGCATGAACAGAACATCACACCATCATCAACCATATCCAAACAAATAGGACACTCGAAGTTATCTCCCTTTAAGAAAGCTTCTCTAAGACGTTCAATAACAGTAGAAAGATACTCTGTGCTTTGAGAGAAATTGGATGAGTCTGAATGGAGGAAAATTCTTTCCATTGTATCTGCAAAGTTATCTGCACTACTCAGGTCCACCAACTGCACAGACGAGGAGTTTAGAACAAGATCTGGGTGATTGCAGCACTGTCTCAATCGTAGGATAAGTTCTAGTACCGTTGCAAAATTTGCCAAAAGACGATTTTCTACAATATTAGAACAGTTTGAAGACTCAGAACAAACAATAACAAGAATCCTCATACCTGATAGTAGCATCTCAAAAGTTGATTTTGAGTGTGTATAGAGAGATAGGTATATCTTCTTCTCTTCTTCAAAGGGTTCCAGCCGCAAAATTTCTACTCTGCGTTCAGGAAGTGACACTATAGGCATTCCATCCTCTCCAAGAGTTCTCTTAGTTCTGCGAAGGAGAAAAAACTAGAGAGAAAACTTTGAATCAGTTGCAAGTGCCAATAAAAAGTAGCGTACATTAGTGAGGGATTGAATAGCACGTTCTGCACTTTGACGTTCTGAACAGTCTGGTTTGTAAGAATGTGGCTTCGAAATACGTCGAACCCAAAATTTATATTCTGCATAAGGATATGCCTATAAAATATGAGAATATTTAACAAGATCTTATTGAAAATACCTTCAAAAAATGAATAAATGAAAAAAAGTCATCCAATGAATTTTGGATAGGAGTGCCAGTCAGAAGCCAACGACGCTCAGAATTAAGTGCATAACAAGCTTTAGCTGTTTGAGTATTCCGATCTTTGATAATATGAGCTTCGTCAAGAACAACTCGATACCATTCACCACTAATAAAGACAGTCTTAGCGAGAAAGACTCAAATTCGGGTAGCCTTACGTATAAAGAGGACTTGTTGCTCTCTTTTTCTCATTGAATTCAGCACAGAGTGTCCCATACGTTGTTATCACAATGTCATACTTTATAATATCGCAATGAAACTGATTCTTCGTAGAACCATAAAAGGTTAAAATTTCAAAAGTGTTCTCTTCAACATGAGTATAAAATTCCTCCAACCACTGATTCAAAAGACTCAAGGGCACTACAATAAGTGTTCCATTTATTCCTTGCCTAACAATCGTTAGTACAAATAAAACAAGCATAATATGATACCTTATTCGTTCCTCACCAAGAGGTGAACTTCCAGCAATCAAAGCTATAGTTTGCACCGTTTTTCCTAAACCCATTTCGTCAGCAAGAACACCACCAAGAACCATCGCTTGAGAGGTCGGTTTAGTGAGAGAAACAACAGAAAAAGTTCTGTTGATATAGAAATTAAAACCTTCTCTAATTTCAACGTGTTCCCATAAGGGATCTGAAAGTCTTGGCTGCAAATCTGCATTCTCTCTATTCATCATCCACTTCTAACATTCAACATTCATACTCCAAACTCGATACCAAAGAAATGCAACTCACCACAGCATATTCTTGATATGGACGTAACTGAGTTATCCATCCTTTCCTACTAAGAGGAAATAAAGTTTGGGTCTCGAGCTTCGGATAACTGGGAAGATTGAAATCAGTAGACCCTTCAGATGAGTGAAGCCCCAAGGTGGACAATAGTCCAATAAGACATTGGTGCAGATAAGTAGTATCTTTTTCTGTTTGTTCTTCGAAAGCCTCCCGATTGACATAAATGGAAGCCCGTATCACAAGATGTTCATTCCGTTTTAAAGTAGGCGTAACACTTAAAACACGTCCACAAACTCGAATAAATTTGACAGTTAGTAGAGGAGCCAAAATACCTGAAATCTCACCCAAAACACGTCCAATTTCCAAATCTTTAAGATAAATACGTACAATGCCTTTTCCTTTATCACGGATACGAAGTCGCAGTCCAATACCTCTTGACCAGTTCCAAACTACCGGTACATTTGCTCCGAGACTAACAAAACTACCCTTTGAAAACGGAACACGGCAATTTACAGTGAGAAAACCATTTATAGTCACGTCCCCCAACTTTTTAGGCCAAGCATCTACAACAACGACTTCATCGTCTGAACTATCACTGTTTAACGCCACGAGTTCATGATTGGAGTTTTCTAAGTCGCACTTGTGGTGTTGAGAATAGTCAAACTCTAACGACGACTGTACACCAGCTTTTTCGAAAGAATCGACTTGGGTAGCAGTGGCAACTTCAGTAATATGACCATCCAGCAGCAGATTGACAGCAAGATTTTCATCTAATTTAGCTTTCATAAGAGCTTCTTGTATTGAGGACCTCGAAAAAGTATGTCCGACTACACGCGACAACCTCTCCACTGCTGCAAACATTGGGTCTTCCAACCCACCCAGAGAGACGAAAGACAATGAAGAATTCCAAATGTTCTTTGGCGATTTCTACAGAAGAAATCTTCAATAATAACAGTTATGAATATCTTCTGTTATGAGTTATAATAAAGATAGATTCCATTGGTTGAATCTTGACAACCTCTACGAAGAGAAATGGAACCAATGAATAGTAGGATATGAAAAAGATGAATCGACAAGGTCACAAGGAAATAAGAAGGGTTTGTAGAAAGATGGAAGAAAGTTACTTCTCTGGTGTGGTCGTCATAATGTGCTGTTATATGTCAAAACAAGATGTTGAGATTGGATGAATGCACAAGAGCCAAATAATCATTGAAATGACAAATGAATATAGAGGGACTCCACAAACGTTCTCACTTGGTATTCACTCTTTGTGAACAACGCCTGACAAGTTTATATGAGCTAACAAAGTTGAAGATTGTCCTGGTAGAAAACCAAAATGCGTAGACAGTATAGGCAACTAGTGAAACTAGAAGATAAACTCGAATATTGAAAAAGACATTGAAAAAACTTTCCTAAACCAATATCAATATGTTTATAACTGTAGCTCATAAGTGTCTTATGGAAACTTGTAACCTTAACTCGTCGTTTGGACAAGTTTCTCTCGAAGTGCTACTGACACATATTCATGCTGCTCCTGCTTAGTTGACAATAACTGTTGAAGTTTTTCAACTTCCTTTTTTACCGATGATAAACGTCTTTTGAGGTAATCTTCCGCCTTTTCAAGTGAGCTTTTGACATAATAGCCCGTTCCAATGTCAACAAGAACACTTTTTGTATCCTTCAAACTACCGGGAACATAAAGGGAGCTAGTAAGTGGGACCATCACTTGAGAACCTTCTGACTTGTTAGAAAGAGAGTCTAAACAATGCAGACTACGCTGTAAACGGCTAACTGCCATATTGAGAGTGCGTAGACTGTTCCTCAAGTGTTCCAGTTCTTGCTCCATTCTATCATACAATATCTGAAGTTGATCCTTCGTGAGTTCAGAAATAGGAATTTGTCTCTAAACACCATCATATAGTACACGTTGACATTATCGCATTGCGTTACTTACCTCCATATCAAATGGCAAGAAGGAAACGCTAATTGACTCCCTATGAAAAATCTTAACTTGAAAAATAATTCAACTCATCCATAAGAGGAATAGAATATTCGCTTCTTCAAAAGAGAGGAAACAATTTTATCGACTGTAAAGGAGTCATAAGAAAATAACAAGAGGATAGTAGGGACTCTTTCTCAAAAGTCGTTTTGGTAGAGACCACTTTCATTCAAAAAGGAACATTAAGTTGCATACAAAATGTGATATACTACGATTCCTTTGTAAAAGAAACAAAAGTATTATAGCTTGTATGGTTTCCGTAGGGATAGGAACGCCATTTTAATGGGTACATCAAATGGAACAATAATTCTCTAGATATAGTAGTGACACAACTTGCAAAATAATCATATCTAAATAAATGCACTATCTTTACATTTGATTTTTCGTTTTCTGTATTTCCTCATTAAATAAGAATAGAAAACAAAAGTTAAAAATGAACAAGGAAAATATTTGTCATAGCAGCTCAAACGACTGTCCACTCTTATGTTACGTGATTTGACTGTTTGTAAAAGTGATTATATTGTGCAATACAAGACTGGTTGCTGGACATGAATAAAACACAAAATGGATGCTTCGCGGCGGTTTGTAGAGTGAATGGGATATCCGTCCATTTATTCATGTCTTGTAGGTTAACGCTTGTGGCTAGATGCACTTTAGCTACTTGGCTCAAACCCAAACTAAGAAAGAAAATTTTCGCAAAGCCAGAAAAGCCTCCAAAGGAACAAACTCTCAGTCTTTCCAGTGTTGATACTAAAAATGACGCAAGTTTCGACTCTTTTCTGTCCTTGTTTAGAAAGACTGCCTTTTGCAAACCAATCCACGAAGGGGCTGTGTTGAAGGGTAGTGTTGTTGGTTCTAGGTATGACTTGTTGGGGTCAGATCGAGTGAGAACTATAGACTTTGGTTTAAAGGGTGAAGCTCCTTTGGCAATCGAGGAGATTCCCGGCAATTCCATCGTTGGAAGCACTATCTATGTGCCTCTTGTTAGAATTGAGAATGAATTTGCTGAACCAGAAGTCGACTATTCAGGTCTGATGACATTGCCAAAGTCCTTGGCAGATCGCACGCAGTTGCTTTTATTTCCTGGTTCAGATCCCGACTCCAAAAAGTCCTTGCGTCTTGCATTTGGTAGAGTTTCAAAAATATCTTCGGGCAGTATATCAGTGAGAGTTCTCGGTTTTGACTTTAATGTGTCACAGGCTCACTTTATTTCGTTTGAGAAACCTTCAGTAGGTTCTCAGATCCCCTTAATGATATACAACTTGTCGGCTAGAACTCTATTTTCTAGTGCAAGTAGTGTAAATGATTTGAATCTATTACCAGAAAGTATTCACTTGGAGTTGACTGGTCGAGCTTCACCTTATGCTGCATATGTTCTACTTTTATCTTATCTTGCATATCCGGCGGCATTCAGTCAGTTTTCAAAAGAAGGTTTCCAGATATCTCCTAAAGAAAGACTTATTTATCTTAAACAGCTATCGAGAATACTAGAAGGAACTTCTCTTCCCACTACCACCCGTTCTTTAAGAAGCCAAAGAGGTCCGACATTCTTTTAAGAGTTTATAAGCAATCGGTGGACTTTAGATCCACTTCTGTTTCCATTAATAGTACTATATGAATAGCCGAAATACTTTTCCAAGCCTTTTTCAGTCATGCTTGGAAGATGTGAAAACAGTTCCAAGAATGTTCTGTGATAAAGTTCATACAAGGAGACGATACAGTAATGAACTGACTTTATATCAAAATACTTGTTTTAAATAAATAGTCCGTTACATCAACTTTCTCATTTATCGTACAATAATATTACAACTGTGAAAATGAAGAGAAACTTGCCAAGGGATATAGAACAAATTGGGGCTAAAAACCAGATAAACATGAAACTACGAACTTTATGTCAAGGCAACGTTCAAAAAAAACGTCACAAAAATAGTAACTTAAACTAGAGTTTGGCTTCTTTATGATAACTTATAACTATGAAAACAAAAGTAGAAAAGCTACTTACTGCAAAGCTTCCTGCTCTCTAGCGATAAGCTGATGAAACTTGTCCGACTTTGCAACCCAAATCTGGATACGAGCCTTTGGTATAGCCCAACGACGTTCTCCGGGTCTCTCCTCCAAAGATGTACGTATCTCTATACATACTTATTCACTTTCACTTGAAGGTAACATTCTAGGAGGACATACTCTTAATAACCACGTATTCTCTATTTCTGAGAATTTCTGCTACTGTTACGGCAGGGGTGACAGCTGTATGAAATAATGAGAAAGGACAAAATCCTAAAGCGACAACACGACTCACCCAACCCCAAACCACTCAACTCCACTTCTTCTTCAGCTTGTAAAAACTTCTTCGTAAGATTCACAAAGAAACTAACAGATTTGGCTTCCCTTGATACTTGAATTCTATTTTTGGGTCTGTTTTCAGTGTCAAGTGTTGAAGGAATACCGTTGTCTGTAGGTTTACGCATGATCAACGATTCAATATATCGTAATGGACAAATTCCACAAGTACTCAACGGCCGTTGTTGTGTTCAGAATTCTATCTAAACAACTCAATAGTCATCCAAGTTTTATTCGTCGAAAATGACGAGTTGTTGTTATGAGAAAAGTTATCCTTTGCAGAGCGTTCAGTAAGAACAAAGACAATTTAGCTGTATTCCTCTTCAAAATTTGAAAGTGAACACAAACAAATCATACCAGTGATACACGATTGACAGCAGCATACGCTATTACGGTTCAGTTTCATAATATGATACACGCGCAATACAGAAAATGCAAACTGAACAACTCCAACAAATTAAGCTTCCAGCATTGCTTTGTAATGTCCTATTGTGGTTCGATATATTTGCATTGTCACTTGCCTATTGCTTGCTTTATTGACTCTTGGTCTTACTTTCATAAGAAAACCAATAAAAGTATAACTGGGAGGAGACAAAAGATTTTAGGGGTAGGTTCTTATAACTTTTTCTATTCTAGACTGTATCCCTGGAGACTTGGTCTCCTTCAACATGGAAAGAGAGAGAATAACCTCCCTGAGATTCACCACAACTTGCAACAAAGGCTAAAAGCAAGTGTGACAACTGAAACTTTTATTCAATGTCCCGAGTGCGGAACTGTCTATTCAATTGAAGCCGAAGAAATAGAGTCACAAAGGGCGGTAAGGTGTGGAGATTGTCTGCATGAATGGCTTGCAACTGAAGATGATTTATTGGAAATGGATCCTGTTTACATAAACTTGCTACTTAATGAACGTGAACAAATCAAGGAAGATGCACCTTTTGGGAAGTTGGAAAAAGAGAGGGACTTGAAACTTTTGAGCACGGTCCAAGATGATAATAGGGATAAGACAGAACCGTCGCAAAACGAGAAAATAACAAGAAATGTAGTAGAACCCCCGAAAAGAGAGGGAGAGAAGGTACTTTTTGTTGGCAACTTGAGTTACAAAGCTTCGGAGAAAGATCTATTCAGGGTTTTCTCGTCTTGTGGCCAAGTTTTTGATGTGCGAATTCCCCGAAACAACCCAAAGGCTCACCGAGGCTTTGCTTTTGTTAGGATGAATTTCACTGGCGCCTCGACAGCCCTACAACGCCTTCAAGGTGCCAACATTGTTGGTCGTCCGATAGTTCTAAGTGAAAGCATGACACAAGGGAAAACAACTTCACAAGAAGAGGAAGACGTAGAAAGCGGTCGTGAAAGTAACGGGATCGGTTTAGACGAAGATGTTCTGGAGGAAGACTGGGACACGGA
This sequence comes from Galdieria partita, assembly GCA_025991245.1. NCBI lineage: Eukaryota > Rhodophyta > Bangiophyceae > Galdieriales > Galdieriaceae > Galdieria > Galdieria partita. The sequence continues at coordinate 71,974 of BQMJ01000004.1, forward strand.
CTTTGGACCAGATGAACAACTATTAGGACAAGAGGCATATTCCAACGGTTTAAGATTTTATCTCAGAGGAAGCACATCAAGAAAAAGTCCAAATGGAAAAATCTAAGTCCTTTTTATGACACTGTTCCAAGAGAGTTCCTTGTGGAAATATGTTCTAAAGAGGAATCTTCGACTGCTTTACATTGTCTTCCAAGACTGCAACTGTTGAGTAAAAACATAGGCAGAATGCTATTGGAAACACTATCCACGAACGAAACTAGACTTTGTCGGGCTTTGGCTTTCAACTTTTTTCTTCTTTTTCAAACTTGCTGTGTCTGTGGGATCAATAAACAGAGTAACTTTTTTCCTGGGGTCTGGAGATAACCAAGCCATCTTGGAGGTGATTGTAGAACCGTCAGGAAACACCACCTTCACCAAGTTACAAGCAGGCAAAAACCCTCGCCAAACTCGTTTCATTGTTCACAAATTTAGTTGCTGTGTTGAGCGTACATAATGTGGTGTGGTCGATTTACGTTGGAGCCACATGAGATGGTAGGCAGAACAACTTACTTATGAACAGATAGTAAACGATTCTTTAGCTTACAAAGTTTTCCGAATCCGTCTCATTTGATTGGAGGCTATATCGCCATGACATAGACGCCAGCATAGCACATGCCAGAATGTTGGGAAAACAAGGAATCGTTCCAAAGGAGGAAGTGAAACAAATCGAAGAAGGACTTGAGAATATCAGAAAACGAATAGATGAAGAAAGCTTCGAATTTTCAGCAAAGTTAGAGGACATCCATATGAATATAGAAAAGGCTCTCACTGATTTGATTGGAGAGGCCGGTGCTCGTTTGCACTCTGGGAGAAGTCGAAACGATCAAATTGCCACCGATATACGTCTATTCATACGAGAGGAAATAGACCAAATAAGGTTGTTAATTGAAGGAGTTCAGAGAGAACTAGTGAAACTTTCTGCTGAACATACCGAAACTATATTTCCAGGATATACTCACTTGCAACATGCCCAGCCAGTAGTTTTTGCTCATCATCTTTTGGCATATGTTGAAATGCTTGAAAGGGACAAAGACAGGCTTTCCGATTGTAAGAAAAGAGTCAATATTTTGCCGCTTGGTTCAGCGGCTCTCGCTGGAACTACTTTGCCGTTAGACAGAGAATTTGTTGCCACAAGTTTAGGCTTTTCCGATATTACTAGAAATAGTATGGATGCTGTGAGTGACAGGGACTTCATATTGGAATTTTTATCGTGCATTAGTATTATGGCAATTCATATTTCGAGATTTTCAGAGGATGTTATATTTTGGTTCTCTCAAGAAGTTTCATTCATTGAAATTGGTTAGTTGTTGCGTCTTATATACATATATGAATTGAGTTGAATTTTCCTTGAACTATCGGTAGGAGACCAGTTTTGTACAGGCAGTAGTCTAATGCCTCAAAAGAAGAATCCTGATATCTTGGAATTGGCCAGAGGAAGAACTGGACAGATTATCGGAAACCTAGTCTCACTATTAGTCGTTATGAAAGGACTTCCAATGTGTTATAATCGTGATATCCAAGAAGACAAGATACCGCTGATGAACTCGATCGACGTTATAAAAGGTGTGCTAGCAGTTCTTGCTCCTATGATTTCTTCTATAACTGCAAATAAGTCCAAGTAAGTTGTACATCTTGTGTTTTTTAAGAGTTGTGATTTTGTCGTGAAGAATGCTGGCTGCAGCTAGTGATCCTGCATTAATGGCAACGGATTTGGCAGAGTGGCTCGTGAGAAGGAATGTTCCGTTTCGTCTTGCACATCATAGGGTAGGAAGATTTGTTGGCTATTGTAGAGAACGAAACATCCCATTGAACGGATGTTCTTTTGAGGAACTGAAGTTATGTATTCCTGAAGCAGATGTGAGTTGCACACTTTTTTTCGTTTCGTATTCACTAAAGATTCCATTAGGAGACTTGTTTGGAACTTTGGGATCCAAAGAAGAGTGTTTCATCGAGAGATATATTCGGTGGAACTGCACCGCGTCGCGTACGACAACAGTTAGAATTTTGGAATTCGAAGGAGTTTATGAGAGAACATTGAAGTTTTCTTGTGGCTATAAACAGACGAATCATTCTTTACAAAATTTTACAGATCAAATAAGCTAGTCAAATAAGTATATGTGTCATACGCTTCTTCCAAGACGAAGTCCACCAATTCAGGATCTATCTCCTTCCAACTATCCGTATTCTTGATAGAGTTGAAGTTACGAAGAATATGACTTGCCAAATAAGTCTTGAGGTTTTTACACGCATAACGATGAGCAACAGCCAATACATAAGCCACATCATTAGGATCTGCCAAGGCACGTTTCCTTAACTGTTCTTCACACAGATAACTAAAGCCCTCTGGTATATCATAAAAACGAGAACATTCCAAAGCTTGAATACAGTTGCTGCTGTCGATATGTGCCTAGAGTGGAAACAGACATTAAAAAAATTGGTAAATGTCTCTATCAAAAACGCTACCTTATCCGTGTAAATATATCGTAAGCATTCCCTAAAAACACTCCATGGAAACTCTGTAGGAATATGGACAGTTGTATTTTTGGAATCTTTCATCTGTGACTGAAAAAGAGCACGAAAATGTCCACTCCTAGCTGATAAAACGAACTTGTGAGATGGTACTCCAATAGTTTCGTTGGTACCACTTGAATCATCTAGAACCAGCAAGGAAATGTCGCTCCGTCGAGGTGACATGAACAAACTCTCAACATCTTGAAAACCTTCTGTGTCCTTTCCAATAGATCCCAAATCTGAGGTAAAACTTGAAAGTGGCTGCTGCAACTGAAATCTTGAGGACATTCTCTTTCGATATCGCTCTCGAAGAATGTCGTATTTAGAAGGAATTATCAGATTTCCAAAACGAACATCTGCCACTGCTTCCTTGCTATATTGGACAGATTCGGATGAGCCTTCCTTCCTCTTTATTACGTACAGCTTTTCGTCAATAGGACAAACCATTCGACCTCCAGGCTGCAACAACTTTACAATATCACTTAGATAGGGTATTGGGCAAGTCGCACCACAGTATACTCTATTATAAGCATTAATATGGATCTCTTCTTCGAGAAAGAATACGTTTGACACTAAGATTTCTATTTCTGAGGCATTCTCTGCAAACTCAGGACGAGAAAACTTTGCAAACTCTACGTTCTTTCTGCAGTGTTCTGCAATATCACGGGATAACTCAACACCACGAACAAGACCAGAACCACCAGCCATAAAAGCCAACTGGAAACCAGTCAGATTCAACTTCATTCTCATGACACGAGAAGATTCTTACCAGGCAAGTTAGATGGCCACAACCACAGCCAATATCCAATATTCTATCACCTTCTTCAATCTCTAAGTGTTCAAGTGCGATAGCATACATCTATTTCTATTAGGACTGTTCCAAACCCTAATAAGAGTCCCTTACCTCCGGAGCTGAAATATTAAAGCCAAGTTCCTCAACTCGCAGAGGATAATTGTCAAACGCTTGGCTCTTTTGATTCTCAGGTACAAATAAATCTCTTGGAAGTACTTGAAAAGCGTGTTCTACCTTCTTTGACGATATACTACCGTTCCTCTTTAAATACTGAATTAGTTCTTCATTGGTTTGGGGACTTTCACCTCCTAGAAAGGCCCTCAGAACATTTGGGTTATTATTTGTCACGAGTGTTAACAAGTGCCTCAAAGAAATTCTCTCCGGAAACTCAGAAGGTGCATTTTCACTTCCTTCGCTTTCAGGCGAATGTTGACCGGAGACACTTTCCCCTGTAGAATGTTGAGAAAAACTTCCTTCCGAATTCGTAGCAGAGTGCTCAGATGTGTGAAACCTCTCGTCACTGTCACCACTATACTGGTGGTCCATTATGAAGTGTTTATCTTCACCTCAAAAGAGTTTCAACCTGCAAAATGGGCAATTCATAACCATTAAGTGACGCGCATTCTTCACACCCCTTATGGAGTCCACTCGAGTCTTGGAAACTCTAAATAGATTCCGTGAACAAGCTGTCACAAAAGAAGAATTCTTGAGTTGTACAAAGCATTTTTTGAAGATCTTGGAAAGTCAAAAAACAGAAGTATGGAATGAAGCATCATCAATTGAAACTATTGATGCTGTACTCGCCTTGTTAAATGGTGATATTCCTGAAGAGCTAGCTGATTTTTTTGCTTTCGAGTTGCTTAGCCCTTGTTTAAGAGCTTTAGCAGCCATTCCAAGAGCTTGTAGACTGTCCGAGAAGCTGTTGGCACTTTGTCGTTGTTGCATTTCTCGTGGCAAACCCAAAGAGCTTTTCATAGTTGTTCTTGACGAAGTTGTGAACCTCCAAAATATTCCAAAGAACTTCTTTCTGAGAGTCTTTCCAGTTTTTCTGCTAGTTTGCATCGACTTTTTGCGAGACCTTCAAGCTGTATTTCTCGCGGATCTTGCAAGTATCTTGAAAGTGATCGATACTGCATGGAACTGTAAGCTTAATATGGAGATTTGTTCAATTTCAAGCTTGTCCGTCGAAGATGGAGGAAGAGATTGCAGTCACTTTTTGGAAGATAGCTTCATTTACGTATGCAAGTTATCTTTTTCAGCTCTCCATCTCGTGAAAAATTCTGTTGTGAAACAGAATTTTGATGAAGCGCGTGTTAGCATAAGAGTTAGATGTCAACTTGTTCGTGTGATACTGAATCTCTTGATTTGGGTTTCTATTTTCTTCACAGATGATTCTATATTTGGCACTATAGGGAAAGAGGTAACTGTGTCATGTTGTTCCTAAGCACGTAGCATTGAAGTTGTTGTTAGGACTTTATTCAACAAAAACTATGGAAATTTAGTAATTCCCTTTTAACGTTGTTACATGAGTTATCGATTTGTCGTCGTACTCAGGTCCTTGGGTTGTGTATTCTTTCGGAGGAGACAATCTTTCAGGAGATAGTCATGCCTCAGCCAGATTCGGTTCTTACAGGATGCCTTGGAGAAATGGTTGAAGAGCTCAAAGAGAACTCATTTTCATTTCTTTCTGCGGGTTGTTATGTATTTTTATCGTTGAAGTCATCTTCTTTCGAAGATGATTGTTTTCTCGATTCCAGATACAAACTAGATTTGTATTTGCCACCTATTGCTGCCTTGTTCGAGTCAAAATGGTTGTCTCACAGATCTATGGCTCTGTGGCTTTATAAAGAAACAGTTTCAAATACGATGGATGGTTTCAAAGGGAATCAAGTGCTGCGACTTTTGCAAAAAGCCAAGTATCGTCGTTATTTGAGGTAAAATAGCATTTGTAACGTAGTAAATTGTGCTTAAGAAAGTTCTTAGTGAAAATATTTTAGTCTACGATTCCTTGCTTTTGATTTTATTTGCTCTTCTGTTGCGATATTTAGAGAAGACAGCATATCGTAAAAAAGTTTCATATGAAGTCATGAATTCCTGTCTTCGAAGCTTATCAGAGCCTTTTATAAAATGGGAGGTTGTTTACTTTTGTTTGACAACTTCGACCATGATAGGAGTAAAGGCACAATTGCTTCATGAAATGAAAGAGGTAATACTGAAGATGGAATATGACGCTGATGCAACGAGAGTTGTTTTAGCGTCCTCTTCGTCTTCTGAGGCGACGAAGAGTCAATACAAGTTGTGGAGTTGGTTCTCGGATTTCCTGTTTGCCAATTTCCTCGCCCCTCGCTTTAGTTTTTTGGAAGATTTGCCTTCGGTTTCCTGTGCCATTCATATCTTGGCATTCATTATCTGGAGAATGAAGCAACAAGATAGTCATGTGCAGTGGAAAGAAAAATTGGAGCGTAGAGCTAAAGATGTGAGAATCTTACTTTGTAGGATACTAGATGAGCTTTATGTCCTTAGTAACCGTTCAATTCGGTGTGTTCCCTTCAAAATACCTCAGGAGATGAGAAATCGAATTTGTAATGAAAGCTTGCTTTGTCTCTCGTTACTCGACGAAACCATATTGAGTTAGACTTTTATAAAGAGTTAGAAGAATCGCGTAAACATAATGTCCGGTATTCACTTCTAATACTTGCAATGTAGGATATTGATTTTTCTACTATGTTTGCTAGTCCTTGTAGATCTTCCTGAGTAATGCTCAGATTTGCTCTGTCACGATAGAAAACTTTTCTTTTTTCATCGAGTCCTTTACAAGTTTCAGGACTCATACAAGGAGACTCAGAAAATGGAGTAACATTGCGAAGTTGCCAAGAGAAATATTTCAGTCCAGAGTTACCTCCTTCACGATACATGTCGTGAGTAAATCTTGGTGGAAAGATTTCTATCAAGACTGCACAAGGAGCCATAAAAATGCAGTTAGCTAAATGTGCTCCATGTAAACTGATAACAATGGAAGTGGAAGAAAACACTTGTAAATTTTCTTTGACTAAAAGTTGATCGGGCGTAATTGAAAGATAAGAAAATCTATGTTGACTTGTCAAGTTCTGAAGAAATCTATTTAGAGTAATTTCACTTGAAGAAGAAAATGAACGACGCTTCCCTTCCCGTTTGATATAAATGAGACTGCGTTGTAATTCGCTTGGAGGTTTTATATGCCAATGTCGATACCAATTATTTCTAAAGCTTATGGCATCTGATGCAGAATGAGTATTCATTGAATGAGTTAAGGTTTGCTTACCTTTTGGGATGGTCGGAGCAGTAGTCTTCCCTTTGCTTGATGTGTTGATAAAACTTGTTTGTCCTAAAGGAGGTGAAAAAAATTTGCCTTTAAGTAATCCCAGAAGCACCACGTTTTCAAAGCATATGGGTTTCTCTGCTTCTCGAAGAAAATCAGAAGAGTCTTCTACGTAAAATTCTCTTTCTTTGTTACCGATATATCGCAAATTGGTAGAAAATGTGTATTTAGATGGGTAGTCAAACAAGTCTTCTTGGAAACTTTTGTCATAAAGCACTGTTCTAATCAAATGTTTTTGCCACTTTCGATGGTTTCGATAAGATTTGGTTAGTAGATTTTGTACCAGCTCTGATTCACGAATGAAAAGGGATTTAAATGACATTGTTGAACAGTAGACTTTGGTGTTTTGTAGGAAATGGAAGTATAACATCAAGCGGCCTGCAAAATGAGCAATATTGGTACAGCTCCTATCAAATAGTTGAAAGACTGCATATCGCTTAAACCAAGTTATTGAGCCTTCAAAAGATTCCTGTTCCAACCACTGTTTAGAATAGAAGGAAATATTAGGCAGCTTGGATTCTCGCAGAAGAGTTTCCAAGGCAACTTTTTTGTTCACCGTCTGCTTGGGAGAAGAGTGATGAATGTTGATTGAGGAGTCTCCTATTAGAATCCAGTTGCCTCTGTAATAGCACAAGGGCTTTACAACAGCCAGGCTACCTTTGGAAGAGGGAAGTACAAAGATTTCTATACTCGGTTCTTTTTCGAAGGATTGAAACAGTGAAATCTCAAGGTCCGAAGAATGCTGTGTGATGTCAGAAAGTTGCTGTGTACTCCTAGAATTCTCTGTTCTTAGAAGATGTTGAGTAGATTCAGAATAGGCGTCCTCTCTTTTCTTGTGCTTTAATACCGGGGGACAAATAGAGCCCAGTATTATCGAGACTAATGAAATGAGAACAATGTAGAGTCTGTATTTACGAACCAAAACACTTCGAGTCACCAAAAATTTCCAATTAGCCATTCTGTGATAGAGAATGTCCATTCGCGGGTTTTTTTGATTTGGGATTTCTACGAATCCATTGCTACCTATCCTGAATACTCCACAAGAATTCGAGCATTCCTCCAAAAACCTTCAGAATTAATCTGTAAGGTATTAGTACACTTAGGAAACTACTATACTTGGACATTCTTTCATTCTATATTGTACCTTGTCATGTAAAACAACACTGGCTGTGACACCTTGTGACCTGTCCTTAAGAACAACTCGAACAATTCTGTTTGCAAGTGAATACATTAATACTCCTGCAAAAATTGAGAGACTGAATTTAGACAACTCTAAGGTTTTCGAATTTATAGAACGGCACTGCCGGATTCCTTGAGAGTCATTCAAGAAGGGAAAAGAATGTCAGTTCACCAAAAACTCTGAGAATGACTGCCCTTCCATGACAAAAGAGTTGAACGTATTCAAAAATATAGGCTCATTTAAAAGTTCCTTTCTTTATATAGAGATATCTAAAGTCATTTGGTTAAAGAAGATGAATAACTCAGAGCTGCAAGTCTTGCAAGTAAGTGTGTGAAACAATATTCTACTAGTAGGGAAATTTATAAAGTAAGGAACAGAAACCAGATGCTGACAACTTATCATGATCCAAAAAGAGTTCCAATGCACTTGATTGGATTGCTGCAACCTGTTGAGCAAATACGCAAAGGAAACTGTCACTATCCAAGTTTATAGATTTTCTTTCAATTTTCACTTGAGATTTGCTGTTGCACCCGCTTTCCGAAATATCATTCTGCTTGCAAATTATGTTTCTACCGTTCTATTGGCAGTTGACAATCAACATGAAACACTGTTATAAGCTTCAATCAGGACTCTTTAGAGAAATAAAAACCCCAACAGTGGTTAATAACGAGTATCTTGCTTGTCATACCATAAAAAAAACTTGCAACGACCCTCTTTTCCTTTACCTATAGGCCTTCCACAAACATAAAACTTTCTTCCAAGATTTGGACCTTTCTTCTTAACAACTCGCAACAAACATGGTTCATTATGCCCAGTACAAAGAGGTACTCTTTGACGATTTTGGAAAAGTTTTCTCCAATCTTCTTTTGCTTTCTGATACTTTGTGGAGTGTAGGTAATTTTCTGAGTCTCTTACGGTTGCATAATACTCTTCATTTGAAAATGCATCCATTTCATTACAAGTTGAATGATCAAAGGTCCTCTTTCTCGATAATAAAGTCGCACCATACTTGTCCTCTTGTGAATACCTCTCGGTTTCTTGTGATGCTACTGTGCTACTCCTCACTGTGACAGCAGTCCTTTTAAACGAGATGGCTCCCACAAAATGCGGACCCGATTCCATTATTTTACTACAATTTGCGTTTATAGATACTTTCATCACATCCTTCAAACTTTGTTGAGAACCAAGTGAGTCAGGAAAATGCCGACAACAAAAGGGTGGCAAGCGCTCAACATGTAAAGAATCCTGTGAAACAGGTAACACGTTTCGAAGTTCAATATAAACAGGACAATGGTCACTTCCATAAATATCACTCAAAATGTCACAATCGGTAACGAAACTCTCAACAAAAGCTCTATTGGCTAATATATAATCGATCCTTGTTCCAAAATTTGTCTTTCTTGCACCCGTCTGATTGTTCCAACAAGTATAAGCATCTAACCTCTCTGGGTGAAAATAACGAAAAACGTCCACCAAAGGACCCTTACAACCACAAATCTCATTGAAAAGCTGTCGACAAGGATCCGACTCAAACGAGCTGTTCCGTGGCTTATTCTGGATGACACCTTCCGGGTCACAATGATCAATCCTTTCACGTGCACAATTAAAATCGCCACAGAGAACAACGTTCTTCCCACTTTCAAGTGCCATTTTGATTCTTTTCAATAGACTTTGGATGAAAAGATACTTGTATTCAAAAGTTTCATCACTGCTATCAAACGGCACGTATACATTAAAGAGAATAAAATAAGGAAATTCTACTATTGCACAACGACCTTCCTTGTCTAGTTTTGTCAATAAACCAATGTCTTCTCTAGCCTCAAAATGGTAACCCACTGAATATGTGGTTTCTCTCCAATTAGGAGTTTCTCTCTGACTACAAAACCAAGAACGACTTGGATTCCAAGAGAGACATTCTGCAGAGAGAAAACCACTAATACCTTCCTCAGCCTTGATAAGTGGAAAATGGGAAAGACAAAATGTAGCAACACCAGAATAACCTTCGTTTGTCTTACAAACTGAAAGAAAACAGTTCCAATCTTTAGTAGCCACACTCCATCGTGCCAGTTTTCTCCTGGAAATTTTAGTTTCTTGAAAACAGATGATATCTACCTAAATAAATATCTCAGAGCCTTGAGACAAATTACAAACTAACCTGGACTTGTCCGATTAACAAAGTCTGCAAAATAGCCCTTCCTCAATAAGGATTCCAAACCATTTACGTTCCACGTAAACAAGCGCATAGGAAAGGCACATCCAAAATCCGCTTACCCAAATTGTCAAAGCCATTGCGGTTCAGTCTTCTATCTGGTAGCTGCCTATAAACACTGCTAACGAATCAAATGGATTTTGATCAAAACGAGTTTCGTGTAGATGCTCTTTATGGGCCTTTGACTAGAGGCTTTGTTCAAAGGATATGTGCTACAGATACTACAGAGGTTCCTACAGAAGTCTCGTGCCAGGACAAGGTGAAACTTTTACGCAGAAGAGAACTGTCTTTTTTAACAACAATTTTCTAGATCCAAAGAAAGAGAAAAAAGTATGTTCCTTGTGTTGATAAACCAGAGCCAAAGAAACGCACAAGCTGTTCACAGCATACAGGTAGTAAGCCACTACTTTCTCTAGTCTACTGCTCATTGAATGATTCAAGAGACTGAAGCAAGAAAAAGTCGCAACAAAACTTTTACAGGAAAACGTCAGAAGAAGCTTCGGTCTTGGATTCCAATCGAAACTTTACCGCTATTGTTGAATTCGGTAATGGATTCTATTGCACAAGAGGAGAGAGCTGTTTATGATAACAACAAAATTCAAGATTTCTTATTAAAAACTGTTTCGGAGTTTGGTCTTGGTACATCGTCAATTGTTTCCAATCAATTATTTGAAACGTGTCGTCAGTATTTATTGTCGCATATTGTGGGAAATCCTGCCTTTCATAGCAGTTTCCGAGTGGATTTTCGATCACCAGTTTCTGTCAAATCTTATAAGCATTTCGTAGTCAACCCATTGAGTATGAAGGAGCCAGCGAGTGGGAATCCTTGTAACGAAGAAACTGAAGACCCAGTAACCGATAGTGCTTCTGAACAGGATGTTTTGAATCTGCATCTAGGACCAAGAAGGCTCACCAGAACATTGTACCATGTTCTAAGAAGTAAAAGTCATGAAAGAAGTGAAGACCTACAGGAAACGTCTAGAAATGGCTCGTTACATAAGAATACATTAGTGTCGGTAGCACAGTCAGATATTGAAACAGAAGACTACGATGGTGAGCAAGATTTAGGTATTCATATTCAAGAGTATAAGGATTCAGAAATTTCACATGCAGTGCAATTGAAAGAATATCATCATATATCTCATCCTATTGTGAGGTTCTTACCTATCTTGCATAACTTTTTTCAATATGATTCTAAAGACCGAGGCTATCATTCTGTTGACGATGTTCAAAGTAAGGCCTGTTTACTTGAAGTTTTGAACAAACTTCCAGACAAGGACACTGCTATTGTTCATGAGACTTTGAATTTTGACAAAAGTAAAAGGTCTGAAAGGAACACGTTTGAGAATCAAGGGAGTTTGAAGACCCAAAAGTACAACTACGATTCTCAAAAGTCGAACCCAACTTGTCCTTATGAACTAGCTCGCAAAGACCGAATCTTGCGGAATGAAGCAATTCTTCGTAGGATGACAAGGGATAAATTGCTACAGGAAAGCAAAATAGGGCAAGAAAACGATAGACCTTCTGAATACTTGGACAAAGATCCGTCTGCATATTTTATAAATGAAGAAATGGAGAATCTACGCATTTTCTTGCAAGGTTTAGGAATTTTTTGTGAATTCCCCTTGTGGAAAACGTTAACAGCATTCATTCATTTACTTATGGAAGAACGTGATGAGAAAGCCTCACATAGTCCAAACTTTTATACTACACGTCGAGACATTCGTCGAATGGAACGAGTTTTGGAATCTTGCTCTGAAAACGGACAGGTCCAGGAGGCGATTCGGAGATACTTGCGAGTTTTACAATCAACAGAATACAGAGAGAGACGAAATTTATTTACTTTATTCAGAGGTCCATGGAATGATGACAACAAAAATGCGATCTTCTTCAAGGCATGGGAAAAGTACGGAAACGGAAGAGATGCCAACAAACTAATTGCGATGGAAATGGGATCTGAAGTCCATCCTAATCAAGTTGCTTATATGAAATCCCTTTATCCTGGCTGGCTACTATACAAACAAATGCTTTCCGGGAGTTCCAATGTCAATAATGGTCAAGAAGACCCTAACTCAACAGATTACCAACCAATCTGTGCATTTTGTTTGGCGCCAAGTAACTACTTGGAAAATCTTCAAGACTTTCCTGGTCCAATAGCAGCTACTTCAAGAGAAGATGGCTTGGATTTGGGCCCATTCATAGGACCATTACGTTTCTCTGCCTTCAACTCTATGATATCGAGTCCTTGTTCCTCTTTTTCTAGCAATAGTGGGTATTTTGTGCACCGTCTTTGTGCTTTGTGGGCTCCCGAGGTATTTGAGGCATATGACGGAACTTTGTTAAATATTGCGCAGGCAATACAAAGAGCCCGTCAGATCTTTTGTTGCTATTGTCGACGAAAAGGTGCTTCGCTTGGCTGCAAAGAATGCAAGCGTTGTTATCATGCTCCCAAGTGTGCACTCCTTGCAGGTTGCTATCTAGACACCTCAACCTTCCAACTTCTTTGTCCCTTACATGCTCGTGTCGAAGCTGCCGTAGTGGTGAAGAATTCGACTCGTGCAAATTGCCAATAATTGATTGCTACCCGTACATTTTGCTATTGTGGTCGTTTACTGCGTTTCTCAATAAAGTTCGTTGGAATTTGCGACTCTGTTAAGTATTGAAACCTATACGGGAGTTATTTTTCTTTATGGAAACAAGTTAATTTTCAGGCGGATATAGTTTCGAGTTTTATCCGTCTCACGTTGAACAAAACCTTTTTGTGGAATACAAATGATGAAACTGCGTCCGTACCAGTCTGAAGAATTCTTAACTGAAGAGTCGCAGTATGCTGATGTATTCAGTCACTTTAGGAAGTTTTCGATTCCTTTGATAACCGAAGAAAGAGAATAGAGTGCAGTTTGCTTGAACAACAAGTGTATTTTTATTTATTGTGTTTGGAATAAAGATTATTTGTAGAAGCTTAGTCTTAATATAGTTTTGCGAGAACCCTTTAAACTACTTAAGAATTTTCTCATGCAAACTGATAATACATATGGAAGAGAATATGCGCCCGTGTTCAGCAGCTGCTTCAGACGTCGTTCTGTTGAAAGAAGGAGTTTTAGTAGTCAGCGGTAGAAGGGGAAAACCTTTATGGCTTTCTGGCTTACAGTTTCCGTTCCCTGGAAATGGTATTGTTTCTTTTGAAGCTAGAGGAACATCAGATATTGGAGTATTTTTCTCTTCAACTCCAGAGGATGTTCACGAGGATGACCAAGTTTTGACGGTTGAAAGTTCTCACCGTTCTGAATACGAAGTTGTCATTGGCAGTTATTGCAATAAAAAGAGTGTCATTCGGAAGAGAGGAGTCCTTAGAGCCTTCTGTAGTACTGGTGTTGGGAGCAGCGTTGAACAGTCTACCTCAACAGTTGCTGCTAGGCAAAGTTTTGATAAGTCGTGGACCTTTGAAAAATATTGGATAGGTATTAAAGATGGTGTAATTGTAGCAGGCAAAGGTCCTGTTGGTTCTTTTGTGTTCCTGAAGTGGGAAGATAGTGAACCAGTAAACAGTTCCTTTCAGATTGGAGTTTCATCTTGGCATCAACCAGTAGTATTTCGTTTTTTTCAAGTCACTCCAGCCACAGAAGGATTAATACCATCAAGTAAAGAAAGTTTGTCATTCATTGCTGATTTTTTCTTCGTCGCAAGAAACTATTTCAACAGATGCTTTCATGATATATGTTTGGAGTCTTCTGATGGTAGTCTATTTCCATGTCATGGATGTGTTCTTAGCCTCTGGAGTGAAAGTTTGAAGGAAGCGGTCAATGAAGCTATTCACTCCAATTCAACTTGTAGAAGAGGTAGGATATTGTATCAGATGGTTACAATAGATTCTATTTCGTGTCTAAAGGATGCGAAACGTTATTTGAACGAGAGATGGCACATGAAAGCGAAATGAACTGTGCTTGTAATGATGCTTATAGTAAAATATTCTTGATGAACACGTCAAGTGAGAACGAGAAAAAAGGAATTTCATCAGTTAAGGAAGTTTTCAAAAGTATTCCAACTATTCTTATTAATGCATCCACAAATGCTACTGCTATGTTTGTTCAGTTGCTATATGGGGTCGGATTGGATAGGAAACAATTTTATAGAATGGAGAGTGATGATATAATTTTGAATTTGTCAGAACATGATCAACAAACATGGAAAGAGTGCAAAGTGCTCATCGAAGAATGGGAAGTTTCTTCATTGGCTAACATGTTTGAAGATCAAACTTTTTCAGAAGCGGGAGTTGTTTCCCGTATGAGTGGCTCTGATTTATTTACAAATTTATCTGAATATTATCCAGACAACTTTGTCAGTAACTTTGTGTACTATTTGAATTATCTCATGGACTCTTCATTTTTATCTGATGTAGAATTGATTTTGCCATTACAGTAGGTAGAAAGTTTCTTTTATTTATGGCTGGATTGACCTGTCTGAAGAGAGGAACAGAAAGCTTCAGAGAATAGTGTCATTTTTACTTATTCAGACCAGTTAGAAGAAGATCACCGGAATCCGTGTGTTTCATTTCATGCTCATCGACTTGTTTTGGCTTCAAGAAGTAGTTATTTTTTGAAGATGTTTTCAAGTGGAATGAGAGAAACTTTACAAGAGAAAATTGAAATTTTTAACGTGGAGGTTCCCTCTTTTCAAAGGATGCTCAATGAAATATATCAGAAACCGGCTTATAGAATGGAGAAAGATGCTTATTTGTGGTCAGACTATTTGAATGACCTTAGAGTTGGAGATATGTTTAATATAACTCGTTTTATCCGGGAAGCAACTAGTAATCTCAGAAACCTTGTGGATACCTCCAATGTTATACATTTAGCTAATCTATCTCTTGACTTTAAACTCTTTGACTTGTTTGAAGCCTCGACTGATTTTATTTGTTCCCATTTTTATGAAGTTTCACATATGACTGAATTTTCATGTCTCTCCGAAGATTGTTTTCTTCATATTTTGAGTCGCATGGACTTGGAGGTTCGACATGAGAATGAAGTTGCGCAAACAGTTCTCAAATGGCTCGACGACAATAACCCTTCATGTTCAGTTGCACAAGATTTATTCTCCATGATAAGACAGAAATGGGTTGATCCGCTGTTATTAAACAGTATAAAGCAGAGGCATCATCTCTTGGAAAGTTTACAAGTTGGAGAAGTCTCTCTGGGACAATCCTTAGCTGCTGATGAAGAAAATGAGTTTCGATATGACGGGAAGAATAGAGATTTGAGCACTGGCACCGTGGAAAGTTTGCCAAATAATTTTTTTGCAAATGAAAATGACGTTTCTGAAGTCTTCGAACAGCCAAGATCGATGATTTTCGAATCGTTCCAACTGGTGAGAATTGAACCTGTGAAGTGGCTCCCGTCACAATTTACCTTTAAAACACATGAAGAAAGGTGGCTGCTTCTTAAAAAGGACTGGAACAGAATTTATGGCAGTATTCCTCGAATTGCTCCCGGTGAAGTATGGATTCCATATATACCAAAGTTGCAATCGGCTGGTGTACTCTATTATTTAGGGTGTCTTCATGGTTTGCAACTGGGAGGAACTCGAGTGAATCCTTACAAATATAACATTGTTAATATAACTTCATCATCAGGCAGTCGTTTTGCTAAGCTTGAAAGCCTTGCTGAAAGCTTCATCAATCGCTCTTCCTTTGCGTTACCAAACTCTAGTTCATTGGTTTGGTTTACTCTAGACTTGGGAGTCGACAGACTTCTTGCCTGTTCATTTTACACACTTGCTCATGATGGTTCCGAATCGAATTTCTTACGAAATTGGTGTCTTGAAGGTAGCAAAGATGGCATAGATTGGATTGTACTAAAGGAGCACCAAAATGATAAGGCCTTGCAGTTCCCTATGCAAAGGGCTACGTGGAAATTAGAAGAAGCTGCTTCGCGAGAGTTTTACAGATATTTTCGAGTCGTGGCGGGGCCACCTTGTAAAAGGATAAATTTGGGTAGTTTTGAGTTTTATGGAAGACTTCGTATGAAACATTGAGTCCAGATTTGGGGTTCAAAGTAAGAAGTTATTTATTCTTCGTCTGGATAGAGTTGAGAGTTCTTAATGAAACGGACCATTAATGGTGAAGTTCACACAGTGAACAAGTAATATCTTCGAAGTCTCGTAAAAACTCGCGATAGTAGTGATTCGATTCATTCTGTGAAAGTTGGTTGGACCTGGGCCTCAGTTCCATATTCCTGAGAACCATTTAAAAATGATTTGATGCAAGTATAGTTTTACAGTATTCAATATAAATCCGAGAAAGAACATTCAATTTCTCTAAAAATGTTTGTATTATGAATTGTCACGGTTGCCATTGTTTAATGACACTACACCATCTAGCTTATAAGATGTTTGCTTCAGAAACTTCTCGAACAAATAAATCGAAGAGCCTCGACCTCGGATGTTTGAGCAGGCCACATCCAAATATTCGATATTCTAGAGGCTACAATGTCTTTCTCAGTTTCGAGATGAAGCACTATAATAGAATTATTTGTGCCGAAAAGACCAATTATCTCAGTCTGGACTTGATATATTATTGTATATAATTCTACCATTCTAACCAGTATCTAATGAAAACGAATAGTCAAGTAGACAAGAATCCACAGTAGCGGCAACAAAGATATTATGACCCAAACGTGCCATTTGGTCTTCCTAGATTCAATCCCAAACTGCTCTGTTAGTCTCAACTGCTTTCCAGTTTGGGACAAATTATTATCGACAACATCAGCTAATTTTTCTAAACGTTCTTGATCTCGTTTCAACGCTTCATATACTTCCGATGAACCACTCTTCAACTGTTTAGTAAGCGACAGAAGTTCCGTCGTTAAGATTTCGTTGCTATCTTTGACGTGATGGGTCAATTCACTATCACTAGATTTCTCTCCGCGACGTTTCCTAAGTAGTGTTCTACCTTTTACTTCTCCTTCCACTTTAAATGCCGAAATACTAGACTTCTGGGGCTCAGGTAACTGTAAAAATGACAAATAGCTCCTACAGTTGTTAGAACTTACTTTAACCGAATTTGCATTCACATAAAAGGACTTGACTACATTACAAGCAATAGATTCTTCAGCAAGTGGCGCAAAAGAAACGTTCCTCAGTAGCGATATTTCTTGCAATGTACGGAAACGTCGCCTCAAAGCCTGAAACTTCTCTAAAGTGACAATTTGATCGTCTGAAGTACCTTGGGTGGAAACTACGAGTTGTTTAGAAAAATGCCCATCTTCAAAGGAAAAGCTTTCCTCTAGTAGCTGCACGAGACGACATAAAACGACGAGTACTACTTTCAGTTGTAACGAACCAAGAAGCTTCTTGCGTGAATTTTCTTCTCTATATAAATTTGAAGCAAAATTTTCTCCTATATCCAAGAGATTTTCTAAGTAGTTTACTTTTTCTATAGCACTCTTCTTTGCAAAGTACGGTTCAACGTGAGTCAGCAACTGTCTTGTGAATCGATCCCCTTCACAATCCATTTGGTCAGGACTTCCCTGGACCTTCCTTGAATAATAAGAAACTATAGTCGTTCGAGTTGAGACTTTTGATTATTTCTCTTCACTCGGAAAGGTTTTCTTTATCATTCATTTTCTTTGACTATTGTCTACTTCAGTGTTGGTCACTTGTCACTCATGAAGGGAACTTCACGCATAGCTTGAAAAGTGTAGTAGTGATTTGCCAAAAAATTAAAGCAGCAAAACACGACAGGAACTTTTATGTAGACAAGTGTTGTTACCAGCGCTTTGCACATTGGAGCTTGTTACATATTTGTCAAAATACAATAAGTGTACAACTAGAGCCATAACTTAACTTCTATCACTTGGCAAGTGCTATCTTCGACAATTTCAATGACTCCAACTAAGAATTGAGAAGTGTTGTCTTCTTTATAGAAGATATCCATGACTATGTCCTTCAAATGTTTTCGTCAAAGTGGTGTAAATAACACTCGTGCAAGTTTTATTCATATTCTTCTCTATTATTTTGTTCAGTTGTATTCTCAAGTTGCAAAACTGCAAAATAACCGAACAATGAAGGATAGCAAGAAAGTCAAAATTGTTACTTTATTATATACAGGAAAGGCGATCCTGCAAGCAAAAGAACCAAATTCTGGTTTCTAGCACAAGGAAATTTGTTTAAGACTCGCTACTGCAATAATCGTTTGTTGCATAAATAGATGCACCTGATAAAGACGCTCGACTGAACATTGACTGGTTACGGTTGATGGATTTAATGAATTTTAAAGTTAGCAACGTTCAAAGACTCTAAATAATCTTTCCAAAGATGTAATTTCAATAACATCTCCGTTCGTCGCGCATTCCTTAGGAGGATCAAAGTTCGTCCGCAAAGTCTCAAACAATATCTGTTGCCGTCTGATGTCGCCAGTCTCTGGTGTATACACACTAAGCATAGATTTTTCAACAGTATCTTCGTGTGAGTTGAAACTGCAAGAAAATAAACAGGAAAGTGAAACACAAATATCCTCCAGAAACAATTCCAGGTCATACCATCGTGTTTCTCCACCAAGACGAAATAGGAATTCTCCAATAAGTTGTTGACGAAACAAGAATCCTTCGCATAAGCGAGGCATACCAGTAAGGAAAAAGTGCGATAGCTGATTGCCTTCAAAGGTTATCGCAAAGTATTCACGAAGAAGGTTGCGGTATTTTGAAAGTACATTAGAAACTTCCGTAACTATTTCATAATGTTTTTCCTGTTGCAGCTCACAATTCTCGACATGACTGTTTAAGTGCATGAGAATGGACTCAAACACCGATATTTTCGGAGAGATCTTAACAAAGTCGAAGTTTTGAATCATTTTTAGGCTCTGAGTATGAGATTCAAAATAAGCAAATTAGAATATTTGCAGTGAGAATGTAACAAACCTTCTGAAAGAACATTCCTTTTGATAAACGTGTCAAGTTTAGCCAAAACAATTTTGTCTGGTACTGTACTAGAATATGATCTTCGTCGACGCCTCCTATAAAACAAGATTCGCTAAGCATCTTCTTAATGCCATCATGACAGTCGTTTGCAAATATATCTAGACGTTCTCTTATAAAGTATGCTACGGAATCTCTTTTCCATTCATGAAAGATTTTATCGTCAACTGCTGAATCGAGCTCGATATCACCAAAATAAGACTGATCTGAACTATTTTCCTGTAGAAGCAAATCAACTGAGCTCTGACCAGTTGATCCTTCTCGAAAAAGTCTACCTTCACTTGTACAGTCGGCATCATAGCTCGATTCCGTCGAAAGAAAGGAGTCTAAACTACAATTAGAATGGAGTAAACTTGTGCGAATCTTTTTATAGGGGCGTCTTTCCTTTGAAGGTGTGAAGCTGGAGTTAGATATAACAGTAGCATTCCGTTCATCACTTAAATAGGATCCCTCTTTTGTAGACGTTTTACCTCGCTTTTCTTCCGACACACTTTGATGGTCCAAGGTATACTTTTCAAGATGTGACGTAAAGGATTCTATGCTTTCTCGATATGATGTATCCCGCAACGTCACCGTATGAAAATTTCTTGATGAACTCGTCCTTGACAACTTAGCTTCAATGGAATGCAACACGTTTTCTACAATATTATCTTCGTCTAATACATATATCTGTCTCTTTGCAGGATGAACATTGACATCTAAACGATGCGAGTCTATTGCCATGTTGATATAAACAAATGGATAGCTACTCTTTGGAAGCAATGAAGAATACAGTGAAGAAATGGCTCTTTTCAGAGACTGCCATTCTATCAATCTACCATTGACAAAAAGGAGATATTGTGGCCTTCGCAAAGAGTAATTTGCGTTGGTGACATAACCGCGGAATGAAAAAGTTGTGGTAAATGCTCCAACCTCTAGAAGTTCTTCCGTCAATTCCTTACCGTAAACGCTTCCAATACTTGCCAACTCCGATTCAACACAAGGAGTAAAAAAATCGTACTTTGTACTTTCAAGTCTCTTGCAGCTAAAAGAAACAGAAGGATAACGAACACTATATTTCATCAGCAGGTCGATAATAAAACGATACTCTTCCTTCGAGTTATTCAGACTCCTTCTTCGTAGAGGACAGTTATAGAAGAGGTCTTCTACAATAAAAGTAGTACCTTTAACTCCTGAACATTTTTTGGGATTCGGTGTACCAAGTCTATCCGACGGGACTAGTTGACCATTTTCAAAGTACGCCTGATACGCAAAGTCACTAGTCTCCTTCATAGTAGTTACTGTGAGGTGAGAGACAAAACTAATACTTGCAAGAGCTTCGCCTCTAAAGCCAAACGTACTGATAGATAATAGATCTTCATATTTTGTCATTTTGCTTGTAGCAAATCTTTCACATAGGAGATTCAGGTCATCTGGATGAATTCCTTCGCCATCATCCTTAAACTTTATCGTCTTCAAACCTCCATCTAGCAGTGAAACTTCAATTCGAGTGGCCTGGGCGTCGATGCTATTTTCCAGGAGCTCCTTCACAACTGATGCAGGTCTTAAAATGACTTCACCAGCTGCGATTCGGTTTGCAACGTCTTTATCTAGACGTCTGATGGGACGGTGTGCTAGTAACTCTTCCTCGGTTTTAACAGGTTTTGCCGAGGATTCAATACCAGAAAGCGCTTCAGACTTTTCAGTCAGAACCATTTGGAAACATTCTTTCGTTGATACTTGGCGCCATTCGAAAGAAGTCAACAAAAGAATCGATTTCACTTTGACAATTCGTCTTCTTTGAGAAGACCTATCGAATACCGTCTTTAACAATTACAATAGAATGAAATGTGAGAGAGAAGAGTTCTCAAAGTTCTGTACTATATCTAGAGCAACAGTTAACTATTCGGAATGGATAAAAACGTCTCAATTTCTTGATTGATCTTTCTACCCTCTTTGGCTTCTTTTCAAGAGTCCTCTTTGAGATATTGCAGAAACCATACTATAGTTGCATGTACTTGTCGAGATTCAAGAGAAATTCCTCATTCAGGTGTGGAATATTGACGAATTTATCAAAACAAGAAAAGGAAACTAATAAATCATTTGTGTTGCTCAAAGTAGTGGAAAGAAAGTATCAATGTGATTATCAAACAAAGAATGGTCAACTAGTTAGTGGCCTATCTATAAAGGGAATAATATGCATATAATTGGGTGCAAGATAGCTTACTACTGCATTATGATAGGTGCCTTGTGGAACTGAAGAGATAGTTCCATTTCACAAAGACAAATGAACGAAAAAGCATCCAGAACAAGAAGGATATTCATATATGCAACCTTTGAACATTTTCGGTAATTTATTGTTTCTTTCATTGAAGAACGATACTGCTTCCTTCCAGTGACCCTGGAATGACAGGCTGTGCAAGGTCCACATAGCTGTATGACCTTGAAAGAATACCCCATTGGTAGTTCCTGTCTATGAATATCAGTAGTGATATCTGCAATACCATTTTTCTATACTTCAAGGTCTTCTTGAACCAGTATCAATTGAGAGCAACTGTTTTATCTCTCATTGGCTGTGCAACAGCCGTCAGGATCTCTCTAGAACGCAGAATATATATATGCCTCTCCCATATTTTGCAGTGGTCTTTCAATTCCGGCTGATGGGTAAAAAAGACAGTCAGTCACTAACCATACTCGAGTGTGTGATTGAATTGTAAAAGTGTGCCTAACAATATGGATACTGTTTCAGGGAGATGTGGAAAGTAAAAAGTGAGCGCATATAGAATTTTGAGAATTTTT
Organism: Galdieria partita; assembly: GCA_025991245.1. NCBI lineage: Eukaryota > Rhodophyta > Bangiophyceae > Galdieriales > Galdieriaceae > Galdieria > Galdieria partita. Next base: position 93,811 of record BQMJ01000004.1, read on the forward strand.
TTAATAAAGATAAGGTGTACTTGAGATTGCTTTCACCATAACTTGCATGTAAATATATATCTGGTCATTACAGTGTTACTGCAGTGACGGTCAGTTACGGTTCCTCCAGAGGAACCCAATCCTCCTCGAACAGGTGCAGCTAAAGACATTTTCTTGTGGACACCAAATGATGACATGCACGTGTTGTCTGGCTTCACAAACTACTGAATGGTAGATGGGACAGCAGGAAACAAAGGAAGTAAAGAGTCTCGGACTTCTGGACGCGAGACAAGTGGCAAACCTACTCTTAGGTGAACGTTGGGACATACCAGAACGTTTCAACTCCTCCAGTAAACGAGGAGCCTCAGAAAACAACGTCGACTCCACAGACTTGAAGCGTTCACCATCTGCTTTGCCCATCCACGTAAGAAAAATATGGAAGAAACTAGTTCGAAGAATATTTCCAACTACTGCTAGACTTGAAGATGGTGTTTATCCCTCAGTTCTTCCTTGCACACTACCGGTTCTGTTTCTTCTAGACACTGAACAGCACGGTTCCTTCTGTGGAAAATGTTGTGTGAAACTTGTTAGGAGGATAAAGGAAGTTTTGAAACAAGTACACTCAGAATTTAGAGAACTACAAACTCAAGGAGAAAAAGGGGTTCCTATATCAGCAGACGTTGAGCACTTGCAAGTACTTTTAAAGGTTGCTTCATACGGGTTTGCTCCCGTCGACATGCTCACACTTGCTTCTATAAGATATGCAGTTGCACAAGTGGAACTCGGTCTTTATACACAAAGTTACGAGCAGGATCGCGGTATGGAAAGTAGTTCCGTTTCTGTTGGATCAACACTTCACGTATCATCATCTTTCAAATCGCTTGGTTCTCAGATGGAGAGTTGGAGTAGTAAGCAGAGGATAGATAGCAAAGAGGCTATATGTCTTGCTGCAGTCATGCGCGCATCGGAAATTATTATTCAAGAATATACTTGCAAGTTCTCGTCGTATCTATCGTCAGGTAGCAAAGCAAGAAATGAATTTTGTCGATGGCTATGGCGTTTCTTAACAGTTCGGAGGTCAAGTGATAGGCTTTGCCTTCAACCCATTTCAAATGAAACCTTTACTGACGATTCGTTTGATACAGAAGTTACAGAACGGGAGCATTTGGAAAAGGAGTCTAGTTTTGTTTCTTCAGGTTCTTGGAGTTTCTCTTCTGATGTTTCAGATAGTTTTTCTGTCAACGAGTTGTTTACAAATGGTCATAACACTCACTGCGTTCAGGAACGCCTTTATATCGACGATATATATCTTCTTTTACTCTTTCTTGCAGGAGACTGTGTTGATTTTGGTTCTTTCATGTTTTGCAAGGAAGAGGAGGATTGGAAGGCAACCAGTACAAAGGAGAGGTCGTTTTTGTTTGCAAGTAAATCAGCAGCACGTCCGTTATGGGAGAAATGGAGTGGACTTTGGAATCAGAGTTCCCTTTTACTAGTAGCAGAAGAGTTGATATTACACTTTGGACGTTCCCCGCTTCCACAGTGTCTTACAGAGAGCGAATTTTTAGAGTTCGCAGAACATATTGCGTTCGTATATTTGAGTCGCTGTGAAAGATTGGAGTCATTTGGCACTTTCGAGTTGAGAAACTGTATTGGAAAAGGCTCATTTGGAGTTGTAAAGACTGCACGCGACTTGATCACAGGGAAGTTTGTCGCTATTAAGAAATGTGTTCGTGACAGTAATTACAACCAAGATGACGAAGCAGAGCGGGAACTAGAAGCGAAGATATTGCAGGAGCTTCAAGGCCATCCCAATGTATGCCGCCTGTTAAACTACTTTTCATCTGATCAGTACTCGTATATTATCTTGGAAATATGTGGAGGAGGCTCCTTATTTGAAACTCTATCTGTGTTACAAGAGGAGCTTCGCGACTGTGGCCAAACTTGTTTAGTGGAGAAAGTATACGGAGTGAAATATAGGAGCAGGTTTGTTGACAAAAAACTTAAAATACCCGTTTGCTCAAATTCATTGAACTTGTAGTGTTGGTTTTACAGAGGGTCAAGTGCGACACTGGATAAAACAACTGTTATCACTTCTTGTTTTTATGCATGGGAAAGCAATTTGTCATAGAGACATTCGACCGTCGAACTTACTGTTGACAAATGATGGTGAACTACGCATTGGTGACTTTGGAAGTGCAGCGAGATTTTCGGGTGGATGGGATCTTTTTGATGGTAATAATGTGGTTGGGTATGTGTTTTTATTTTTTTTATTTCATTTGCTTAACAACGTTGCTGAAAGCTCCTTGTATTCTGTTGCACCTGAGCAGACACAACGCAAAGCATACTTTGGAACGAAAATCGACATATGGTGTACCGGTGTTTTAACATATTGGCTTCTCACCGGTATATTCATTCTTCTCTTTATGATATTTATTCTAAAAATACTTAGGACAACCTCCGTTTTCTGACGATAACGTCGATGTTCTCTACAATAATATTAGGAATATGCATTTCAAACTTCCCGAAGTATCGGAGGAAGCGAAAGAATTTATTCTTTGTGCTATGGCATTTGAACCAGATGCTCGTCCCGATGCTCATACACTACTATGTCACCCCTGGCTCTCTGGAGAAGAATCTTCTATCAGGACATTACTTCGTTTCTCGCAGTTTCAAGTACCTCTTCAAGAAAGCTACCACCACAATCTGAAGGATTTTGTCAATTTTTTGAAAACAATAATTGTGAAAATCTATTCAGACGTCGGTATCTATTGTTATGAAGTTGGCAGTGGTCATTCGGTTGAATTTTTAGGAGACAAAAAGCCAATTTTTTGCCAAGCTTGCATTTCTTCAGAATATTACTTGAAATTTTTTACTTGTTTCATCTTTGAAACCCAAGGAAATGCATCTCTTGGTAAAATCTGTTTTGAGCTTCACAGAGGTCGTTCTATTCTTTTCTTAAAGGTGATTCATAAACTAAGAGACTTGATTTTGGCCTCCCTGAAGTGAAGGATTCTCGTTGTTGGAAAATTATGTGAAGTTCTTAAAAATTTTCAGTTTCTGGGGAGCGTGAGGAATTCGTTTGTAATTTTTTTTTGAAATTTACTTATTCCACAAATATTTACGTCGTGCTCCATTCATATATTTATAGTCGAATGGATGACCATCAACAATTCGCGACAAAGCTGATTGAGCTTTCCAAGCTAGTTTTTCTGAAAAGATTCCTTGTACATTAGCTAGTAGTCAGTATGTATTAATACATATCTCAGTAAGCTCTACCATTTCCGAGTAAATGATTATTGCAAATAGTAGACTGGAATATCGTCTTCGGTAATTAGAATATAAACAATCCTGGTAGTGGATTTCGTCATTGGACTATTTCTAAATTTCACTAGTACTGGTTTCGGATAGTTTTAGTTGCTTGTTGGATTGCCTTTGCTTTTTTTTTCTGTTGTAGTCGCAAGTATAATTTTTTTTGTGAACGCGACTCGATCAATTTTTGATTATGGGCATCAGTAGTGAGATTAGATAAAAACCCAAAGTTTTGTAAAAGCAAGGTTCGCAGAATCATTGTCACTTCCATTGTCGCTATGAGTTGTTGTTTGTTCCGTTTATTGTTTTTCTGCCTCAATGACACACAACCTGGTGTCACTAACGTCAAAATGAAATGTGGGAATTGCACGACACGTAAATTCCAGAACTTCATGGTTATTTTGTGAAATTGTAATAGATGATACATATGAAAACTGAAGGATTATTAAAGCGGTTGTAGTAAACAATAAATAAACTGAATTTTTCTACAAACAACAGAGGAATTGCTTGCTATGCGGAGTGTCTATGTCGTCTAACAGACTCAGCACGACTGAAACAACTATTCTCTTGTTATCAATTTGAAAACCTTTTGCTAATTCAGTGCTGAGAAGCAGCTAACAGCTAGAGAAAGGTCTGTTAAGAAGTACAATACTTCCTCGTGCTGTGTCCTTGACAGGGTCAACTGTTGAACAAGGTTGCGAGTGTAGTTTTTGGCATAGTCTATTTCCCAATTCACCTAGATGGCTCTAGTTTGTTGCTTTTGCTTACGTAAAATATCAAAATTCGGGATTGTATTCAGCCTCTTGTGCGCACAACACAGGAGTCTAGAGTCACTAGAGCATTCTCAAAATACAACAAGTGGAGAAAGAATGGAAACGTAAAGTTCGGTTAAGTCTCAAAAAGTTTCAAAGACTTCTTATGTAATCATGTTGCGTTCCAATATCTTCTAACTACTGTTCTCCAAGTTTGCCAACATAACATTCACGATTCTATGAATCGTTAAGTGTCATTCGAATGTCCAACGACAGTGGAATGTCAACGTGTCTTCATTTGCTGTCTTTCAACTTGTGTTGTGGTGGTTTGGTCAAAGTATTGTAAGAAGGTACAAGAACTTTTTTAGTGCTGCCGTTCCTCCTTTAGGTTTCGTGTTCTTGTTGAAAGAACTGACAAGTCAAAGGGGCCCTCGTACTTATGGGTAGCCGCAAGCCGCGCAATGGAGGTCTTCCCTTTGCGACTTCACCAAAGGTTTGTAACAGTCAAAATAGGGTTTATCTTCTTAGTTCTCACACAGTTTAGAATCTTGGTATATCTCTCCCTACAAATATAGAGCGAAGTGGAAAGCGACAAGAAAATTTCTTTCGACCTGGGGAAGGAGCTGATCAGAAAGCTTTCAACAACATGAAGAAGGAAAGCACTCCTTTAGCTGCAATGTTTGGAGATGACTCGGTAGAGGCAGTTGAAGACAGGGCTGTAGGAAATAGTGTGGGTAAAGTCGTAAAGCAACGAAAATCTGCAGAGTCTTCTTGGTTTGGAGAATATGAGTCCAGTTCAACTGAGGAGGGTAGCTTACGTGAAGTTGCTAGTGAGTCGGAAGCTTCTGAAGAAGATTTCGAAGAAGATTTCTTCGGTACCTCTAATGATAGTGAAGTTAAGCAGAAAACAACTAGGCAGGAGAATACTCTGAAGTCCTTCAATTTGCCAGAAAAGCCAAAGGAACCAAAGGAAAACACGAAAGACTTTATTCCGCCTCACTTACTTGTTCAAAGAGAGACGCAGTCCTTATTTGAGCGACCCTGTTCTAGAAGAATGATAAACTGGACTTAAGTCATGTTAATTACCAATATTGTGGATTTATTGATATATGTTTTTAAATACCACGAATATGGTCTTCATATAGAACTAAATGCTGACTCTTGCAATTGTGAATATTCCGCAGTATAGGCAATGCTAGCAGTATAAAAATATGTCTTCAAATTGAAGCTACCAAAATTCTCTGCGTTTTTACGTTCAGTGTAAATATCTAAAAAGAAAGATAACAACCATATATCTTCCCTGTTCGAAGTACGATGTAAGCAACAAAACTGTTCTCTCCAGCATTCGAAACATAACATCCAATTTTATTCACTTCTCCGGTGTTGATATCTCCGAGCGACCTTGTTGCCATTGTTTCCATTTTACCTTGCGCAAAGGCAACACGAACTAAATTTAGTTGTCCATTACAATCAAGAACTATGATATGGCATTTATCAACTCGTGACCAGAATATTGCTTGATTCCTCCATTCCATACTGCTCACATGACGCCGGTTTCTTCTATCAACAACATTGTATTCCATTGTCCCGTCAGAGAATGCCCAAACCAAACCAGTATTGTCTCCAGTATTATCCCACGGTTCACAAAAACACAAACCTTCCTTGATAGCCGTGTTCCTGAAAGTATTTGACAATGACGAGGCAATTTTTATCAAAGGACGCAATACTGGGTCATCTGAATGACGGCAAGAAAGATCTAGTTTCCATACTAGTACATAAACATTATCTACAATAGCTGCCAGCATAGTTTGTGCGTCCACAGGATCCTGTTCCATGGCAATATCATGTATGATATCTTCAGCATCTAGATCATAAACCAGTCTACCTGGACCAGATAAGACATAAGTTGAAAGAGGGCCCGACTCTTTTTCGCAGGCCCAACAACGGATACTTCCATCCTTTGATGAAGAGATAACTGTGTTACTCTGTGCGTCAAACAAAATACTACAAAGTTCCCCCTGATGAGCATCTATACAAATATTAGACAAGATACCAAGGGACACAGAATAGAACAACAGTGAGCCGGTATCTGTTCCAAGTATCACACAGTCAGTAGAAGTTTCTCTAACCACAGTGAATTTGCAGTTTCGAAGACGTTCTTCAACTGATGAAGAAGAAAGGGAAAGTCTTCTATAGTGTTTCCCAACATCTTCTGTGCTCAAAGCATGTGAAAGAAACGCACCATCATTCCAAACAGTAAATACAATATCACGAGTAACAGTTGCATCTACAATGAGCTTGCTTTCATCAGAAATTTGAGTAAATTCATGCAATTTAAAAAACTCTCCGATAACACTTTTGCTTTGAACAATCTCTTCGCTGACGTCGAGATTCCTGGATGGATGTGGAGCTGAAAACATTCTTTTTGGAGTTCGCCCAAATTCTGCAGCAATCTCTGGTCTTTGTGTTTCAAATACGTCAGTAAAGAACAAGTTATAGTTCTCAAGACTTCTAGATTTATAGCCGAACACAAGATCAATCCAGTGGTGAAGATGTTTACCGACATAGTCAGATTCCAACGCCTTTCTGTTCACTTTAATATATTCCTGAAATAGCTTTTTGAATATAGTGCTCGATTAATGACCAATCAACATACTGAAGGACTTCCTTTGGCCCAAGGAGGTAACTCAACGTTGTCCACTGTTCTACCATCTTGACAAGTTCCAAAATGTACGCCTTGCTCATTTACCCTGAAAATGTCGTATGAAAATTGAGAAAAAGAATAAAGTTTACTTACAAGAAATTTCCTGGATACCATGTACGCCCGCTTAGTCTTGTAATACTGTTTTCGGGTAACTCATTTTCGCCAATAGAAAAGAATCTAAAAAGCACATTTCTGACTTGAGGAGTTCATTGAAACACATCATAACTTACTCTGGCACAAGTTCATTAAAATTATTCACTTGATTATTGACATTTATCCAAGTTTCTGATACGTCTTCAAACTAGCGATAAGAAAACCATGTCTTTCACAATGAAGAACATAGCACACCTCGAAATAGACGATCCGGATGATCGTATCGCCCATTCTGCAATTTCAGCATAAGAAATGGAGCGCTCCGAACAAGAAAATGTACAACGGAACAAGGCGACGAATAATGTGAGCCATATAAAAACTTGGGCGATGGCATATCCTTGTATCTCTGCATCAAAGTGTTTAATCTTTCGAGATTTAATGCGCCTTACAAAAATCAAATGTTCACATATAATTGAAAACATTTATAGTATTTACCGATGCTAGTGTCCAACTTTCGATAGCTTTGTGGGTCTTCCAAATCAATATTTTCACTTTTGTAGTCAGACAATATCCACGGAAACACAGGGTATTGGGAAATATCTAGAAACGTCCTACCACTTTGAAAGTTGAGTGCCAACAGATATTCATAATTAGAAATTTTCCTCTTCTGCCATAAATCCAACAATGAATCGAGACTCAAAGAAACTGATAAGTAAATGAATGAATTCTTGTGTTCCTTTGCCGCAGTTCTTTCCATTAACTGTTTATGTACTTTGTCGCGCATTTCCTGATTATCAAAGACCACCATCCATATAGGGCCACACTCTGAGAACCAGATTTCTAAAGCATGAGGTAATGACCGGTACTCTAGCGTTCGGACACAATATATCGAGGAAATAGAATGTCGCTCGACAGGCGAAGAATCAAAACCTCCTGAATGAATAGGCATAAAATATACATTACTTGAACAAAATGAGAATAGCGAAATGTTCTCCTGTCTCTGTTCTTACCAATTGGTTAAGCGAATACGACCATGATCTTCCGATAAAGGATAAACCAAAAAACATGGTTCATCAAAGATAGCAGGTTCACTGAGTCCAAATTGCAGCCAGGTTATATCAAACGGAGTAACCTTCCTTCTCGAAGCAACAATCTCACGTAATCGCAGATCACGTTCTTCTCTGTCTAACTGGTTCGCTATTAAGAGCTCACTACATAGAGTGTATACTGCTTCCAAGGTCGAGTATGGAGAATACAGAGTATGTAAAGAGCTGACTGATTCACGTATATGAGGGTGGTCATATCCTTCCTCCTTCAAAAAGGTTATTGTGTCACTTCGTAACGTGACAATGCTAACTGCATCACAACCTAAAAAATTTTCTTCAGAACGTTGGTGGCATAGTTATATAAAAGATTTCACTCTTAAAACGGTCACATACCTTTTATGAGCGGGAAATCACTGTTCCCAGAAGAGGCTTCGAAGAAATCGAGAAATTCTGAGACCTCACTTGGATTTAACCCTCCCTCCTTGAAAAAGTAAATATCCTTTGCTTTGTTAATTTTGGCAAGGCTTAAAATTTCTTCTTACCTTGAAAAGAAGCTTTATGATAGGTAAACTCCAGTCATCAAAATCGAAATAGAGTGCGTGAGTAGCAACCTGCAAAAGTTTCAGTTGAAGGCGTAGAGTTCACAATCGAATACCTTTAAACGGCCAGTACCCTTCAGAGCACCAAAAGCTTCGTTATTTAGAGAGCCGAAACGTTGATATTCTGCAACAGTATCCCAAAGAAGAACTTCTCCCTCTTCCAGAGTATACACTGAAAATCTTCGTTCACCCATGACCAGTCAGTCATTCACTGAACATTTGTATAAATTTCAGCACATGATGAAATGGAACGAATAAGGGCACGTAACAAGTAAATGTCGAAACTGCCCAAATATCATTTCGACATTTGAGCGATGAAAGCTTTCTAAATATGACACGAAGAATTATTTCACCGAAAATATTTCCTTAACAAAGAAAGATACATACCACTATAATAAGCAGCTCGCCGTCACCATGATCAACCCAATTTAATCTGTTCTAGTCAAACGACAGTCTCTAAGACAAATTCGATTTTTCCGTCCAGCTGCCACTTCACAGCAGTACTCACCGTAGTAGCCACTCTGCTGCTGCGTTTAATATCTTGGCACTCCAATTTAAGGTTTGCTGTTTGGAATAGCTTAAAAAATAGACCTTGAAATTGATAATAAAAATAGTGGGTAAATTTTGAAAAGTATGCCTATACAGTATGGCCCGAGAGGCTTTTGGAACTGGAAGGAAGTCCAGGCACTTTTAAGTTTGGCGATTCCTGTATCTATAACCTATTTGACATTTTTCTTTATGTACATTGTCGATACGCTTGTAGTATGTAACTGTTGGTTCTAGTTCTGACTCGTGGAAACGCTCATAAATTGTGCTAAAGGTAGGGAGACTAGGGAAAACGTATCTTGCAGCTGCCGCTCTAGCTAACACTTGGTGCAACTGCATGATACTAATGGGAAAGGGAATACTGACTGCACTTGATCCGTTATGTGCACAAGTGAGCGTATCTCTCTCTTTTTTTTCTATCATCTCATTTATCAGGCATATGGTGCAAAGCGCTACAGAGCTGTGGGAATAGCACTTCAGAGAGGTATTCTAGCCATGGTGTTAGTGACGGTTCCCGTATCTTTGAGCTGGTGGCGAGCTGAAGATGCGTTGCTGTGGCTTGGTCAAGTAAGTCCAAGCGTTATGATAACCTTCCAATGTTTTAATAGCGTTGTTGTATTTTGTTCAGAGCGCTGAACTCGCTTCTCTAGCTGGTACATTTGCCAGAAGACTTATTCCTTCGATTCTTCCAAGTTTATTATTTGACTGTCTACAAAAATATCTTCAATCTCAGAGTATCACCAAGCCTTCACTTGTAATAGGTTTCGTCTGCAATGTCATCAACTTGTTCTTAAATATTGTTTTGGTGTTTGGAGTTGGAAGCTTATATTTGGGTCTAGGATTCGTTGGCGCCCCTGTTGCTACTGTGATAACTACTCTTGTGCAAGTTCTTTTACTTTGGCTGTATATTTACTACCATAAGATTCATACAAGAACATGGCCAGGATGGAGTTGGGAATGTCTTCAATGGAAAGGGACTTTAGAGGTTTGTGTTTTACTGGTTATCTTGAAATCGTTCTTACATTTGCTAGTTTTGGAAGTTGGGAATCCCTGGGGCGCTTATGTATATTGGAGAGTCTTGGGGATATGAATCCATCTCTTTGCTGTAAGTAATAACCTTATCGAAAAGTATAAATTTTGACTTTCTTGAATAGCGCCGGAATCCTAGGTGTCACCTCTCTCGCTGCTCATAACATTCTATTCAATATGATTGCAGTGGCATTTTTTTTATACTTAGGTATTGGAGTTGCCTCTTCAACCCGAGTTGGGAATACATTGGGAGCAAACTTGCCTTTCGAGGCAAAACGTGCAAGTTGGCTGGCCTCACTGTTTGTCACTGTTCTTGGATTATTATGTGGTTTTTTTCTTTATTATTTTCGCTTCAGTATAGCGAGTTTTTACACCAGAGATGACGGTGTGATTCAACAGGTAGCGTTCACGACTCCTTTAAGCTGTGTTGTCACGTTGCTCGATGGCATACAAACAGTCAGTTCAAACAAAATTTTTGATAATAGAACTTGTGCTGATAATATGCAGATTTTTGCAGGTGTTTTAAGGGGCATGGGAAACCCAGTTCCAGCAGTTGTCTGTTATTTGGTTGGCTTTTATGTTATTGGGTGGGTTTCTTTTGTAAATCTTGTAGATTGTATTGAAATTTCCCGAGATTGCCAACTTCTATCTTGTTAGCTTTTCGATTGGGTTTCAGGTTAAATGGACTCTGGTTTGGTTTAGTAGTAGGACTGCTTTTCATTTGTGTGGCAGAATTTGAGTATCTGAGGCGACGCAATTGGATCGAACAAGCGAAACAAGCTATGGTAACTGTATAAATTTTTGACTCGAGGTTTTCTTAAAGTTGCTCTGTAGTATACGAGTGCTCGAGATTTGCCTATAGAAATGAACGTTTCGGATAATCAGTATTCTGTTGTTGACGACTTGTCATCGTTCACATTAGGAGAGGAAGAAGCCAATGATACAGAGTTGAAAGAGGAGACTGCCAACTCCAACGGCCACAATATGTTTTGAACTTTTTTCCGAGACTTAATCTGAGAGGCGAAATACGCTATCTTTTTCTACTAAGGCCTGAATAGATATCGCAATTTCTTCGATACTAAGGAATTTTTTTGTAAAGTTTCGAGAAAACTTTCTCAAAACAGTTTTTCATTGATAAGACTTTTGTGTCTTCATAACATTAGATACGGCTAATATTATCTCAAAAATAGAGAGATACTTTCAGCAATCTAAAGCGACGAATAATGGCTAGTTTAGCATTGGCCTTTCAATTTGGAATATTCAAACTGAACTCGACACCTTGAAAAATTTAGACGCGATCATCTGCAATGATCTGACTTTTCACAATTGGGCGAGTGTAGACCACAAGTCGTTGTTTCCTACGGCACTCCAGTTTCATGAGAACTTTGGCTTTCTGTTTGCAACCTTCAACAGTTTTATGTCTGCACAGAAAAGGAGCATCGTTCAGAAAAGATGACGCCAGGTTTTGTCAGCATCGAAATAATATGTTGCGTTGTGTTTCACTGACAAACCGGTCCGCCCCTAGACCGTGGTACCGTGCTTTTTTCACAAATAAGAGACACTCCGGCACAATTCCAACTACTAAAATTTGCAGCGGTGGTTCAAATGATGGTGGCGGTGGGGGATTTGGGCACATTTTTGATGACTTTGAACGTCCTAGGAGAGAATCAGGTGGTTTTCTGTTGCTATTAAAGTCACTCTTAGGAATGCTTTTGACCAGAAGAACTTTAGAGGGCTTTTATAGTTTTGTTGTCGTGTATTCCTTAGTATCTGGACGCACCAGCAGTCAGTTGAACACTTGTTGTGCGGACACGAACACCGAGAGAGTTCTGCCGGAGAAGTGTCAGAAGTATTCGGCATTCCTAAGTGAAACTACAAAGCCTGCTGTCGTGCTGCTATCATTTTTAGGAGCAAAACAGCGTCAATTGAAGAAATATGCCGACTTTTATTTCGCCAAGGGCTACGATGTATATGTCGTTTTTAACAATCTGCCAACTGCTATCTTCCCAGCGATTACCCAAAGACAAGCCAGAAAAGTGTTGGATATATTGGAAAGTATTCCAGAAGGACAACCCGTGTTCGTACACGCCATTAGTATCGGTACTGGAATTTGGGGTTTAGTTTTGGAAGAGTTCAGGAAGAATAACAAGAGACTTGAACACCTCAAAGGAAAAATATCCGGTGTAATTTATGACAGCGGTCCCTCTAACGTTTCTCCTAGTTTGATGGCAAACGGTTTGTACTCGGCCTGTCCTAAGGTATGAAAGTCTCCAATGTTGTAAAATGCACTTTATCTGAGAAATTTTTCAGTTATCAAAGAAAGTTTGGAATATAATAACTAACGTTACTTTTTTGCTGACACGTGCTGGCGCTAAATTCCATGTTGGAGAGTTAGCTCTTCAGGATCACCAAGTTGAACAAGCTCCACAACTGTATTTATACTCTCGAGATGACCATGTTATCAATTCATTGCATGAAAGTATTCAAAAGTTCGTAGAGAAGAATAAGCAACGAGGAGTAGAGGTATATCAGCAAGTTTGGGAAAAGTCTTTGCACGCCACTCATCTTAAAATTCATCCCGACGAGTATATGAAGTCTGTAGAAGCCTTTCTTAACCGTTGCTTGCAACTGAGAAATAGTGTCAACCGACATCTTGCTCCTCGCTCTGTTCAGTCTTACTGATTGGCAACGATAGTCTCCAATACTTTAACATTTTTCTGATTTTTTCTAATAAATAAAGCATATCTGGAGTTTCCCTACTTTCCAGTGGTGAATGAGTTGTTGATCAACACTACCTTGATAGGAGTTAAACTTACAAGATAGCCTTAAGTGGAAGAAGATTTGAAAATAGTCCTTGGTACCAAGACATGATAACATTATAGACACGTTCTATAAACTCTGTAGTAGACTCTTTGAGGTTGTTCCACCCGTTAGGCACCATTGACTGTCTCGAAGCCACTGTTTCTTCGGGCATCAGGAGCAACCAGTCCCACTCAGACTCAACTTCAAAAAATGTAGCAGACATACATTCAAACTGCGAAAAAGAATATGGCTGCGAATTCATAGCAACTTCTTTGCCAAGTTATACAAAAACAACGCTTTAACCAAGTAAAACTTTCCGTGCTTTCAGAGACGGATTTTCGTCCAGAAAAGATTTTTCACGTCATTGCAAATTGTAAGAATTGCGGTTCAATTGACATACTGCAAAGTTCACGAAAATGCTGAGAGTAATTTATACTTTATCCATACACCCTTGTGGTTACCTTAATCTGTTCTTTTCTATGGTAGCATCCACTTTGACAGAACATTCTCAAGGTCGTCGAAAGAAGGACACAATAAACTTGCCTTTAGATGCCTGTTCATGTGGTATATAGATGGACTATCACCAAACAGCAAAGTCACTCTATTATCTTCATCGATCTTTAACATGGAACAGATAAACTCGAATGCACCAATACTTGTGACTGTCGACGAACAAATATCGAAAGATCTCCCGCGATTTGTTCGTCTAATACTTGCCTTTAAGCCGTTTTCTCTCAGTTTCTGTGAAAGCAAACTAATGAGTGCCTCGTGGCCAAGTTTGATGTCCTCTGAGAAAGTGTACCGTAGAACCAAAGGAATCTTTGGCATAGAACTTAAGGGAAATTCAGAAGAATATGTTTTCCTACACTCCAAGTAGCCAATTTCAGCCTCGAGGAGAGTCGACTCAACTAGAGTCTGAACAGGTTTCGGCTCCCACTCCTTTAAGACTTGTTGCTCCCACAACGGATCTGGTTCTCTGAGAACCGTATCAGTAACAGGAAAAGCAAGAAAGGTCAAGGTACCTGAACCCAAGTTGAAAAATTTGTGCACCTCCATATGTGATTATGACTTCTGGCTTCAGCCCTATTGCAGAAAACGTAGAAATATGTCGTTCAACCTCTTCTACGCTATCTTCTGAAACAATGAAATAGTGGAATCTTTCAAAGTTGTTCTTCAAAATTGAAAGACGTTCAACTAGATTAGAAGGCGATTCATTCCGTGAGCTTCTTGACAAAACATTTGCGTCAGCTACTAAGAAGCAAACTCTGTTTTTTCTTGTGAATTGGGAAGACTTTGTACAGCTACAGAGAAACATTGGTTGCTCTGACGCTTTGCATAGTTGGTATCGTTTCAAGGACCGCTTCAAAGGAGAACAATGGATACGTTTGGAAATATTTGTTAGTCTCGGAACAAGGACTATCTCGTTGCCCTTCCGACAAGAAAACCCAACGCTCCAACATAAACAGGCCATCATTATTTTACTTGCGCAATGTAAGCTTCTTAAAACAATATTTATTCCAAACAAAGAAGTATCAGTATCTCTCTATATCGCAAATAGTTCTCCGTATTTACGAAAAACGTAAATAGCAGCAGTAAAAAAGCCCAGATTGCGAAGAAGTCTTTTGTTCATCTACAAAACAGTTTCGGATTCTGAATGAGTATAAAAAAAAGAAGAAACAGACCTGTCTGTATTGTTCGTTGCTCCACTCACGCTTCAACAGTTCCTTTACCAGTTGGCCTACGGTAATATCTCCTTCTCCGGCTTCCATGCTTTCAAAGCTTAGCAATTCCGAGGCGCCGCCAACCTCAATACCAATCGAATTATAAGTTTGCTTTTGAAGCAGCAAAAGAAATATAGATAGAGCCACCTTTAGGAACCTAGTTGCGAGTTTTTTGCCTAGCCTTGTTTACTTTAGAAAATGGAACTCAAACTATGTATTCTAGACACTCGGTGCATTGTTTCTGAGCTTTTGACTGTTTTCCAGAACAAGCAAAGTCTAGCGTTCCTTATTAAACTATGACTCTTCTCCAAGTTTCCCCCATAGGATCAAAGGCCAAGAAGAGTCTTTACTGCTAAATTGAAGACCTATTCTAAATGACCTCGGATCTTCGTAGCTGATGCTGCTTGGACTCCTCTCTCACGTTTCGATTCTTGCCTTTGTGTTGTTCAGAGAGACAGGGTAGAGAGAGCAAAGTACTTGGCAAGATTGCATAGTCTTGACTTTCTTGAGTATCAACAGAACCTTGTGTATTCTTTTCAAGTCAGTTCTGTGCAATAATACTAAGTTATTTCCATTAGTCATAAGATTCTTTAACATTTTTGGGAGAGAACTGAGAAAGAAGCAGAATTTCTTTGAGTTAATGAGGCCAAGAGAAGATGGGATATGTTCAACTCATTCAGTCTGGTATGAAGGGCACAGTTGCTAGATTAGCAAACGTTTCATCTATATGACATTTCGATTTTCAAAGAATTTGAAGTACAACTGTGCGTTCTCTTTTTGAAGCTTTTCTGAAGACTTCCTTTACGAGATAACTCTTGTTTGATGCAGAAAACACTCTTGTATCGCAAAACTGCGTTGTTTTATAAAATATCTTGTTCACTTCGTTGACATAAATTTTCGAGTAGGAACTTTCTTCTGACAGAAAGGATTCGTCGATATTTTAATGGTGGAAATAAACTTCGAGTTATTCTTGCACTTTTTCCCAGACAAACAAAACATGTCGAATAAAATCTGTAAAACTTCAATATCTCGTAAACATAACATCATATTATTACAGTGGGGAATATAAAATTGACAAACTTTCCCTTCATCTGATACCCTACGACCAATAAAGACTAAATAATGACAAGCAACTGCGAATAAAAACAGAAATTAAAAACAGTTCGATGCAGCTGCAAACAAAAATCAAATATCCAAGACACTAGAAATATAACGTACGCCGATGAAGAGCCTATGAAACCTGTATAGTAGCGAATACATTTCTATGATTTCTATATGGTAATTCTTGTCATGTTACTGTTGTCTATCCTCCTCTTCAGCTTCGACATTTTCATTTTTCACAGAATATGTTGACGCCGGCTCACATATGGATGAAGAATCATCTATAGGAGCGATTCCAGCCAAGGGCCTTATTGACCAATAAAACGGAATGGGAAGAAAGTTGTGTGGAGCTACTCTACTCATTTCACGACTAGTCCCTACACTGCCGCTAATTCCAGTACTTTCAATGAGTTCTGTTGTAGGCACCTGTTCAAACCATTGGTACCATTGTCGAATAACATTATGCTGAAATTCTGCCAGCGACTTTTGTAACTGCAAAGTAGAGTGATCCAAAGAGGATAAATCCGGACCTGAAAATGAGTTGGGAACATATGCATTTGCAAATTGTCCAAAATCATCGAGACGATGAACCCGTTGAGTTGCATCCATATGCCAATCACGACAGTTTGGGATTAGTTTTTCCTTTTCAATTTTGCGACCAACTTGTGCCGAATTCTCTTCTTCTTGCTCTTCATCCTCTTCATTAAATGACTTCAGTTCCTACAAAAAGAAATTAATGTCTCAAAGATTTCAAAGATATATACCTTACTTGTTCTCTTGAAACAGTCAGATTCGAGGTTGTATTGTAACAGTGTTCAAGAGTCTCATTTCTACGAGGCAATTTTGATTTCTCCTCTTCGTTCCCATGATGTTGTTTGCTTAACGATAAATCTCGTTTGCGACTAACATTAATCTTCTCCTCATGCAACTTGGTTGACCTAAAGATGTGAAGATATGCTATTTCAGATAACAGCCATTCATATGCCATCTCTCCATTCCATTTTTGTGTTTTTTGTATCAACTGTAATGCAGATAAAATATTCGCAATATCATAGAGTCTACGAATACCAGTCTTCGACTTCATATCTTTATCCTGTTCCCCAAGCAGCAGACGTATTATTTCTTGAAAACTTATGACGCTTTCAGAAGATTCTAGAAACAGTTTGATAAAGCGTTGTGTTAACACACCCAGAAATTTATCATTTTGGTCATTGCGATGACGAACTAGTCCTGTTTCCCTTTCAGAGTCATCATCCTTTTGTGATGATAAAGAGCCTTCATCTGAAGAACAAGTTAAAGAATCTACAGCTTCTATAGTTGACGTATTTTGTTGCTTGACGTCATTTTCCACTTCACTTGAAACTTTCAGAGCAATCAATGTGAAAGGGATGCGATCAACTCCCTGCCATTTGTAGTGATTGCGTTTCTTCTTTACTACAATACCTAGACTTTCCAAGACATTGACAATATCATAAATTCGTCTACGCTCAACATGTAAAATTTCCGCTACTTCATCAACAAAAAACTCTTCGTTGGAATGATTCCCGTAAAGTTTTATGAAGCTAGATATCATGTCAGGATAGAAAACAAAATGCAACATTCACTTACTTCTCGCATAATAAACTCAGCGACTTGTATCCTCTTGTATTGCAGGTGTTGTTATCTATGAGAGAAACGCTCTTGTTGGCTTGGTTTTTTTCCTTTTTCCGAAGAAATCTGCTCAAATCTGCTTTTTTACAACCTCTCACATTGTCATTTTCAAAAGTGTTTTCCGCATAATGTGCAGAGTCAGTAACTAAAAATTTCAAACTCGAACTATTCTCTATTTCTTCATATTTTTGGGTGTCCCACTTTTCTATCGTGGTAATCGAATCACCAGAGGGCTCCTCAAACTTGACAGTTTGAGCTTCTAGATAAAAAGATGAGTCAACGTGGTACAAACTACCGGGAACAGAAATAGTGCTTACCAAAAGAAGCATCATCAAGAGAAATAGGGACCCTCGAGCCCTCACTCGCAAAACTACCATTGCTGTATTCACAAGAACTTGCAATTTGATTTCTTCCTACGATGTATTGCATATCTAGAGAAACACTGACGTCTGCTTCAGTTTGTTGCCGCCTACTTGAAGCATCTAAAGAAGGTGATGAAGACAAACTCTTTGAATAGTTTAACTGCGCCTCAACTGGATTGACAAAGGAGTCTACTGAAACTCTATGTTGTCTCTGAAACAGATCCATAAACGAAGTTATACTCTCTATGAAGAGTGACCAATCAACTTCACGTCCAACTGTACAACAGGAACTGACTCTATCTAGCAAATTTGGCCATAAGCAACGCCTCAAAATACAAAGTGGAAGCAACTGAAGGTCTATGTATCTTAAGAAAAAGTTTCTTTAATAAGAGAACGAAAAGTGAACAATACGCCTCGACAGCAATTCAAAAGCAATAACCAGCAGCGAAAGCAAATTCGCACAAAATAGCGCACAAAATCGATTGCTGTAAGAAAAGTTGCCGCCTTTTGAGCATTTGGATTTAGAAATGGGATTTCGAAGGTTTCAAATAGGTTTGATGAAGATTTCATTTGTTATATTTTTAGCTTAATTTAGGTAATCGCTGTTTTGAGAGCCATGGACACGACCGAACTTTCCAAGGTCTCAATACACACAATCTAGAAGTGACACATATATACAGTGGGACTCATAATAGTGCTATTGAGTTCAACCACGGAAAATTTGCGGCACTCCGAATGAATCCACTTTTTTGGACAGTTTTTCTGAAAACGATGATGTACTCTCTCTTTCGTGACCTAAGCTACTAATCTTGGGATGGTTAGATTACGACAAGCAGTCATTAAACTCTACTTCTTGAGGTGTGGACGAAAGTCCTCAAGTCATAAAGGATTCCTATCGAATTTATACAATGGATTTGATGACTGGATCCTTTGCATTAACCCTAAAAGGAACCATTCAAACCAAGAGAAGTTCTCGAATTACATTAGTTCTCTATATTTGGTTTGATGCATTCAAACTCTTAGATTGATAAAGTAACCAATTAATTACTTATCTTTAACCGGACTAGAAGCATTTTAATTTCAACAAAAATCGCAGTGCTTGAGTTATATTCCTAAATTAGAGTGGTAAATGAATCAGTTAGTACATCTATTAGATATCCAAGTCATTTCCCTTAACCTTTTTAGTAAAAAGCTATTCATTTGTTGTTCAGTTCTGGAAGCTTCTATGCTATTAACTGATTTGAAATAATGGCTATCTATTTTATGTATATTGGCTTACTATTCAACTTCATGGGCAAAGATGTGAGCTGCTCAAAATCACCCTTCAGGATCAGTCGGACAGTAGACAACGAACGGAACATTGTCCAATAATGTTATGACACACACATTTGTAATTTGTCTACTCTGGTTTAATTTGATTTTGTTTCAATAGATTTTTGGCCATATTTTTAACAGTTGGATTGATACAATCTCTAGGAAGAAGTACTTCTCATGTTTTCATTTGTCTAAATATTAGCTCAGATGTAAACATTTTTGGCAGACTACCTGCATACTCTCTGTGTTTTATCGAAGTTTTCACTTTAAAGATAATTGAAAACATTCATTTTATAGGCAGCACATTATTTAAGAATAATTTCTATATTAGAAAGAATTTCATATTGCAGTAATTAGTTTATTTCAGAATGGGAAAGTCAGCGAAGCTAACACGCCAGTCACCTGTGGTTCGCAAGTCGCTCCAGAACAGAAAACTACAGACGTTATCGAAAAAACAAAAGGCACAGAGAAACTTAAAAAAGATAGAATCATCAAGGAGAGCTGCCAAGAAGGCCGCAGTTCTTCACTATGCAGAGAGGAAAGGAGGAGACGACGATTGATAGTAGAATCCCATACGAAGTGACTTGTATTACTTTTGTTCCAAGTTTTGAACAGTTGAAGGGTGTTATTTACCTAGAGAACTCAGATAAAAGCATTTTATTGCTATTAACCCGACTTTGTAGAAATGTCTCGTTTCTGAGTTACTTGCAAACCTCGAAGGCGGTTTAAAGCCGCCGCTAGTTCCAGACGACGCGGTCTAGCGTAGTTTCCGAAGATAGACCTCCCTGGTGCAATACAATCTAGTCCCTTTTGATCAATCAACGCTTCAACAGAGTCAAGTAACTCTCTAATAACTCGCTTTCCGTCGATCAACCCTGTATCTAGCAGCATATCTAATGTATCAGCAACTGCTCGCGTTTGACTTGGATCTACTAGTTGTTCAACTGCATCGAGTTCAATTTCCTCGGAGCCGAATTCTATTGTGTACAAATCAGTTGCACGTATGCGACCTCTCCCGCCACGTCTGGCTCCTTCTAATGAAGCGGGTATTGGAGCCCTTGTACAGGGAAGCGTAAATGTATCGGATTCCTTGCGTTCCGCGTCCACAGACATGGAAGGCAGCTCAGTTACAATCTCTTTCGCACGTTTTGTAACATCATACGGCCGATATGAATCCATCAAAATAACTTTATCACATACATCAAAGTAGTCACCAGAGCCTCCTATCACTAAAATTGTCGATATCCCAAATTTTTCATACATATCGCGAACTCTAGAAATGAAAGGTGTAATAGGCTCTTTATCTTTGCTAACTAAAGCCTTGAGGACGAGTAAGTGAATATACTGAGAATTGAAAACAAAAAAGACTTACCTGCATACGTCTGTCACGAATCATAAAATTAGTAGCACAAGTATCTTCGTCAACTAATAGAGTTGTCGCACCTGCTTCAATAGCTTCCATTATGTTGGCTGCTTGTGAAGTACTTCCCGAAGCATCCTCAGTAGAAAACGACTGAGTATCCTTTCCAAAAGGAAGGTTCTTAATAAAACTCGAGATATCTACGCATGTCACGGCACGTCCATCCTCAGCTCGAATTTTAATGGTGTTAGCATCTACACAAACAAATTCTCTGCCGTCGCCTCTAATGTGATTGTATATACCAACTTCAAGCGCCTGTAACAAAGTTGACTTTCCATGAAAACCACCACCAACCTAGTCGTAATAGATAAATTGGTTCAGCATTCAAACAGCTAATTCTTACAATAAGTGTAACACCTTCGGGGATGCCCATGCCAGTAATGACACCGTGGTTAGGCAAACTCAAGGAAACCCGCATACATTCGGGACTTTCAAAATGCACAACGTTACTACCTAACAATGGCTCATCACTAGCTCCACTTTTCCTAGGTAAGATTGCACCATCTGCGACAAATGCAATTAACTTCATAGACTTTAAGTTGCTTCTTAAAAATTCTTGGTCTTCTGCTAATTTAATATGGTCTAGTAACTCTTCATAATCCAAATTTTCCATTAGACAAGACGACGTAATCACTTGTGGCAATCCATCGATGAGGATTTCCTTGGCTCGGTTTCCCTCTACTCTTGTCGTCACTCAATATTTTCAAAAAGTTAAAACCATAAATACCAATCGTGCGTCCTCTTGCAGGTAGGGCTACTGTAAACCGCAGTTCAACAAATTTCTCAGTGAAAATACAAGAAGAACGTTCCAAAATATGTTGCTTTGGCTTATCTATGTTCAAATTTGCTCCCTTCGAACCGCTCCAACCTCTGTTTGGGGCAGCTTTATCTAAATGAAGACCATGACAACTAGCCCAAAATTTGCGGGTTATAAAATCTCTCAAAGCTATTTCTCTTGGTTTGGAGCTGTAGGTCTGCTCAGGAAATCCGGCAATATCACGCGGAATAAGCACCCTGTATAGTATGACTTTGGAACTCTATAAAAACATGCATACTTACCTGAATCTTGAAGGCGGTGCGAACGGATCGCTCTGAATATTTTCCACTGCCAGGAAGAATGAAGGATGTCTCCAACCACCATATAGATCCTTATATGCCGGATATCTTTGTCCATCGATGCGAATCAAGAGCTTAAGAAGTGTTAGAGTAGTTTCTAAAGAAAAAGGAAACAAACCTTGCGTAAATCTTCCCAAGTACCACGCAATTCTTTGGAACCTTGTTCGGGATGAATGTCTTGAGTCTATAGCAACAAAGATTGAGCCATATATAGAAAATAATATCTTATGCAAACCTCAAACAATTCTTTGCCAGGAACTTCTCTACTGTACTCTGGTAGTACATAACGAGGTCTTCTGGAATCTTGAAGTTTTCGCCCGGAAGAAATGCCCTTTTTGAATACAAAACTCATTCTTTTCTCACTCATAAACTGTCTTAACGACCTTTTCAAAAAACTGTAAGATATCTTGAAATTCCTAATAACTCAACTTATACCCAACAAAACCGAAACTACGAAAAGTAAAGCCGCACAGATAATGCCACATTCAGAAGAAAGCGATGAAAGAAGCGCAGAAGAATCGTTTATCCATTTTGTAATGACAGTTCAAAATATTTTTACTTATGAAATACTAAAACTCTAAAGGTTTCCGCGCTTTGCTTGTGCTTTCTCGACACCCTCGAAAAGATTTCTAAAGTTTCCAGCTCCGAAACCTTCGTGATTGTGACGTTCTATAGCTTCAAGAAAAAAGGTCGGACGATCTTGGACTGGATTGGATAAAATTTGCAACAAATAACCTTCTTCGTTCCAGTCTAAAAGTATACCAAGACGTTCCAGCAAAGTCCAGTCCTCTTCGATCTATATCTATTTTCAGACTTTCAAAAGTGCATATGTATTTTGTTACATACTTTTGAACCAATTTTTTCCTTGACTTGTTCATAATATTGGGTAGGTGTTTCTATAAAAGTTAGTCCCCGCTTCCTCCAAGCAGACACATCACGAATGATATCGTTACTTAGTAGTGCAACGTGCTGAATACCTGGACCGCCACTGTACTCAACAAACTCCTGTACCTGGCTCTTCCCTTTTCCTTTTGAAGGCTGTGTTATCGGCATTTTAATAACCTCATTTGAGTCTGCAACAACTACGGTACTTAATCCAGTATAATCAGTGTGAATAACTTTGTCGTCTGCAGCCCAAAAACGATGGAAACCTAGGACTTTTTCATACCACAATACGACTGTCTCCATACCATTTTCACCCTGATTACAAACACAGTGATCAATCCTAACAAAATTGGGTCGTGGAAGAGCTTGGATATATGGATCATTGGGCAGTTGCTTGAAACCTGGTAAAAACTTTCCAGCATATTGCTCTCTCTCTACAAATGTATGCCATATATCACCAAAAGGAGCTTCAATGGTTGCTATAATCACCATACCGCACTCGTCCTGCAGTACTTGAGGTTCCTTGATAATTTTCGCGCCTTGAGTAACACTTTGTTGAAATGCTTTCTTGCAGTCCGTCACCTTTGGTTCGTTAACACTCAAAAGAAAGATCAAGAAGACTTACGCGAAAAGCTACATCTTTCACAGAGTCTCCGTGGCCTTGAACATAGTTATGGAAGTTCGTTTCGTCTGCACCAAACGCACTGGTGAATACAAAAGTAACACCGCCATTCTCTACAACATATGAGCAATATTTCCTTGAACCAGTTTCTAAACCAGCATAGGCAACTGGTGAAAATCCAGCACGACAAATGAAATACGAAGCTGCTTGAGTAGCATTTCTAGTCCAAAAGGTGACATGATCAAAGCCTAAAATTTCGACAGCCATAATGCAATCCTGAACAGTCGACAAAATCTACTACAGATACGGTTTCCAGTATTGCTTTACGAATCACGTGCGGTACAACATTTGCAAAAGTATTTTCAAGAAGTCCTTGAAATATGCAAGTTGTTCTGTCCACGTATGCATATTCAGAGGAATCTCAACCAAATGTTATTTTTACTTTATAGGTTTCGCTGGTATAAGTTTCCCCATTGTCCTATATAAGAGGACTACACGAAAAAGTTTATAATAAATCTCTGAAACTCTTATTGAATGAATTCTCCTTTCAAACATGGAGAAAAGGTGAGTCTATCCTCAATCAATGTATAATAGAGCCCTACAAGCTTTAAGCAGTATTATCAACAATCACGGCTAAATTTACGCATTTTGTAACTAAGATTAGTCCCATAGATACTATCACACCAAGTAAATATCGAAGCATAATTTCCTGAATACAAGTAGTGGTGATAATCATGATGTTCGGTCCCACCGTAGAACGACAAGAGAGAATTTAGATTCCAAGGAAACTCATATCCAGAGTGAATATCTACTGCTTCGTATTGTCTCATCATCAACCAAACCCATAACGTGAAAAGATGAGGTCCAACCACCAGGGGACCAGCAAACGTCGGAATGCCCAAAATGACAACTTCAAGCGGATGCGCATATGTGGCAGCCAACGCAAATGGAGCACTGTATTCGTGGTGCACACAGTGAATATTTTTATATGCCCAAGTTGTATGCAGCCAGCGATGCAACCAATAGTTACCAAAATCTTCAACAAGAAAGAAGAACAAGACTTGGACCAATACAGTGAAAAGACTTGGCAAGGGAAGTTCTCTTGATACTCCTATGGCCTTAAACAAAGGATAGCTCAAAGATATCATCGGAAACATAACAAAAAAGAATAAAACAAACAAATTAAGACAGCACTTTTGCAGGTTCTTCACTGTAAATTGAGTCACTATCTCGAAGCTCTCTCAACATACTCACCGCTTTGGAAGGATATCGATAAGTCTGCACCTTGTACCTTTTAAAAAACGGTACTTTCAGTACGTCAAGAATAAAATATGGCAGACACCCTAGAAAATAACCACAGACAAGCGAACAGAAAAGACCCCAAACGGTCATTGTGAAATCGCTGGAACTGTCACAAAGGAAGGCCCTACAGAATATCACACTTTAATATGAACGAGCTCTAGGTACCTACCATCCTCTGTGAACGCGGCCAGAAGAAGTAAGCAAAGCAAAGGTCGTCAACTCAAGAATCATCCGCTTCAAGCATCCAAAACAAGACAGCAACACAATACAACAGTGATTTGGGACATTTGAATGAAGAGTGTTGAGAGGCCAAAATATTCTCAGCGCTTGAGAAGAAGAACAAGTCTTGGAAAAAAACCCAAACCAAATATTAGCAGGAACCATGTATTGTTTCGTTTTCCTGTAAAGTATCAGAGGGGTAGCAACGTAACACAGTCGCCTATTTTATCAAGTCAAAGGTCACTTGTCGATACGTCTGCTATCGCTAATAGTCTTCCAGAGTGTCCTAAGTCTGAATATTTTGTGAAGCATAAGTATTCACTTTATAGGATGGGATTGCAAAAAAAGCACTTGTCCGAACCCAATACTATTCCTCAAGGTCCACCGGTTATTTCGCACAATAGAAAACCCCATATAGGAAAAGTTTTGAAGCAAGCGCACTCTACCATGTTTGCAAACAAAGTACTTGTCAACAAAATGCACTTTCAGTCATACAGTACGAGTGCTGAACAAATCAGTAACCCTCAACAGAGCAACAGGAAAACTACAGAAACACCCTTCGATGTTGCTCAAAATGACGAAAGTTGTTTTATGTATAGCAGAAACAAGAAACTGAAGTTTGAACTTTGTTTCTTCTACACTAGGTTCGGCTTCTGTACTGATAAGCATTGTCGCTTTGTTCACGATCCCGAAAAGGTAAGGAAGTGGTGGATAACATCTCTCTAAAGGTTTGGACTACACTCGAGCAGGTTTTTGTTTGTCGAAGATTCATTAGCGGTTCTTGTCAGGACCCTAGTTGTAAACTGCTACATACACGGGAAAAAAATAGAATGCCTGTCTGCTTAAAGTTCTTAAGTGGGTTATGTGGGAAGAATAGCTGTCCGTTTGTTCATGTTAATATTGGCAAGAATGCTGAGATATGTGAGGATTTCGTCTTCAGGGTAAGTTTGTTTGAATCTCAATGTACAGAGAGTAATTTGGAAATAGGGTTTTTGTATCCAGGGACAATTATGTTGGAGACTACACACTTGGGATTGCATTGAGGCAAGTGCTTAACGAATTGGTCTTTATTATCTTATTTCTTGCTTAGTTTTGGAAAACGGGTCAATGCTCAGATCTCGAGAAGTGTCCTTTGAGACATAAAATGTCTTTGTTTGGGAAAAGAACAAGAGTTAAATAGAGTGACTTGAATAGCCGGATGTGTATACATTTTAGTGAATCATATGAGAGTTTGACCTCACTGAATTCTATATATTCTTCCAATTCTTTCGGTCCTGTCATCTCTAAAATTTCAGTCTGCTCTTGGTAGTTGTCAAAGGACCAAAAAAAAGGAAATAAAATCCCATCGTTGTTAAGATTCACATGATAGTGATACATTTATTAGTCATATATATCCAATGCTTTAGTTCTTCCAAAATATGGAATGTCAACTATATTATGCTGGGATGAGAAATTTAAGTCACAAGACTTCCTTCGTGCGAAGCCTTTTCTGAGGATAACCATTCAATTCACTATCAGGAATATCTTCGGATACATCGAGCTTCTTCGGTTCTGCTTTGGTTTCCGACTCCAGATCATAACTCGTAGGTCTTCCCCTACTTTCGGTATTCTCCAGAGTGAATTCTTTAACCTCGTTGGCGTTCTTGTCACGATCTTCAAAGTCATTACTGCTGCCTCCTTGAACCTTCCAAACAGAATGGCAATCAACATGGAATATTTTTGTGAGTTCATCATCTCCTTCTTTGATAGCATCCTTATATATAAGAGCTTCTAGCTCGTCGTCCCACTCCATTTCGAAACCATCTCCACAAACAAAACATCTGTCTTCACAATCTCCTGCAAATACCTTGTTTCCATGTCGGTTCGTTTGATGAATTTCTTCATCTAAATTTTTTGCTTGCTGCTCTAGTGTTTCTGCATCTGCTCGAGTGGAGCCATCGTCAAAAATCATGGAAGATAAGATAACTCCTGAATTCTTGGTTGAAGCAGAACCATGTATCCATTCATGAACATTCGAATACCACATCCGACATATTCCTCCTTGTCTTCGAGCTCTCAATCTCTTGTTCCACTCAAATAACCAATCTAAGTGTTGACGCAAGTCTTCCTTGGTTGCGAATCGGGAACCATCAGACTCACTCACTACTTGCAAGTCATCATAAAGCTTGGAAACGATAAAACCATGATCAATTCTTCTTAACAAATTGAAGTCTGTGATCACTTCGTCCTGTATTTGACAAGCACTGCTGAAATCGCTTTCAGAATTCGAATAACTAGTAAGTATTTTACTCTCAGATGCTGGAAGGGGAGACTCCGTGTTCTGCGGAGCAAGTTGACTGTTATAGCCTGACATGAGAGATTGAATTGCTTTGGCAATTACAGCTTCTTGTTCTTGGGCCTGTTGATTTTCTTGCAGTGTTTTTATCTGATTGACTATATTATCGATATGCTGTTGCAGATATGGTACAAAGTTTTGTGCAATAATGTTGAAATTTGCGTATTGGAGAATAACTGTTACAAGCGCTTGCAACGCGTTTAGTTGCTCTTGCATAGGCATCATTCCACGGATTAGTTGTGCATTGATAGTATCTACTAGCAGTTGAGTTTCCGCTTGAAGCTGCTTCATTAACTCTGTTGATGCATCCATACGTGACTGACCGCCGCTATCTTGTTTATTCATCATCTTCCTTGCTGTTTCACTCTACCAAACATTAACTATAATCATGTTGAAAAGTAAAATTTTTACTCACATTATTATTCATTATTCCATGTTGCTGTAACCTTACGAAGGCTGGAACTTTGTTTTCCTTGGGTTTGGGCATAGGAACTTTTTCCTGAGCTCGTTCTAGATAAGGAACATTATAGCTTTGTGTCTTGGTATCGACATGACGAGTTCTTTCTGCTGTTGTTCGCAAAACCTGAGGATTGACATGTACAGCTTCGTATCCTTTTGCATTCTCCTGGATTTGTTTTTGAACTTCATTTGCACGGACCTTCAATAATGAAATCAAGTTGTTTCCAAAATAGGGTGGCCAAGTTTCCAAAAGTCTCATCATACTTTGTCTCACAGCTTTTGGCACTGCTCTGAAAGCCGATAGAAACGTTATTTGAAGGTTCTTCTCGAATAGGCTTCTATAGGGTTCCCCAACATTTTTAACTATTGAATCTAGGAGATACAGTGTTGGCAACTTTTTGTCAGGAGATACAGCCGCAATTCGTGACTCTATAGCTTTCACTATCGCTGCTGCTGCGTGTTTATTTTCCGCAGCTATAGCGGTAAGGTTGTCGATAATAGGCTTGGAGTTAAAGGTAAGGTCTAAAAGAAACTCACTGTACTCTTTAGAAGCATCCAAGTAAGCACTGGGAGAGTCCATGGAACCTATGTGTTAGTGAAGGTGTTTAAAAGTCCGCTAAAGGTTGTTCTAAGGATTATGAGTTCTACACGAAGGGGGACGGCGCTCAAGGGTAACGGACTGTAGTGAAACTACGAGCTGGCTAAAGAAAAGTCTTGTAACCTTTTTGAAAAGGTAAAGTTTGAAATATCTAAAAGTATGCAAAATATTTCGGAACTTCAAACCAGACGGCTTTATCGCCTAAAATTCAAAATATATTCAGCTTCGGCTGAAACAAACAAACACATGAAATGCCCAATCAAAAAAATGCCAATGCGCAAAGGTAGGTGCCCAGGACCTGTCGATTCTAGAGAGATATCGAAAGCTTACATTGTCCGATACTAGTCAGAAATAAGATATTCATCAGACCTGGAACAAGATTGAACAGGTCCTTTTGTAAATGATGCGCATATCAAGAATAGTTATGTTACCCAGAAAACTTCAAAAGGAACAACAGCAAGCACCCACCGAAGAGGATACATTCAAATGTGATTTTTTTGTATTGTTTTGAAGGAAAGAGCAGCAACATAAGACCAGAAATTTTACAAGAATACGTTTCATTCGTCATGGGAAGATGGTTACTTCCTTGGCAGAGAATTCTGTCCAACTTTCGCATTTGCGTCAGGTTTACGGCCATCATCATTAATCTCGGCACTTGATAATTTACATGTACAGGACACAAGTAGGAAAGGTTCTTTCTTCCTTCTGGTACAGGTTATTCTTGAAACACCAGAAGGATTTTTTGTCTTCGTTTAAGAAACATTACACAAGAGAGCTTTCCTCGCTTTCTGTCGAAAGAACAGAAAACACTAACCTTGAAAGAGACATAAACAAGCTGCGAAACGTCGGCATTTCTGCACATATTGACTCCGGGAAGACGACCCTCACAGAACGAGTATTGTTCTATAGTGGAAGAATTAGGGAAATACACGAAGTGAAAGGTAAAGATGGTAAAGGTGCCACCATGGATTTTATGGAACTTGAAAGAGAAAGAGGAATAACCATTCAAAGTGCTGCAACTTCTTGTTTCTGGTAAGCTTCAGTTGAGTCGCTTGCGCTTTCTAATGCTATTATAGGGCAAACCATCCCATCAACATAATCGACACTCCTGGTCACGTCGACTTTACTATCGAAGTTGAGCGAGCCCTCCGAGTGCTCGACGGTGCTGTTCTTGTTTTATGTGCGGTTGGTGGTGTTCAGAGCCAAAGTTTAACTGTTAGTAGACAAATGAACAGATACAAAGTGCCAAGAGTTGCCTTTATAAACAAGTTGGATAGGCAAGGAGCGAATCCTTTTCGTGTTGTACAGCAAGTACGTAAATTTTTCATACAACGTTTCACTTTCTAACAGTTGAAAAGCTTCGAGACAAACTTCATAAGTGGGCTGCACCGTTAATTATTCCAATCGGTGTTGAGGAAGAGCTCAAAGGTGTCATTGATATTATTCGACGAGAAGCCTTATATTTTGAAGGACGGTTTGGAGAACAAGTTGTTAAGAAACAAGTTCCAGAAGCTTTGGTTACTGATGTGAGGATCAAGATTCTTCTTTATAGTTTCTAGTAATAATATCTTGTGTCTTCATTTAGGTAGAGAAATATCGGAAGAGTCTTGTCGAGATGATAGCTGAGCTGGACGAGGATATAGCGGATAAATTTCTTTCAGAGCAAGAGATACCCGAAGAAGAGTTGAAGCGGGCCATTCGAAAGCTCACTGTTAATTTAAAGTAAGTCCTTGAGACAATTGGATAAGCTTCTGAATGGTTTCAGGTTTATTCCTGTTTTTATGGGGAGTGCTTTGAAGAACTGTGGAGTTCAACCTCTTTTGGATGGAGTTGTTGATTACCTACCGAATCCGAAGGAGAAGGAGAATACAGCTCTTCGACTTGTTAAAAAGGAAATAGATGGTGAAATGAAACAAGTTGAAGAGCCTGTTATATTAAGTCCTTCAGCCAATGAGAAACTAGTTTGTTTAGCATTTAAATTGGAGGATGGACGATATGGCCAGCTCACATATCTTCGAGTGTATCAAGGCACTTTGAAGAGGGGAGACAATATTTTCAATTCTCGTACAAGTAAAAAAGTGAAAGTACCAAGGTTGGTTCGAATGCATGCGGACGAAATGGAAGAAATTTCAGAAGCTGTTGCTGGAGATATTTGTGCCGTATTTGGTGTAGAATGTGCTAGTGGAGATACATTTACTGACGGAAAGGATACATTTTCTATGGAGTCTGTGTTCATTCCTGAGCCAGTCATGAGCTTGGCTGTTAAGCCCAAATCTCGAGAAACTTCGAACAATTTCACAAAGGCACTTGCACGCTTTATGAGAGAAGATCCCACTTTTCGCTTTTTCAACGATCCAGAAACTAAGCAGCTTATCATCAGTGGGATGGGAGAACTGCATTTACAAGTTTATTTGGAACGAATGAAACGTGAGTATGGAGTAGAATGTGAAGCTGGACAACCTCAGGTCCGTTTCTGATGCAAGGAACGTTTTGTCGACTCTAAATTGAATCTTGTAGGTTAATTTTCGAGAGACTGTGACAAGACGTACCAAGTTTGACTATTTACATAAAAAACAAACTGGCGGTGCTGGTCAATATGGTGGAGTTATTGGGTAAGGAAATTAGTCTTTGAGTTTTACAGAACTGAACGGAACTATAGTTATATTGAGCCTTCAGACGATTCACTGAGCAACGAATTCGTAAATCGTGTAGTTGGCAATGCTATTCCTCCAAACCTTATTCCAGCAGTAGAAGCTGGCTTTCGTGAAGCTTGTGAAAGGGGTTCATTAACTGGCCATCGGGTACAAGGCGTCCGTATGGTATGTTCCTGATTTGGAAACTTTTGTTAAACATATGAAATGTTATTAAAGGTATTGGAAGATGGAAAAAGTCATTCCGTTGATAGCAGTGAACTAGCATTTCGAATTGCAGCTATTATGGCATTTAGAGAAGCATTCCCTCAAGCTGCACCTGCAGTTCTGGAACCGGTCATGAATGTTGAAGTTCAGGTTAGAAAATGTTTCGTGTATCAACGAATTTTAATCTATCGTTTAGGTCCCTACTGAGTTTCAAGGAACCGTCATGGGGGCTCTGAATAGACGAAGGGGAATTATCATTAGCGCTGTGGACTATGGAGAGCTTTCTGTTATCCAAGCCGAAGTAGGTAGTTCTGATTTGGAATGCAAAACCAATTTGACTATGCTAGGTACCTCTATATGAAATGTTCGGATATGCAACAGAATTGCGTTCAGTGACCCAAGGAAAAGGTGACTATACCATGGAATACAAAGAACATCGAGAGACAACCCAACAAATCCAACAAATGCTAGTTGAGAAACACCAAAAGGAACAAGCGGAACGAAAGTAGTTAGTTTCATTCAATTTTGCCACATAGAGTGTTATATTTTGTGTTTCCTCTAGTATCATAGGCCTAATCTTCGATAGATATTACGCTTCTGTAAAATGGTTTCCTTTCTAGGAGGAGGAATCGCAACACTGTTCCGATCATTCCTTAATAATCCAAACAAACCTGTTCCTAGAGGAACAGGCATACCCATAATGACACATTCAGAGACTCCCACCACATTATCTTGTGTCTTATACAAGGCAGCGTCAAACAGATGATCCACTGTCTTCTCAAATGAAGCCAACATGATCGCCGAAGTCTTCATCTTGCCAATCCCAAACCTCGTGATCCCTAATATTTCACCTCGGAAACTGCTCGCAGTAAAATTGTTATTAAGGCTTAGTGAGTCACAGCTTACCTCATCACATCCGCCAATAGGGCAACATGTCTTGTATCTATCGACATGCCATGACTCGCCATAGTGTACTGAATTTCAGATGCCACAGTTTTCCTAGCGGCTTCAATTCCCAAAACCTTCTCAACAATTATCACATGGTTGGAAGTCGTGCGAGTTCCTTCAATTCCTGCAGTAGTCATCACTGACAACAAGTCAGAACCTTCAACCAGTAACTGGTAAGATTTATCGTCCTTCTGATGAATAACAGCTCTCTTAATCGTCGAGGTCCCCTTGTATCATAAAATCAGTAGACTTCTACATTCGATGACGGATTCTAACTTACTTGTACAACGACATGAGGTAACTGACGTTTCAGAGAATTCATTTGAAAATACAAATCTCCCGAAGCTTTGGATGGTACAAATATATGCAATCTATTATCACCTACGACTGTAACATCTAAGAGCATTATTTAGAACAGTCAACATAACGATAATAGAAACATATAGTAAGTTACCCTTTTCCTTTAATCGTAACTTTGAACTGTTTACAACTGCATTTCGAACACTGTTTATATCGACATCTAACTGCAACTTGGAAATCAACTCTTTGTCCAGTTGCAGAGATATATAAACTTGATTCCTCCTATAAACTTCCTTTATAAAATTGCAAATTTCTCCCAGTGTTGTTCTTTCAACTCGTCCCTTGACAATTCTTGCTATGGTGATATCGTTGGGAGAAACCAGCTCTGCGGTAATAACTGGAGTGTTAATTACTGGGGAGGCATTGATAATTTCTTTAATCCTTGGAACTCCCAAAGTAATGTTCATCGACGCCACTCCAGCAAAGTGAAAGGTTTTTAGAGTCATTTGTGTTCCAGGCTCGCCAATGCTTTGTGCTCCAATCGCTCCCACTGCAGTACCAGGTTCTATCTGATAATAGAATGATTCCTTATGAATAGATCATAACGTTCTTACTTACTTTGAATCTTTGCAGTTTGTAACAGATTCTACGTACAAAAGCATCTAATTGCGACTTTCTCAAACCAAAAGCTGCGTCAATTGTATCTCGCAACATTGGGCCTAAAAATGACTCTCAAAGAAATTACACGGCACGTTATAAACAAATACCATCTGAAAAGGATGACGATACTCTCTCGAGTTCCATTTCATGTTTTTTAGCAGTCGATATGAGGAAATTTTTAACGTCATCCAGAATCTTCAAATAGCTTTGGTTACTTTCAACAGCTCCAAAGGAATGAACAGTTAATGACTCAGCATAATGTATAAGTTCATCTGGACTCAAACGTGGCTCTCCTTTACCTATGGGATTGCATGTCGTCGGTACCTAACATGTACTTGTACTATTAAACTTACTTTTTATTGTTCCTTCTGCCTTTGAATCCTCCATAAGCTGTTCCAAATTCAAGGGACAGCTTCCACCAGATGCACCCTCAACGACACTAGGATCCAAACCATCATCTCCATATAAGAACTGCACAACTGTACCATCACTATAACGCACTGTGTTGTCATAATTCACGCTCAAATCTTCTAATGCCTGAAAGATACTGTCAAAAACTTCACAATGCCATTCGTATTCAAGACCAAACCTTCATCAGTCTGCGCTGCATATATCCTGTCTCGGCTGTCTTGACTGCAGTGTCAACAAGCCCTTCTCTTCCAGCCATCGTATGAAAGAAAAACTCTTGAAAAAGTCAATAGATGATTCTGGGTAATGTAAAAAGCTGCAAATCTACCTGTGGCAGTCATTCCACTAAAGAAACTATTCTTCACAAAACCTTTAGCCCATGGTGTTCTTGCACTCATTCCACTTGCAAAATGTGGCAAAGCTCTTCCAAGAAACCCGTCTGGAACACGACAACCATTCACTGTTTGTTGCCCTACACAACTAATCATTTGCGAAATGTTTATGTTGCTTCCCTTTGATCCGCATAACGCCATAGCCATTGCACTATTGACCTGGACAGAGTTATGTGATTCAGCCACTGCATAGAAACGAAATACCTTTGGGTCGATAGCTGCAATGCAAACCTTCCCGGCATCTTCACGTATTTTGGATAAGACGGCATTAATCGAAACTTCAAGAGTTTGTTCCATTGTACAGCCTGGCCTGGCCTCCAACGTTCTATTTTGAAACGCTTCTATCAAATCATCGCAGTCTTTATATCCTGCACGAAGTAACTCATCCTTTCTATTCTGTAAACTGGAGGGAAAAAAGTGAACAGTTCTGTTAGCTCTATCCAAAACAAAACTTACGTTAGGGAAGGCGTAACATCATCAATACCTAAAGAAAATCCAAAATCTGAGAACCAACGAGAAGCAAATCTGGCAATCATTGACATCGCATTGGCTGCAGCCGGATTGCCTCCTACATTCATTATTGCATATTATCCAAAGCAACACTTTAAAAACGACTACCTTCTCTTGACAGTAAATAAAATAACGAGCGCTTTGAACCACTTCCCAAGGAAGCTTTCCCCAATTGTCCACATAACAGTTCGCCGTTGCGAACATAAACGTAACCATCATTCTTGCAAAGATGTGGCGCAAGGAAGAAATTTTCGTATCCCGACTTGAAAGACAAACATGACTATCTAAAATCGATCTAAATAGAATACTTACAGGATGAGACCACTGCTTTTCATGAATATAAGCAGTCATTGTTTGGAAACCAGAACACATCCGTAGAATAAACGAGATTGCTTGCTTTCCAGTCCACATTTCAAAGGGCTTGACTATTGCAGGATTAGGGAGCTTCAAGTGATAGCCGACACTTTGTACTCCAGAAAGAAGTATAATACGACTAAATTCGGCCTTATCCAAAAATACGTCCTTACACGTAAATTTATAACAAGCCTTTCAAATTTTTGTCAGTAACAAAAAGAAGGGCAATCAAGAAAATAAATACCGAAAGAAAATCTTGAGTTGCTGCAATCAGAGGTTCCCCATTACGAGGAGTAACTAAATTCTCTTGCACACACATAAGTGTGGCTGCCTCAGCTCTTGCCTCTTCAGTTTGAGGAACGTGCAGGTTCATTTCATCACCATCAAAGTCCGCGTTGTATGGAGTACAGACGCATCTTTCAATATATTAAGACTGCTGAACCCAAAGAACTCAAAACCTTACTCATTTAGGCGGAAAGTTCTACACGGAAAAACTTTCACTCTATGACACATGATAGATACTCGATGCAAACTTGGTTGTCGATTAAACAAAACTATATCATCATCTCTCAAGTGGCGTTCAACTACAAGTCCTGGAGATAACTCTTGCGCTATCTTTTTTCGATCACCGTAACGAAGAAAACGCTTCGTTCCTATACAACTCGAATTAGGACTCACAGAATGCATAACTTACAAACTTGCCGTCTTTCAGCTCGACAAAATTCGCTCCAGGATGAATATCAGGACCATTTAAGACCGCCTCTGACAATTGTTTGATATTATGCTTTGTAACTCGTTCAGGATACGTTAACTGTTTAGCAACATAAACTGGAACTCCCACTTGCTCAATACTTAGATTGGGATCAGGAGAGATAACCTACAAGCACTCTTATACTAGAAACTAACATTTAAACGTATTCATTACTGTTCTGCTTGAAAAATCAACTCTCTTTCCGGAAAGATTTCCTCGAAACCTTCCTTGCTTTCCTTTCAACCTCTGACAAAGACCACGGATAGTCTTGCCACTAGTTGCAGAAGGTGGTAATCCAGGAAGATCAGCATTGATGTACCTTTGTTATACTGTTCAACTGAC
Organism: Galdieria partita; assembly: GCA_025991245.1. Classification (NCBI taxonomy): domain Eukaryota; phylum Rhodophyta; class Bangiophyceae; order Galdieriales; family Galdieriaceae; genus Galdieria; species Galdieria partita. Next base: position 129,297 of record BQMJ01000004.1, read on the forward strand.
CAGTGTGTCTCAATCACGGTCACTCACCTAGCACATTCTAACTGCAAGAGTTCCCAATCATCCATAATAAGTGATGAGTTTCCTCCGTTTTCCATAGCTTGTTGAAGAATGCAATTGATATGCACAATTTCAGACAACTTCATAGTTAAATCATCCTCATTTGACCCAACAGTTGGATCGGAACAAACTAACAAATGGCTTCATTGTGAATAACCACAAAGCTCTTAAATACGCACCGCTAGGACGTATACAAGCAGGAGGAACTGGAAAGTTGGTTAGTAGCAAATTCTCTGGTCGATTGTAAGTAGGATCCATTCCTAAGATCATGACATCTTCTGGTGGAATTCGACTCAGAATCTCTAAAGCTCTAAGTGGAGTGAGATCATCTACTGCCTTCTGGATATGAGGACTAACGTCACTCATAGTGTCTGAGACAAAATGAAATTTTTGAAAGAAGTTCTCCTAGGGATTCTTCAGATCGAGCACAACATGAGGCAAACTAATTTACCTTCTCTTCTTCAATATCTTTGGCCAGCGAAAAAGGGTCATGTATTAGTTTCATCATTCCAACCTATGATCATTTCGATAAGAATATTAGTCTGAAGTTAACCTTCTTGTTCCATACCTTTTTCACGGTTCCATTGGGAGAACCACAAAAAGGACAACGTCTCTGAGATTTACACAATTTCAGAATATTCTTCAGTATTGATTTCTTTTTGGATGGATTAGCTCTCTAAAGTATAGTAAAATCCTCTAATGCAATTATTGAAAGAACAAAAATACCGTGGACGGCGACTGTAGTTTATGACGAAACTCAGAAATACGCTCTTTCGACAATAACACTCTAGAACATGTTTTGCAAACGCACTGTAGAATGAAGTGCGTGGCTTTAAAGTAACCCATGTGAAAAACTGGAAACGCCAAAGAAATATCGCCGAAGTGCCCAACACAGGAAGCCAGTGACTGACCGCAAGTCTGGCACTGACCATTTTTATCAGACGGCCCGAGATGAAGATCTAAAACTCCTCCGGCTGCCGGTTTCCTCAAAGGCTGCGTGTATAAGTCTCGACTCGTAACTCTTGTCACCGACGTCCTCGCCACGTCTTCTGCCCTAGGAACACAAAACTGTATACAAGATATCTTGACTGGAGTATCGTGCTCCTTAACTACTTCTAGTCTAATAGGCTGAAATGTACAAACTGCGGAAGACATTTACGCTTAACAAATACGTCAACACCCGATCATCGAAAAACTTTTCATTTCTCGCTGTCCTTTAGAAACTTTTGTTATGATGACGATTTCCATGAGAAGTCTCTCTTTTATGATTCCTAAACTGCGAAGAACTATGTCACATACCGCAGACAGGTGTGTTAAATTGCTTCGTTGCATCTTTTGCCTTCACTGAAGAAAGCTGCAGATCTCTTATCGGTTTTATAGGACTCGGGGCTATGGGTGCGAGAACAGCACGCAAACTTGACGAATGTTTACGTAAAGTTTAGGCAGCCCAATGGCAACAAACTTGGTACGAAATAGTAGAAGAGTACTGCTGTATGACAAAGATGTGGACAAAGCTCAAAGGTGTGTTACAGAATATTTATCATCGAGACAAGTTGAAAGTCCTTGCAAGGTTGGCCAAACAACTTAACATGGAAGTCGCCCAGAATGTGCATGAAATTACTACAAGAGTATGCTACGTTGTAATTCATTTTTCTTTCTTATACTATTATTCATCAATCACAGGCAAAATTTGTTATCACTATGCTACCGGAGTCAGCTCACGTTGAACAAGTCTATTTAGACAAGCAGAATGGTATGTAAAAATTCAGCAACTAGTGAAAAAGTATGAAAAACTATAAATATTCAGGGCTTTTGGAGACCGCTCAGTCTGGTTCACTGTTTATTGATTGCTCAACTATTGACCTTAGTACGTCCCGAAACGTTGCAGTATGTATCCATTGAAGCCCAGTTGGGATGACTGATATGTCTTTGAGAAGAAAGTTGCTTCAGATTTAGGTCGTCAGCTAAACTTTCTTGATGCTCCAGTCTCCGGTGGCGTTCCTGGTGCAGAAAAGGGAACCTTAACTTTTATGGTATATTTTCTATGAGAAGATGTACAACTTTTTATTGGGTTTAGGTTGGTGGAACGGAAGATGGGTTCCGTCGGGCAGAAAATATTCTGCGTTGTATGGGTACGAATATTGTACATTGTGGACCTGCCGGAAATGGACAAGTAGCAAAGGTTGGAAAGAAGCATACTAAAGGACTGATTATTTATGCTCATGTGGAAAAGATGTCCAATAATTTGGCTTTAGCTATATCCATGGCAGGAGTTTGTGAAGCCATGAACTTGGGTGCGAAGCAAGGAATGGATCCTCGAATTCTTGCCAAAGTGATGAATACTTCCACTGCAAGGTTAGTTAAACTAGTTGAAAAGCACCAAGATATAATAGAGTGTGTTATAACTGTCTGTATAGATGTTGGAGCAGTGATAATTACAATCCGGTGAGTCTTTCTTGAGTTGTGAAAAGAAGTTTTAATATTAAGAAGGTGCCTGGTGTGATGGAGAATGTACCTGCCAGTCGAGATTATGAAAATGGTTTTCGAACAGAGCTCTTGTTGAAGGACATCGGGTTGGCAATGCGTGCTGCAAATGAACTGAACATGTAGGTAATCCTTTGAGAATGGAAATTTCAATAATAATCGTACTCTGTCTTTTAGTAAATTATTAGTTGGTGAACACATCGCATCTTTATATGAAAATATGAGGAAACAAGGATATGCCAAGAAAGACTTTAGTGGACTGTAAGTATGACTCTGTTCTTATAACAAGATATAGACTTGTTTTTGTAGCTACCGGTATATCTACAATGGTCCATCTGTGACGGATGTTGTAGCCTCATCGAAGAAAAATTCTTGAAATCTCTATTTGATGAAAAAGGATTGTCCAAAGTTGAGGAAATTTATTCGAAATAAAGAATCGACATGTTCTTTTGACCAGGAGAAATAGCTACAAGAACTATGTTTTCGTCAGATAAAAAGATGCTGGAAAGAAAGGATTTTCTATTTCAAACACAGGATGTATCCCAGGGATGTATCATTTTCAAGTTTCTCGTGATTCTTTTCTACTTTATCTGTTATGAAAACTGTGTATCGATGTTGCTTCCAGATGCATAAATTCGGGCGAATGTTTTCAAAAAGAAAAGAAAAACAATTGTTATTCGACGAATTGGGGTACTCAATGCCCTGGTGTCGCTGTTTTACCTGTGACTGGAGAATACAGAGGTTATCGCAATTCTGGATAGTAAGAAAGTTTCACTCTAGTTTTGGAATTTTATGCCGAAAAGAAGTTTTCCTTGTGGATAGCTCGAAAAGTATATTCGTCGACAAAAACCAGAAGAACGAGGGAAAGGCGGAGCAGTTTAGGACTGTGCGCCCCGAAAAGGACGACTTAGACTCCAAAACTCAAGTTGGCTATATCTTAAACGCATTCCGTTCAGCAATAGATGCTGCTCAAAAGGCCGCTGAAAACAACCATTTTGATAACCCTGACAAGGTAAATAAGCAAGGGTTGCAAGTTGGAGACAAGATAAAGGAATCAAGACAATTGAATGCTTCGAAAACTTTTCAGTCAAGCTTTGGAATAGAAGCATGTGTGTCAGCTTCGTCATCCTTGGAAGATGACGTGCTGTTGCAGCTGGATTTGAACAAGTTGAAGACAGTTGGTCTATCTTCCTGGAAAATTTTAGACGACTTCTCGCAAAACCTGGAAACAGTAGAAGCACCGAACCCTGAAAAGACGCCCAGACTGGCAGAGCCTCTGAGAAGGGTTTTGCACGAAGATAGAGTTGTACGAGTTGAAGAGCTCCAAGAGAACAACAAGGAAGGACTGGAACTATCAGTGAAGGAAGAAGACGATGTCCTTGACAGAAGTACATTTATCGTAGAGAATTTTTTCAAATATATTCCAGCATCAAAAGATCACAAGCTACAGAGACTTGCCAAAAATTTCAATCTTCGTTATACTGGTTCAACCTCTTCCGTAGTTCCAGTTCTGAGCAGCATCTATCATGTATTATCAAGATATCGGAGGACATCAATCGATGGTTTAAGTGGCGACTTCCGTAATTCGCCAACAGCTTTTACCAGATATATGCTAAAACCAGTTACTATTATTTTGTATCCTGATGGCAACGGTTTGTATAACATTGACAAAGCGGAAGAGAAGCCTCCAAAAGTTGGAGTGCTCTCTGATATAGGACATTTGTTGGAGAGGTTGTTTACGCAAGAAAATATGTCTGTGAAGAAACGAATCGACTTTTCCTCTATCAATATTCCCAATCTTGAAGACAACGGTTCCGATGAAAGGCCATATCACAATGCTGAATATCGTTTTTCAAAATTCGGCAACTGTCTCTTTCGTGCTCAAGTTGATTGCTATGACCCTACAACAGATAAATTTTTTGACGTGAAGACTCGTGCTTTAGCAGCAATTCGTTATCAAATTGAACGATATGAGGACTACTTGGAAAAGGAGATCACTAAAACAACAGGTTATGAGGACTCCTTTGAAAGAGAACTGTACGATATGATTCGTTCGGTATTTATTAAATATGCTCTTCAGTTTCGAATAGGCGGAATGTCTGGTGCATTTGTTTCATTTCATAGTATTGGCAAGGTATGCCGCTTTTAATGCATTTGAAATGTTGTCATTCTCTTTGGAAGGTTTCTGGTTACCAATATATCCCATTGGAAGAAATTGAAAAGTATGTTTTTGGTAATGAGGCATGGGCAAGAAAGTCATTTTGTTCGTCGATGAAAATCTTTGAGGATTTGTTAGACAGAATGACTCATTGTTTTCCTTGCGAAGATCCTATTCGAGTAACGGTTGGTACTATACTCGGTAATGTTATTCATGTCGTTGCTAACTTGAGAGTAGATTGATCCATTTAGTCATACAGGAGTCCTGGATGTGTATGCAACCCGTCTTCGAGAAGGAGTTGATTCTCTAGAGTGGCGAAATATTCAAGAATTGGCTTTCGCAAACAAAAAAGTCGAGGAATCCTTTCATATTTCACCAGAAGATGTGAAGAAATTTCAGATCCATATAGCTACTTTTGTAAATGCTCTCTATTCTGGTGCACCAGTAAGAAAATTTGCCTGTTCTTACCTTGTTCCATAATTCTATGTGCTCTTTTTAGGTTAATTACACAAAAGATGATCAACTTCATCTGTTGTATTCTATACGTGAAGTTCCAGTTTCTCTGATTGAATATATCAAAGTTTTGAGGTTGTCATTGGGTCTCGAAGATATGCCTCAATCTCGACATTTTTCGGTTTCTGGGCTTTCTTCAACAGAATTGGCTGATATACTGATTAGTACTTCCTTTCAAGCCTTTCACCTTATTAAGTAATTTTGGTGTTTGATCAACTATTGAAACTTTCTGACTCCATTTCATATACTATTCCTTTACGTGTGTGCTCCCAAAACTTATCGAAGAGGATACGCATGTCAAATACAATTGCGCCACAGATTTCTTCCCGTAACTGACGTTCCAAGACTTTCTCTTTAACTGCTCTGTATAGTACAGTTCGTAGATGTGGTACTTGTGTACCTTTCTTTATCATCCTTACTAGGCGAAGAGAATCTATGCCGCACTAAGCTAGAGTTTAGACTTTACAGCATAAAAATTTCGTTACATAACATACTGAGGGGTCGTAAAGAAGAGCAACAAGTATTCTTCCATCGTTCTCTGCAAATCCTAAGAGCCTATTCCACAAAGTTGGGTCGTCATGTTCCTTACAAAATTGAATGGCTTCGTTCACTTGATCCATTTCAAAAAGAATGATATCCATAGCAGCGGTCAGGTCACCCATCCTACTCAATATATATACTCTTTCTTTGGCAAATTTGTGTTCTCCAAAGCGAGAAAGTTCTTCCAATGCATTGTCCAATGAATAAGAACTACTTTCCTTTAAAAATGGTAACAGCTTCTCAGGTGCAAATTCGGCATAAAGGGAAACTTGCATGGGATGAAATACTGAGGCTTTTGAAGGATCCACCAAGAAAATGGTATCTAGGTACAGAAATAACCACCTAAAAAGACCTTTTTAGAAATGCTGCAATGATAGCAAGATATTGCTACCTTCGGTTACCTAATTCCTGAAGAATAGGAACAACTACTTCTGGAGGTAAGAGAGATTCTGGAGCATTTGCTAAGAGTTCACTGGCCCTTTGTTCGGATATTTCAAATAGTTTTCGGAGAGATTCTTTACTACGAATGGCTTCATAAAGTGCATGTTCTCGAATGTAATCAAAGCATCTGACGTCCCCTTCTTGGAATATTAATTGCAAAGTCTTGTCATGCCTTCCACTACTCGTATAAAGAGTTGCCATGGCTTCTTGTAACTTTGAAAGAACTAATTCTTCACTGGAATTCAATTTCGATGAATGTTTCATTCTTTCAATCTTTAGTTCGAGTTCACGGCTAATAAGTCCTAAGTTGTAAACATCTGCCGGCCAGGTGTTTATAACTTCTGTAAATAGACTGGGATTCACCTGTAAAAGATATCGCAAAACCTCATCATATGTCTCTGATGACAAGGTTGGATCTCGGCAGGGAATGGCAAATACAATAAACTGCAGCTTTCCAATTTGCATCAACCTTTGAATCCAAAATTCCCACCGACGTTTTCGACTTTCCAAAGTATACAAACCTTCAGAAGACTCTTTCTCCATTCGTTTGGCCGTTAAATGTGTTTCGATGCTGAACGTAGCGCTTTCAAGTTCGCTGTCTTCCCCATGAATTATTCGAGGAAGTACAACTGCCAAGGTGTCGTAGTCACCCTTTTCCAATAGATGATCAATAAATCTCTCTCCTAGCTTCTCAATACTGAAACCATATTCTGCAAGTTGGCTAGCTGGAGCAATCTCCGCAATTTCCACAGCCTCTCGATATCGTTCTCTATCTAACATCCATTCTATTCTTTCTACATAAGAAAAAGGACGCAAGCTAAGAACGTTCGATAGCCCTCCAGTTCTTGCCTGTAAGGAATCATTCTCATGGTTTTCTTCACAAACCTCTTCTACATGACCTGACAATGAAGATTCTGGTAGACAAGTACCGAACGCCAATAGTATCGGTTCACCACCAGGAATATAAACCAAACCTTGTCTCGATGGAGACAAAGGGTTCTTCTGCAAAGGCTCTTCCGAGTACAGAATATCATTTATCATTCTTCTTTCTATTCTAGCTTTCAACACATCGGTTTGTAACGGACTTACTATGACAAGCTCCACTGAAAACGTGTCAGAAATCGGAACAGTAGTGGTCTTGTCAACATAAAATATTGCTCTTTGATCCGATGGTCGACGCACACACAGCATAGCAACAGCTCTGTCTCCAAACGGGGCAACTTGAATAATGTTTCGCACGTTGAGTTCATCTTTCGAAATAACTCCAAGTACTCTAACTTGACGCCGACCTGACTTTCCTTCTGCGGCCATAGATACTGAAATGACTTTGCAACAAGAATACCAACATACATATAAAGAATAACACGACTCCGACGAGTTCGTATCGGACATAAGCTGACGCCAAGTTACCCTAGGTTCCAAAGGTGCAAAAGGTATTTCTACTGAAGAACTTCCTTTGGCCTTGTTCTCTCTTGGACCCAAGGTTGACGAAAAAGAGTTGGAAGCTAACAAAGGGAGTTGGTCCGGTATCCAATCAGTGGGAGGATCCACAATACAAACGCCTCTTTCAAAGCGAACATCGAAGATTCGTATTCCTCGATTGTTTGCCCAAGCAATAAGATCACCTTGCCACCTTACACAATAAATAGGTCCTTCCCCGTGATGCAATATAGCATCCGATCCTCCTCCTAACCAAGATTTGGTATGCAACAACAACTCACCATCAGTTGTTCCAAAGCAAAAACGTTGCAACTGAGAACCACTGACTCTTCCAAAGAGAGGATCCACAGCTACACTAGACAATTCCGCTCCTTTAAAAAGACGTGACTTTGAATAATTATATTGAAGACTATTTCGCTCTTCGAATACAAAGCTTATGCATACAATAGTATCTCCTTTCCCAATTGAAACTACCACTGAGTTGTCTTCTGATAACGAGATGTCTCTCACAGCATTCGAGTGCTTACACTTTAGACTTTTGATAAGAACAGAACCGGAACAATCAACTAAGTAGATACTTCCGTCCAAAGTACCACAGGCAATAACTTTGGTGCCAGCGGTTACAGCAGTAACAATAGTTTTGTTTCCATTTACCACAAGTTCGTCTCTAATTCCAACAGTGTTGGAAAGAAAATGGCTAGTGTGAAAAACTGGTTCCTCCTCTTCTTCCGTTTCAAGCAACATATCAAAAGACGTTGCGTAACTTTTAAAGATGTAAAGCAGTGGGTGAAAGGATGCCAAATCTTTGGCAATTCATGCAAGAGTTGAGACTAAAAGCGGTCGTCTGGAATGAAAATGTAGAGTTTCTTCGCAGTTTCCTGAGGTATTGAAAAAACTTCGTACTTGTTTTTGAAAATGGGTTCATTCGTTGTTTATTAGGGCTCACTGCGCAGTTGACGATGACTGTGGTCGGGTAAGAACCTGCCTTCATGTTTACAGCACGTCCCTAAAGTTTTCAAAGTTTGATTGTTTAGAACAGTGTTATTCTATTCCAAATACACCACAACAAATGGGTTCAGTCTGTGTTTCTAGAGAGTTACGTAAGGAATTGGGCGTCTTATTTTGATATTTGCTGACAGTGTTTTACAGTCTATCCAAGGAAGATAGCAGTTGGTGGGTAATATACAGAGGAAAGAAGGATCTACAGTCTCCTTCCTATTTGGAGGTAATATTGCACTCAATATTCTGTAAAATTTTATTGTTTTTTCGTTTAGAAGCGACCATATTGCAAGAGTGAATTCAGTAACAATCCTCGTGAGTGGCTCGAAAGCTTAGGATGCAAGTTGCAGTTTGAATATATAAGGAAAGGTCACGCAGTGTTTTGGAGAAGTATGAATTTTCTTGCAGAGTTGTTTCAGGTTTTTTCTTTGAAAAGTGAAAGTGTGGCAAAAACAGATCTTTCAGGGGAACTTGTATCGGATGAAGCAATCCTAGTGATATATACTTTAATCGAAGGTGGAAGAGACTGGTCTCAATCCTCGCAGTTATTCATGGTAAGTAAATACTAAATACAATGAATATCTAAAGAAGAGACTAGAATATTCTTGATCAAATATTGCCCTTTGTATCAGTCAAATGATAATACTTGGGCATCATTCTTGAAACCATTTGCTCATAAAGAAACATATTTTCGTTGTCTATTAAATATCTTTTGGTTTTAAACTGCTTATTTGATCTTGAAATTGATTACTACACACTATTTCATTTTATTATAACTAAGAAGTTATAGATAAAAACTCTCATCGACCAATAGGAAGTAAATCAAATTATATTAAAAAATATTTGGGCGAATGAAACTATGAATGTCAACAATACTTCAGAAATATTACAACAGCTGAACTCGAAACAACTCAAACAATACTGTGAGAAGAATGCATAACACGCTTCACACTGGGCATAGTTCTATATGACCTTGAAAGATTTGTCAGGGAATCGAACTATACCGTCCTCCTGTGCTCGCTGACTTGACGGTCTTTATATATTGTTCGTAGAATTGATGAAATAGAACATCATCTTGCAGAATAGTGCTCAACAACTCTTTCAATTGTTCTAAACTGAGTAACGTATCTTTCCAGTCAAATCTCTTGAACAATGTTACAATTTCACTCCTGTCACCAGTTTCTGATTCTTTTAAACGCTCCTTGTCATTAGATGAATAATGCGCTAAAGCCTGCAGAGCTGATTGCAGTTGCAGAGCTGAATATTCCTTCATGGCATCAGACTGAGACTGTTCACGACCACTGAAGTTTACATTGAATGACGAGTTTCTCGAGCTTGTATGTCCAACAGAAGAAGCATATAAATCATTGGCAACATTTGTTTCATTCAAAGAGCTCGACTCAACATGCTTAAGTAATGAAAGAATCTGCCGGCCGGCCTCTACTGAAGAAGTTGAAGTCACGGAATCTCGTGATGTTTCGGAAAAATTGGTATAATTAAGTGTGGGCATATTTCTCATCACATTATTATTCGACGGAAATGGTGAGCCTAATCTGCCTGGAGATAACACATGATAGTGTTTCTGTAGTGGTGAACTTCCCGCTCCATTATTTCTCATCTCATGGTTGTTCAAGGGAGACTTTAAAAGACGTAATATTTCCTTTTCCGGTGTTTGCTGTGCATATGAAGGGTCGCTTGCTTTGAATTCTGATCCATAAAGCTTCTGATTGGCAGACAGGTAATCTTGTGCTGGCTTTTGCTGTTCCAAAAGTAGTGAGAGAACTTTCACAGCTTCTATCTTTTCTTCTTCGTCAAAGAACCAAAAAGCATAAATCTTTCCTTGCGGTGATTGCAACTGGATGGTCCCCTTTACTTCCTCAAAATGTGTCCAGCCAGGTACTATATCGAGCGCCAAATTCTCCAACTCCCGTCTATTGAGAACAATAATTCTGTATGGAATCTCTGTTATGTTGTCTACAATATGAAAAGCTCCTTCAATTTCACTCCTCTTCCAGCACTTGTTTGCCTCGTCAAAGTCGTAGACACATACGTTATGAGCATAGAATAGAATACTCCTAATTCCTGAGAAATAGCGACTTAATACTTGAATGTTTTGTTTCAAGGCTAACTCCTTCCGCTCTTGCCTTGAGTTACCCTTTTCTTCTAAACCTTTCTCTACCATAACAACGAGTTTTCTTTGCTTCCAGAAGCCAATCGCTTTGTAAGAACAACCCACATCCAATCAATTAGTATTGTTGTGTAGATATGGGGAATCAAGTGTCGATGCCTGCAGCGCGTGCTGCCCCTTTTGCCCCAAACTTGACTCATAAGCAAAGAGTAACCCGATTATATCGTCATGCTTTGAGAACTGCAAGGGATTGGGAGCCAGATTTTGATTTGTTTGTAAAGGACGCTGAAAAGATACAGGCAAGATTCAAGAAGAATAAACATGTGAGTGAATATTTGTTCAAGAACGACAGTGACTTGATTGTTTGCATATAGTTAACCATTCAAGAAGGTCAAAGACTTGTAGAAGCAGGTTTAAAAGAACTCATTGCAAATAGACACCCAGAACCTTACATACCTCCATTCGCTCCTGGAGGAACTGCCTATCAACGGAACATTCCTTGCCCTCCTGAGGTAAGTTTTCTTTTTACTTCAACCTATAGATAAACACTATTGATTAGGACGTAAACGATCTACTCCCACCTCCAGAAAGGCGAATTCGATAGAGACAAACCAATCTATAAAAAACTTTCATACATATCGTTCCTTTAGTTACTTGCTCTCATATCTGTGTCTGTCAACCTCAATGAAACAGCCTATTTTTGGATTGGAAAGTATTTTCATTTTTCCATTCAGAGACAACTTTACAACGTTCAGTCTCTTGAGGATAAACTCCCTCAAGACTTCCACATAAACTTCCTTCAAGCATTCGAACTATGTCTCTTGCATCATAAATGTTGGTCCAGTCACTTCTATTTGACACAATGTTCACCAGACATACTAGAAAAATATAAACATGATCCTTATTAGGAGGACAAGGTGGGTGATAACCTTAAAGTCTCATTTGCTTCCAACTTGGTTTTCAAAATGAGGTCAAATACCTGTCTTGTTGATACTGTTTCTCATTTCAACAGAACCTTTAGGCATCAAATTCTGATTACCACTAGCGTTTTCTGGTAACTTCATTGTATTGTCTGTCACAGTCATATTAACAACGAACCAGTGGATAAAGTCTAAACCAGTGACACTGCCAAACAAATCGTTTTAATATTTCTTCTTCCTATCCAAACAGTGGAAAAACAGTACCTAACAGCATCAGGATCGTGCATCAATAAAAGGAAGGCCATATCAGCTGTTGCGCTCACTCCGTCCAACTTTAAACGACAATAAGAGTGTTGTTACTGATATAACTTACCCGCCAAGTTAAAGGTACAGAGCTTGCAGAATGTTCACAGTTGGCACAACCGAATTTTGAAGGAATACGAGAGCTATTTTTAAAGCAAGGAGAGTAAAGTGTCAATGAAGCACGTTTTCCTACAAGCTACTAAGTGTGCAAATGCAGTCTATGCGTCACATAGAGAGTCGTACCATAACTCTCTCGTCGACTAGTTGAAAGAAAAGTAGAAGACTCTCGAAATACAGTAAGACCAACACAGATAAGTATACAAAACGTTATTTTACACCACTTTATCAGTTTGCCCTTGTGTACTGCCTTTGAGCTCCTTCCAGACTGGCCCAGGAGATATTGTCCCTCGTTCATCTTTTTCACAAAACTATTATCGAAAAATAATTTATTCACATGGAATACTTTATACAAATATCCTTTCTTCCTATTACTTTCTTACAGTGCGTTTGACTTCTTCCTTCAACGCCTCTGAGAAGCTCTGTGATTTTACCCGAATGTTTGCGAACTTCTCTGCTAGTTTTTGTATTAACATGTCGGAATTCTTCTTAAAATTTCAAAAACACTAAACTAAAACTGCAACCTGCACTTACCAAACCAGCGAGACTTTCCTTGCCCTTTGTCTGAATCAACTTTTGCTCGCCTTTTCTCACCAACTGTTCTATAGATTGTGATGACCGAACAGCAAACCTTTGGAAAGCTTCGCTATTTGCCAGGTTCTTCACTATAACCTCATTTGCAAACCAATGTGCCACTCTTGCGACTAGAAACGACCAGCGCATGGCAAGACCCAACCAATCCAATGGATTTACCAACAATTGCAATCATTTCTTCGCTTTACAAATTGACTAGTCACTTCTTATGTCATTGGAGACTTTTGTTTATCCAAAGCCACCCTCTTTCTCCCCGTTAGATCCTCCACCTCGCTTATTATGTGGACCAGGGCCTTGCAATCCACATCCTAGAGTCTTGCAAGCTCTCAGTGCCACTGAACTTGGTCATTTGGATCCAAGCTTCCTGAAGATAATGGACGAAACAAAGGTAGGTTTCAACTTTTCTTGTCAACTAGCTGACCTTTCCTACCCTATCATAGGAACTATTGAAATATGTGTGGCAAACGAAGAACGAATTTACCATTCCAGTGTCTGGAACGGGAACGGCTGCTATGGAGGCTTGTGTTTTCAATCTGCTGGAGCCCGGTGAAAAATTGTTAGTTGGTTGCAATGGATACTTTGGCCAGCGATTAGGACAAATAGGAGAACGTTGTGCCGCAACAGTCATTCGTATGGAAAAACCGTGGGGAACAGTGTTCTCTTTGGAAGATATTGCAGAACAACTCGAGAGGCACAGACCTCAGGTATTGGCTCTGGTCCATGCAGAAACGTCAACAGGAGCTTGTCAGCCCATGCAAGGCGTTGGAGATCTTTGCAGGAAATATAATTGCTTGTTACTTTTGGATACTGTCACCTCCATCTCTGGTATTCCAGTTTACATTGACAATTGGAAAGTAGATGCTGCTTATGCAGGAACTCAAAAGTGTCTAAGCTGTCCTCCAGGAATGGCACCTTTAACATTTGGACCTCGTGCAATGGAAAAGTTGAAAAATCGGAAGACTCGAGTACCCAGTTATTATTTAGACATGTCTTTGGTTGCTTCTTATCTTTTAGGTGAAAATGGAGGTTCAAAGAGATCTTATCATCATACTGCTCCTATCAATATGTGTTATGCTGTGAGAGAGGCACTTTATATTGCAGCTGAAGAAGGTTTAGAAAGAAGGTGGGAGAGACATAGAGAAAATGCAGAAGTATTTTGGAACGGTTTGAAGCAACTAGGATTGGAACCTTTAGTGGAAAAGGAACATCGATTGACTTCTTTAACAACTGTAAAAATTCCGCAGGTATATTCGTATGACTTTACATAACATTTCTGATACAAAATGGTTTAGGGAGTGGATGGCAAGGAAGTAATTTCCATTTTATTGAATGAATATAATATCGAAGTTGGAGGCGGTCTGGGAGAGTTGGCTGGAAAAGTATGGAGAGTCGGACTTATGGGTTATAATAGTCGTCCCGATGTGGTATTGACATTACTGGCTGCATTTGAAAATGCTTTGAAAAAGGTTGGCTATATCAAATCGAACAGATTTTGATTGGTCTTTGTTATGTTTGTTGGAGTGAAATAAAACAAGTTGCCTCATGTCATTTGCATTCGTTATTTGAAAATTCAGAATTCCTCATTTTCTTTATTTTGTAAGATACTAAACATTCTTCCAAGTATGTCCTCGTCGTGAAAGTAGCATTATCGACTTAAACTCTATTATTCATCCACATCAAACCTAATTTTGCTGTTTTGTGGCTGCTGTTGAGGAGTTTGAAAAGCACTCTTTTGTGGTGTTGAACCCCCACGACCTCCTCGGAAACTTCCACGGCCACGAGACTCTCCCCGGAATCCACCTCTTGAGTTGCCTCTGCCACGAGAACCGCCTCTTTCATTTCTTGAAGATGGCGATGAGCGCTTTGAGGTGGAAAGATTAATTCTCAGCTTTCTACCTCGTATCTCTGCTTGCTCATTCATGTCACAAGCATTCCGAGCAGCCAATGGGCTCTCCATCGATACAAATGCAAATCCCTTCAGTCGATTAGTCTCTCTATCAAAAGGCATCCGCACTTCTTTCACGTTTCCACATGATGAAAAAACGTCATATACCTCTTCTTCTGAACAATCAAAAGGAAGATTTCCCACAAATACACAATCATCATCAGGTACATCTCCCGTATTCATCGATGAAAAAGAAGATGATGCCTTCACAAATGGCTGAAAAGAATTGTGATTCATGCCAAAGTTGTTTGGAGCAACTCTATGTACAGATACATCTTCTTCATTAGCAAAAGAAGACTTTTCTGGTTTTACTGTCTTCTCTATCTTTGACTTGGATGATGTAACTGCCGAAGGATCTTCCTCCGAACTCTTCTCTGAGTTGCTATCGGATGTTTCTTCTGAAGAGGAGCTCTCTGAACTACTTGCATCTTCGGAATCAGAAGATTCTGTCTTTCTCCTCTTTTTCGTCTTCAAATCTGAAGACAAATTTTCGGCTGCCTTCCGTTTGTTTACTGGCACATTATCGTGTTCACTTGAAGACTCACTGCTTAGCAGTTCTTCTTCGGAATTCCCAGAACTAGATGACTCATCGGATGATTCTGAACTATCCTTTTCAAAACTTTTCTTTGAAGATTCGTGTTCCTCCTCTTTTCTACTTACGGGTACCTTCTTCTTGGGTATTCCAACCATTTTCTTTCCGTCCGTTTCATCTCTGTCTCTCTTCTTACTCGAAACTTCGACTTGAGTCTTTCCCTGCTTCTTATCTGTTCCTACAGATGAAGATGAACTAGACGAGGACCCATTTGAGCTTGAATACTCTGAAGAAGAACTTGAAGCCTCCTTTGTCTTATTCTTCAGGGTCGCATCCTCGTTTTTTCCAACTATCTTATTTTTCAAGTTCTTCACTCTCGATTTCTTATTTTGGGTCTTTGTTGGGACTGAAGATTCAGATGAGTCAGAAGAAGAGGAGCTTGCGTCGGTCGAACTGCTTTCTGAAGAGGAGTTCTCGTCCGATTCCGAGCTATCTTCACTCTTTCTTGAAGCACTAGAACTCGAGGAACTGTCGCTACTCTCGCTTGAAACTTTTGTGCTCTGCTTTCCTGTGACAGCTGTATGCAAGGAACTGGGAGCTTTATCCTTTGGAGAATGACTCAGTTTCTTCAAAGAAGAACTATTCTTATCATGTGAAACACGAGCTTTACCAGAAGAAGACGACGATGATAAACTTTTTGAACTGCTCGAACTTGTGTCCTCATCATTTTCTGAAGACGACGACGAACTGGACGACTCTGAAGAAGAAGCGCTTGACTGGGATACTGGGCTTTCGCTAGAAGCGGAATCAGTCTCTGAGGAAGACTGCGAGGAACTTTTGCTCGACGAGGACTCTGATAGACTACTTGAAGAGGTCGACTCGCTTCCGGAGGATGCTGATGACGACTCACGAGCAGATTTCTTTTTGGCCATCGTCGTCGTCCAACCCAAAATTGATTGAATGCTTTGAAATTATGACAACATTTCTGTTCGTTGCAGCAATACACACACTGATTTTCATTATTGGTCTATTCTAAACGAATTATTCAAGCACTTTCCATAATTCACCAATATACACTACTAAATAGAGTTTTCGTTGTCTTCAAGTATAATCAAGAGGCAAGCCACTTAGTAAGGCATACATCAACTTTCGTTTGAATAGTTGTATCGTTTTCTTCTATTGATGATATTGCTCCTTATAAAAATTTTGCTTGTGTCCTAACAATGCTGTTTAAAGTTCACTTTGAGATTTCCAAAGTAAAAGTGTCTCAATAGCTTTGTCACAATTCTCAATTTGTCTCTGGAGATCGAATAGCATCAAAAGGTCCACAATTATCTACATAGGATAGTCATCCAATCCATTTGTTATAGCAACTCGAAAATCATAGAATAGATATTCAAAGTCTTTATTATTCATCTGAAATATTTATAAAAGTCGAAAACGTATCATTTGACAATTTTCCAATGTCTCTTGTTGAGAGAAAATGGAACATCTATATGAGTATCAAAGAGAAGAAGAATAGCAGTACTGCTACCGAGACTTCCAGGAGACTCTTTCTTGCAAACAAGTGATATTTTGTGTTTTAAAAATATTTCATTGATTCTTACTGCTGACATTGTCTTCGTTGATGATAAGGAAGAAATGAAAAAATTATGAAATGAATTTTGTTGCTTATTGGTGGCCAACTTCTTCTGTAGAAAACTTTCGTTATTGTTGCAACAACAAGGACGTACGTTCTTTGGGCAACAATACCTTATTTATGAAGACTGGACGAAATCTTACAATCACTTTTGTGACGGGAAACCAAAACAAGTTAAACGAAGTACGATCCATTCTGGCAAAGGTGGACAAAGTTTTCATAGAAAGCAAATATGTTGATCTCCCAGAGTTGCAAGGCGAGCCAGAAGATATTGCTAAAGAGAAATGTAGACTGGCAGCCAAAGCCGTTGGAGGACCCGTTATGGTGGAGGACACTTGCTTATGCTTTAACGCACTAAAAGGTTTGCCAGGACCCTACATCAAATGGTTTCTTCAAAAACTTGGCCATGATGGTCTTAATCGCCTTTTGTATGGTTTTGAGGATAAAAGTGCTTATGCTTTGTGTACTTTTGCATTTTCTTTGGGGGCAGAAAATGAACCTGTCGTTCTTTGTGGCAAGACTGAAGGTACAGTGGTGCCTCCACGAGGCCCTTCTGTTTTTGGGTGGGATCCTATTTTCCAACCAGACGGTTCTTCATATACATATGCAGAAATGGACAAAGCTGTCAAAAATCAATTGTCACATCGTTACAAAGCGCTAAGAGAACTAGAAAAGTATTTAGTTGAGCACATACTTTGATTTCTCGAAATGATCAAGATATTCATAAAAGAAACTACAAAACACTAGACTCTAGAGTGCTATGGTTGTATAGTTTGCGCATACATTTTGCATTGTACTTACCTCGAACCGTTCCCATATGAGAACAATCCAAAAGTTTTGTATTGTGCCCGTCGCATTGCGCAACTTTTGACTACAGTTTTCTTAGTACTTTACAGACACAAGGTATCTTTAGTTGTATTTGTCTCGATTGATATGCATAAAAGTTAGATCTTCGGTGATTGCTCCTAGTGGAGGACTTTTGGATTTTCACTTTTCTATACAAAACTACACTCACACTGTTGTTCTCATTTACTGAAAACAGTGTTTTTTAGTTTTGTAATATTAAGTGCCAAGTTGAATACTATGCATGTACGTCATACATTGCAAATAGAATGGCAACTTGGCAACAGTACATAAGAGCTTTTTCAAGTAAACAGTAGATTCAAATATCTTTCACCAGGTGAAAGTATAGAAGTTCTCAATTGATATTGTTACTTGCAAAAAGCAAGTTCAGTAAGACATTGGTGTTGCTTTGATCCTCTTGTTATGAACTTTTCCTGATAACAACGTGACTTGGCTCACTGCTCATTTCTCAAGTAATAGACTTGCGAATAAGCCAAAGCGATCAAACAGTTGTTAACCTCAAGAGAAAAATTATCAACTTGTTACATTTTTATATCCGATAGGAATCTTGGCGGAGTTGCCCAAATACATCAGAATAAAAAGCTTGCTATCGAGTTGGCAAATATTTGTTTGACTCTCTTGTAAACCATTGGAATACTTAGACAGCTGTATATCGTATTATAAACGAGCCAAAGATCCTAGTTCAGAATCACTTCATTCTTTGCAGACTTGGTGTTATGTTTACGCCTTACAGAACTGGATTTTACCTTCTTCTTTGAAGCGGGTGTACTTTCGTTGTTGATTTTTGAAATTTCTTACAATTCTGGACTGCTTTCTTTTCATGAAGCTTCCCAGTAACGACAGAACTGTTATCATCTTGGAATCTGCTAAACTCCTTTGAAAAAAGCTTTTGCACGGTTCAAGGTTAAGTAGAATATATTAGTATATCACCCTAAAGTTTATAACAGAATATGTATTACATTTCGAGATAGTTGTCCAGCTTTTATTGGTCTCCCTAATCATCACACAAGACAACAACCACAACGAGTGGCGCAATCCACTTTGGAAGAAATGCCAAAGAGAAACTCTCAAGTAGAAAACCATCACCGATCGCTAAACTGATGACTTTGTCCTTTTTCTCTTCGTTTACTAGAAGTGTTTGGTCTGGTGTCAAACTAGAGAAAATGTCGTTATCAACTATGAAAGCTTGCGTTTTTCCTGGTGTCGGACAACCTATGCGGACAGAAATCTTGCCTATTCCAAAACCACAAGAAGGTGAGGTTCTTGTAAAGGTGGCGGCTTGTGGAGTTTGCCATACAGATCTACATGTTATAAAGGGAGAAGTGAAGTTTCCAACTCCAGCAGTATTAGGACACGAGATTTCCGGGATAATTGAAGAACTAGGTCCTGGAGTAAGAAGTGAGATGCTCAAAAAGAATCAAAGAATAGTTGCTTCCTTCATCATGCCTTGCGGATGGTGTCGTTTGTGTTCTGTTGGAAGAGATGATCTTTGTGAGAACTTCTTCAACTATAATCGTTTAAAGGGCCAGCTGTATGATGGAAAAACCAGGCTTTTTCGTGAAGACAAGTCTCCAGTTTGGATGTATTCAATGGGAGGCCTTGCAGAGTACTGCGTAGTACCTGCAACGGCTGTATTTCCTGTACCGGATAATATGTCATTGGATACTTCTGCGATTCTTGGTTGCGCCGTATTTACCGGTTATGGCGCAGTTCGTCATAATGCTGATCTTCGTATCGGTCAGCGGGTTGCAGTTGTTGCAGCTGGCGGTATTGGCTTGAATGTCATCAACTGGAGTAAACTAAGTGGTGCATCTCAAATAATAGCCTTGGATATAGATGATAAAAAACTGGAGTTGGCAAAACTGATGGGCGCAACTCACACTCTTCGTTCTGATAGTAAGGATATCGTACAAAGGGTGAAAGATTTGACTCAAGGAGAGGGAGTGGATGTCGCCTTTGAAGCATTGGGAACTCGTCAAACCTTTGAATTGGCAATGGAAATTATTCGAGACAGTGGGAAAGTAGTAGCTATTGGTATTGCTCCTGCAGGAACTACTGCTTCTGTGGATATTCAGAGATTAGTAAGAAGAGGCTTACAAGTCGCGGGTTCATATGGTGCTCGAGTTCGGGCGGATATGCCAGAAATTGTGAGAATTGTTGCATCCAATGACTCTTATAAAAAGTCAATTACTGCTATCTATGAATTGGATGAAGCCAACCAAGCATATGAAGATTTAAAGAATCGTAAAATTGTAGGACGTGCAATTGTTAAAATGCCTAGTGCAAATTTTTCTTAATAAAATGAAGAGTGTATTCGAAACTACATTGAGTTCCAGTCATTGCTTTGTACTAGTTGGTTGCCCATTGAAATTTCTCGTTTCAAGTTGTGAAAAGTATTGTCAACATGGAAGACATTAGAGAGTTGGTTGGATTCAACGTTGACGACGGTTATATAGAAGCACTCGTTCGTGGTTATAAGAGCGTAAGACTTGTAGTGTGTTCTAGAAGGTAATCTTTACCGATCGATGTACTCTAGTCGTTGCTTTCTTCCATAGACTATGTCAACTTGACACAGTGTGAGACGTTGGAAGATGTACGTATGCACTTGAACGTGAGTCTCTCAAGGTCTTTGATAATTTTGAATTGTTTGAGCTTGTGCATTTTAGGGTACAGAATATTCAGTGGTGTTACAGGACGAACCTAGTCCTCTCAGTGCTTCTATAATTGCTGAAAAATGTTCAATCAAACTGGTTTCGGACTTTCAGTATATTCGTTCGCAGAGTACATACCCTCTTACAAAGTTTCTGGACTATTTGACTTATCCGTACATGATCGATAACTTGGTCTTGCTGGTAACAGGAACTTTGCACGAAAGAGATATTGGGGAGCTTTTAGAAAAGTGCAATCCTCTTGGCAGCTTTCCAGCCATGGTAAGTTGACGTGACTTTGAGTTTTTGGCAAACCAACTGCTTCTTTAGTCAACTCTTTCAATTGTATCAACACCAGAGGAGCTTTATCGGGAAATCTTAGTTGACACGCCGTTGGCACCCTATTTTGCAGAATGTATATCTTTTGATGACTTGACAGAAACGAACATTGAAATTATTCGCAACATTCTATATAAAGCCTATCTTGAAGATTTCTATCGTTTCTGTAGCAGTCTTGGTGGCAGTAAGGAATATCGTGGTTTCTTATTGCACAGATCGTTTTGACAATAACTTGTTTTAGCTACAGAGAAAATTATGAATGAAATCTTGCAGTTTGAAGCTGACAGAAGAATTATCAATATTACTTTGAACTCGCTAGGTAAGTTGTGTCACATAACCCTACAGTAACTAAGTTAAACTCAGGATCCAAATTGAGTCGAGAGGAACGAGAAAATTTGTATCCTTCCATTGGAAGCCTTGTATGAGAACTCCTTGCGTCTCCCACTTGTTGACTTTACACCTGATTAGGTTCCTGAGGGTACAATGAAACTGGCTCGAGCAGAAGATTTGCAATCGGTGAATTCCATTTTGGACTCGTATGATTTATTTCGTCGTCTTCTTCAGTATTCCACAGATAGTCCGGGAAAATCTCTTGAAGATTCTTTTATAGAATACGAGGTTTGACCAGTTCTAATACTTCCAATGTGAAGTCATATCTGACTTGTACGCAAGGTTCAATTGTCGAAGAAAACTTTTGAACAGCAATTTCATTACGGCGTCTTTTATGGATTCTTAAAACTTAGGGAACAAGAAATTCGGAACATATTATGGTTAGTGAGAACTTATTGGTTGAGACAAAAGTAACTTGTTTTTGAAGGATTTGTGAATGCATTAGTCAAAGGCATCGTACGGGAATTGGCAACTACGTAACCATATTTTGAGAACAATGATATAAAATGGCTTACCATGAAAACCTTAAAGTGTTATTTTGAAGTTTACAAAGTTGTATGTTTATGATGACAAACCTATCAACTTTTTGGAAGTAATAAAAACGTGAAAAATGAAGAGTATATGTCATCCAAAGAAACTCGAAATCATACTATCGGACTTTCATGTTGCAACTGTCATAGTGTTGTGCACAGAAACTTCAAAATGTTGGTTTGTTCATCAAGTGAAATATCACGATTCAGTGATAAGCTGTTTCATGTTCTTCTATACAGATATATTAAAAAACAGCTTAAAAGGATTCGAAGAGTTCTCAAAAAAGTCATCAAATGTATCCAATTTTTCCAGAGAACCAGAATAATACTTCGTATTCACTACGTGTGTCCGATATCGGACAATCCACTCAGTAACTCCTTCCATACCTGGCGGTTCCTTTCCAATCTCTTCACTCTCGTTTAAGCAATTCCAAAATATATTAGGATCTGAATGTATGCGAACGATGTCTAGCAAGTCAATACATTTGGTACATACAATCTCATACCTTTCCATGTTCAAAAATGTTTTGGAAGTTGAAATACAAGTTAAAATACTCCCAATAAGAGTTTGTCGATAAAATGGAATGAAGCACTGAGATATATTTAACAAGGATTGTAGAGCTTCTGCTGTACTTTGAAAACTATTTGTTTCTATGTCTTTCAATGAAGAGCAAGTTTTCTCTAATAGCTCACAAATACATGGTAGCAAACGTTGCAGACGAGGATACACACGTTTATCGACAACTTGTATGAATGAAGCAAGATGACTAGCAACGACATGTCGAAGTTCGCTCATACTGATTGCAAAGGATGAGGAACCAAGGGTACAGTAAGACACAAGGTCAATCACAGCATCAATCAGGTCGTAGAACTCCGAAGTACACGATTCATCAAAACTGTCCTTTGAACGTGATTTGATTTTTTGAATAAAGTGAATAATACATTCCAGTAAAGCATCTATCAAACCGGGCTCTCGAAAACGGCAAAGAACTCTCAAAATAATATAGAATGGAGACTTGTGCTCTTCAACTACGGAAGAACAACAACGATAAATGAGTAGCTGAAAACTTTGAATAGTTTGAAGACGCCGTTGCCTGTCAAAATCTTGTGACAGCGGTACGAGTAACTTTAAAATGGATGATATATGACCTTCAAGTTCTTCCGCATCCATTAATGCTAACGAATGCTTAATCAAATGCGATACAAAACTTGGATGATCTGATGCAAAATTATTCTTTCGTTGATAATCTTCGTACTTGAGTGACTTTACAAAGAGCGACTGTAACGCAGGCCACAGTTGGCCCACTAGGGATTGAACTTTGTCAACTCTTTTGTAAAGGCCTAAAATTTGAAGGCAATGAATACAGGTCCAAGAGGCGGAATTCTTCTTATCAACCACAGCTGGACCTTTATCTGCAAAATTTATCTTGTCCTTTATGATTTCTTCCTTTCGAAGCCAAGATATATCTTCTGGTGATAGCCAATAACAGAGAAACAAGCATATGTAAAAAATTTCTGGTGCAAAATTGCCCAAAGTTTTCGACCGTCTTTCTGGAAACTTTAAAACTTTGACAAATAAAAAAAGGGCTGTACGCAGAAGGGACACTTGAACTTCACCAAGATAGTTCAAATCTTCCCCATAGCCTCGGAAAAGAAGCGAGGAAGAATATTCCAATAGCTTTTTCAGCACAGTTTCAACATTGTCGAAATCTTCCAATTCCTCTGAAGACACAAGATTTTGTAAGATAAATTCAAAAAAACTTGGAATGAAAGTATTCTGGTTTTCTTGCTTTGTTTCACATGACTTTCTAATCAAGTTCAAGACTAGCTGCAAGGTCTCTACGTCACATTCACTTCCAACTAGGAACGCCTCATCTAAGCCCAAGTCTTTCCACGTTTTAACAAAGTGAAATACAATATCACTGGTGCCAACAACGTTCCTGCTTGATTGTAAAAGGACTTCAAAGACTTTATCTACGTCGCTTTCAAATGGAGGTTCATCCAAGCTGGCGGTAATCATGTGAAACAGGCGCCAGTTTACAAAATTGTTGACAAATGAGTATTGTATTCGAGAATGTTTGGAAGGAAGTGTTCTTGGCTGGCACAGACTGGGATCAGTTTGGAGAAGTTGCAAAAATTGATTGGGACTTTGAACACTTAGACGAAGCTCTGCAGGAAGGTGATCTTTCTTCAGGAAAAGTCTATCTGTTTGGCTGTACTGAGCGTAAGTAGCGTGTCGTTTCGACTCCATATTGAACGTTAAGCTTTGCCTTTTATCAAATAGCTCAGCTTATCAAAGTTGGTGAAAAGGAAACAGTTGTGCCTATTCCAGCTATCGTTGCCATCCGAAGCAAAAAACCACCGCCGTCCTTTGTAGGAATCAAGTCCGTGCAACGTATCGAAGAGGAAATAGTTCCTATGGAGCGTATGAAAATGGGTTGGTATCCTTTTATTCCTTCTAATATTCTGTAAGACGGTTTTATGCTTTTTATGAATATCTCACTGAAATATTTCAGAAAGAGTCCTGAGAAGTTTAAGCCACGAATTTATGTACTCAAGTGTGAACAAAGAAGAGCAGGGCTTCGTAACTTGAGTCAAGAGTCTTTGAAAAAATATGAATACGTCTTACCTTACATTGTGCATCCAGATAAACAAGAAGACGACGCAGACTTGGAAACAACTGTGAATGTAGTTGCTGAGGTGCCAGGTCGTAACCAACCTCTTGTGTTTGAATATGATTGGGAGCTGGACGAATTGGAAGAGTTTGTCGCGGAGAAACTTAAGGAAGAGGAGCTCCCTGAGAATGTTGCAGAATCGCTGAAAGAGAGTATCCGTGCGGAAGTTCAGAACGCCAAAAAGAAGAAGAAAGAAGAGAATGAGAAAAAGAGAAAAGTACTAGATAACCTATCCGAAGAAGACAAAGATTCTTTACGGAACCAACGTATTATCAAGTTTTATCCTCAGGGCAAGGATCCAGATATTAGTTCCTGTAAGACTTCGTTTATTAATCGCTACTACGGACACGCTCATGAAGTTCGTTGAGTAACTTGTTCTTGTTGAATTACGAGTCGAGTATTCTTTGGATAAAAGATTATAGGGTAATAGGAACTCTTTGTAACCTACTCGAAAGATAAATAAGATTATTGTAAAGCCTATTAAAAGTTTTCCACGTTCCATGCATTAGCAGACGAGCTGGGTTTCGAATCAATTTTCTTTATAGTGGCACATACGCATCAACTTTTAAAAAGTTGGAGACAACCCAAATGGTTATGCAAATGTTTGATTACACCAACATTGAGCAATTGCCAGTGAAGGATAAGAATCAATGTCTGCAGTTTTTCTTGTCGGAGACATTGGTGGTACAAACTCACGTTTCTCACTGTTTGAAGTAAATGGAATAGAAGATGACGTCAGGAAGCATCACGCCCTATACTCTGAAAACTTTAAGAATGAAGGATTTGATCACTTTGCTGCTGTGGTGACGCAGTTTCTCAACGAAGCAAGCAAAGTTCTCGGCAGACATGTAAAGCCTACTAGCGCTTGTTTTGCAGTAGCAGGACCAGTAACTAATGATAGAGTGAGTTTCACTAATAGAAATGCGTGGATCATTGATGGGAGAGAACTGGAACTGTCGTTGGATATCCCCGCGGTAGTACTTGTTAACGATTTTCAAGCAAACGGTTATGGAGTTCTTACTTTAAAAGAAGAAGAATATTGTGTGATTCAGGAAGCTTCTCCAAACTACAGTGCTCCAATTGCCTGTGTTGGTGCTGGAACTGGACTGGGGGAATGTTTCCTGACACCTTCTGCCGGAAGATATGAAGCTTGGCCTAGTGAAGGTGGACATGTTGAGTTTGCTCCGCTTTCGGATCTTCACAACGAACTTTTAACGTTTCTCACTAAGAAGTTCAACTCCAATCGCGTATCCGTTGAACGAGTGGTAAGCGGGAAAGGATTGGAAAACATCTACGAGTTTCTGCGGGAAAAGTTTCCGGAAGATATTAACCCAATACATGACGAGAGAATTTTAAAGGCTGCGGAGGGTGCAAGATTGATAGGATCACTTGTATACGATGATAAACTTTGTGGAATGGCAATGGAGATCATGTTTGAACTGTATGGTTCGGAAGTAGGTAATGTAGCTTTAAAGTATCTTCCCTATGGTGGTATATATATCTGTGGTGGTATTGCTCCAAAGAATATCGAAAGATTGAAGGATTCGAATTGCAATTTTATGAAATCTTTTAGAAACAAAGGCAGAGTTAGTCCGCAATTGGCTCGGGTGAGTTGGTTGGATAAAGATTACTTGTTAATGGCTTGAACTTTGATAGATTCCAGTTTATGTTGTTCTTGTGGAAGATTTAGGTCTTCGAGGTGCACATTTAGTTGCTTATCGTCTTTGGCGAGACGGAAAGGCTTCGATGGCAGATGAGGTAAAGCCAGGTAGCTTAGACAGTATGCTGTTTTTCGCTTCTCAAGGCACTCGGAAAACTTCTCAGTGGTTTAATTATGCTCTGGCATGTTCTTGTGGTGCAGCTGTTGCATCTTCGTTATTATATTTATTGCATCGCTTTAGTTATTCAAGAAGTTAGTCCACAGGAACGATAATAAAATTGGATAGTTTTCGCTTTGGGTTTTTGATTGTAGGCTTTGTAATGACCTGCTTTTTGAATTGCCTTCTCAGAGTTTCTAGGCAAAGGTTGTCTTGTGGTGGATTGCGAAAGTTGCGTTACTTATTCTCGTTGCTAGCAGTATTTTTAGTCTTCAAGTTCAATTTCTTGCCTCTATTAGGAAGAGCTTCTGTACGAAAGGTTGAAACAGTTGGAGCACACTCATACAATATGACTCCGAAAGCTTCCTATGTTTCCTCCAACTCCAAAAGAGTAGTTGTTGCCTACTGCAAAAACGACTGGGCGTGGAAAGGTTTATTTGAACTGTTCAATGTTTCCGACGAAAGATGGCATTTTGTGTTGAAGGAGGAGCCAGAAAGAGCAGATATAGTAGCACATTCTCCTTGGGGTACTTGTATGGGAAAATATACAGATGTGACAGAGATATTTATTGATATGGAACCCAACATTCATAAAGGCAGCGAAAACTCTGTTACAATTAGTACTGTGAAACCAACAGAGTCTTCTGTCAACGTTCTCTATGTCCCTTATGCCTTATGGTCGTTTGCTGAAAGGAAGGCAGCTGTTACTACGGACCTAATAAGAAATTTGTCTGACTTGGAAGCCGAGGAAAAGTTGAGAGAAAAAAGCAGGTTTGCTGCTTTTGCTGCAAGATACTGTTCAAGAGATAAGAAATTAGGAGAGACAAGAACGTATTTTTTTGATATTCTTTCGTCCAAGTATAAAGCAGTAGACGCCTTGGGCAACTGTCGTCATAATATGGACCCACCCAGTAGAGTCGATCCCCCATATGATAACGATAGGGACATGGTTATTGAGTGGTATCGTCCATATAAATTCTCGTTTTGCTTCGAAAATTCTCAGTTAACGGGGTACATTACGGAAAAACTTTTCAATAGTTTTCTAGCTGATACCATTCCAATCTATTGGGGTGCTCCTAACATTGATGAACTTGTGAATACAGATGCTATAATCGTGTGTAACGAAGGAAACAATACGTTCAAGTCATGCGTGGAGCAAGTAATTGAGTTGGATTTAAATCGAACTTTATGGAAACAAAAGTTGCAAATCCCGTTGTTTAAAGATGGAGCGCTACCTTTGTGGCTACAATGGAAGACTTATTCCGAGCAGTTGTTGTCAATGCTTATAAAATTCCTTGACGAATAGGGAGTCAAGCCAACAAGTCTTATCGAAACATTGGAGAAGTTTTCATTGCATCCTTTATCTTTACAGAACTTGAAAGAATTTTATATATTCTGAAATTGTATGTCGTTAGTTACGGAACTTGTATATACTAATGCTAACCTTTGTATTTCTGAAACGCAGTATATCAGTATCACAAAACACTTGTGAAATTCAAAGGTTCCAATATTCCAGAATTTCTTTTTCAAATATTGTTGTTGACATTTTGTACGATGATCAAATGGATAAATTTCTGAACCTAAGCCAACCAATTCATTGTCGTTTTTCCTCGCCGTCGAGTAATTTCGTTATTTAGAATTGGTGGGCTGAGAAGGAGCAACTAAAAGCTTCCGGAGCCTGAAATACAACATTGTATCAAATATGGTCTCGAAGAAATCGAAGAAATCAACAGAAACAATCTCTTCTAGACTAGCGCTAGTTATGAAAAGTGGGAAGACTACGTTGGGTTTGAAAAGCACCTTGAAGAGTCTTCGCCAGGGAAAGACGAAGCTTGTGGTGCTTTCAAATAATTGTCCTCCTCTTGTACGGTCACAAATTGAATACTATTGTTTACTGGCCAAGTGCAACGTGCACCACTTTCAAGGGAGTAAGTGTTGTATCCTTGGAACCAGAAGACAACTGTTGACTTCATTCTAGATAATGTGGAACTGGGAACCGCATGCGGAAAATATTTTCGATGTGCTTGTTTAGGTATTACAGATCCAGGCGATTCTGATATTCTCAAAATTGTAGAAGAGGCGGCATAATATGGAGGCAAGGCGTCGTCAGTGTTTCAAAATAAAGTTCTTTGTTACAAATTCTGGAAAGTTTTACTTTAGAAATCCAACTTCTTTTTCTACTATATATGTGTTACATCAGAGTAGAAATGAGCCATCGATTTTGTTTTCTGTTCGTATACCTTTTAAAATGCATAATTGTCCAACCGAAGGAAAGTGCTCTTGCTATATGTTAATAGACCGATGGATATAAAATATGCCGAAAGTTGTAGCACAAGGGGCTTCGTGCAGCAACCATATGACAGCTCAATACTTTCTACAACTAAGAGTGGCCTTTTATAAACCAATTTGTAGGGTTATTCGAAAAGTACAGATGAACATAGAATTACCAAATGACATACCGGCTTTGATTATAATACATATAGATCTAGCGACTAGAAACATCAAAGGCTTCGTGTCTCAATAATATCCTTAAACTCCAGATATTCAGAAACTTGCTATTGTATATTACTTGCAGTGATCTTCTCTCGGCTTCTCAGTTCCGCTAACTTTAACTCTTTGAAACTTTGGATTGCCCTCGTGTGTAACTTTAACCAAGTCTATCTGCAATATTTCATGTTATACTTACCGAATTGGATATATTAGTACGATGAGTTTGTATATATAGCATTGTCTTTTGCTTGCTTCTGATCCCGCCGTATAAAGAGACCCGATGATTGCCGAACGCCTAAATGCAGCAAATCTCACTCGTTCTATTGGACATTTCGAAGTTTCTTTTGTGATTACGACGATGAAATCCGGCGCTTGAATCCGATTTTGCAAAAGGAGTGGCACTTGATTCGAATATTATTTTTTGAGGACAAAACTTGCAGCAAAAGGCAGGAAGCATGAGGCGAGCAAAAAGCTTACCTGAACTTTCTGTTTCAATTGAAAATGAAGAGAGCATGGAGTGCTTAAAAAGTACAAGAAGAAGGTGCGTCCATTTTGGCATGCATAACTCTTTATATGAATCCTTATCCCTGTATTAGCTTGAATTCTTTATGCTTGAATGAAACATCACCTGAGGATTGTTTAGGAGCTATAGAATTCATTTATTCGTCATTCTGGGAGACAGCGGGTTGTGCAAACTGTGGAAGGAAGATCATATTTAAGGTGAAGCCAAGTTCGGAAATGAGCAACAGGAGCTTTTGTAGTCTTGACTGTTATTCAACCAAGATGCTTCAAGATGAAGAGTTATTTGTACAATGACATATCTAGGAGTTTTAAATTTGATAGACAATCTCTTGCCCTTACAAAGATTCCTTTATGAGGTTTCAGAAGGAATCCAATCTACTCTTCGCATACGAATATATGCTTATCAATCAAGTCATTTGTAGCATATCTATAAATGCTTTCCACCTACAACAGAACATCCAAAAGTCTCCAAGAGGAGACTTCCTTGCATGAAAGCATCTTTTCTTTTCCATCAGATGTACTTTGTTCAAGCATGCGTATCAAGTGCTGGATTCCTGACTTTGCTCTTGATTATATTGTCATGAGCGCAAGTTGAATCTTCATCTGAAATAATGCGACACTGCAACCACTTATCATGGCTCCTTTGGGTATCTTCGTCGCACTGTATTATTAAGTTTCAACGGGACCTAACGGATATATGGAAAGAAAAGTTTACAAGGAAACTTTGTATAATAAGTAGAAACTATTTTTCCGATTCGTCCTATTGGAGAAGTCGACATCGAAGTCGACCAAAAGTTATGG
Organism: Galdieria partita; assembly: GCA_025991245.1. Classification (NCBI taxonomy): domain Eukaryota; phylum Rhodophyta; class Bangiophyceae; order Galdieriales; family Galdieriaceae; genus Galdieria; species Galdieria partita. Next base: position 159,183 of record BQMJ01000004.1, read on the forward strand.
TAGCCTGTAGTCACTTTGCGACCGAGAGAAATCAACGAGTGTACGCTTTCAGTGAGAGCGGAAGAACTCAAAACAACATACCAGATACTATTTTTGCATTGTCTACTCCTCCAGGTCGAGCTGCTTTGGCTGTTGTACGTATTAGTGGAGCGCATTGCTTGCAATTGTTGAAACGACTGTGCAACTCGAGTGACTCCCTTGAATTAGTTCCTCGGAAGTTGATAAGAACAAGAATTGTGGATCCCTATACGGTGAGATTGTAGTCTTTCATTTGACTTTTTCTGACCTTGTTAACTTTTGAAGGGAGCCCATCTTGATGATGCAATGTTTACTTATTTTCGTTCTCCAAAGAGTTATACTGGTGAAGATATGATAGAATTTTATTTGCATGGAAGTCCCGCAGTTGTTGCTTCAGTTTTAAAGGTTCTGGAAGATACCCAATTGGCTCGTTTAGCGCAACCTGGGGAGTTCACAAGACGCGCGTTTGAGAATGGAAAGATGGTATATCTGCTACTTTGTTTTGTTATCTATAGTCATGTTTTTGTTCGACAGGATCTTGTTAAAATTGAAGCTTTGGCAGATCTTATTCATTCTGAAACTACTTTGCAAGTTCAGCAAGCACTCAAGAATTTAGACGGAGCGTTATCGAATCAACTTTATGCTTGGAGAGACCAGCTCATGACAACATTAGCTCATTTGGAAGGTCTTCTGGATTATGGCGAAGAAGCAGAACTACCAGACGACATATTTGAAAAAGCGTTTTCTAGTTGTGAGAAGATAAAGTTAGAAATTCGCCAAGCTGTTGAAGGAACGAGTATAGGTATGACAAAGGGATGAAGCAAGACAATTTCTATAGCACTTAAACTCGTTTTGTAGGAGAAATGGTTCATGATGGCATCAAAGTGGCTATCTTAGGCTCTCCAAATGCTGGTAAAAGTACTCTTTTAAATATTTTAGCTGGTAGAGATGTTGCTATTGTAACTAACATTCCTGGCACTACGAGAGATATTGTGCAAGTTTCCTTACAACTAAATGGCGTCAAAGTATGAAATGAGCAACCATTATTGAGTAAATTGAGTCCATTTTTAGGTTATTTGCAGCGATACTGCGGGAATCCGTGAGGATAAAGATGTGAATATTGTTGAAAGAGAAGGAATCCGAAGAGCACTGGAGAAAGCATCAGATGCTAATATCAAAATTATTGTTCAAGATGCACAACATTGCTCAAACGAACTTTTAGAAAAATATCCAAGTTTATTGGATGAAAACGTTATTTTTGTTCTGAACAAATGGGATCTTATTGAGCATAATGCTTCAGAATTTCGTCAACTGGAGCAAATATTTCAAGACCAACATTCGTGGTTGAACAGCTTGTTGAAGCGAAACATTCCAGTCTTGAAAATTTCCTGTATGACAGGTAGTGGGATTCCTCATCTTATCGAAACTCTCCAATCTTTCATAAGTAAATGGTTCGAAAAAGTCCATTTTCAAGATGAAAGGAACGAAACAGCTGTTGAGCTATTAATAACTAGACAACGACATCGAAATTGCCTCAAAGAGGCTCTAGCAGCGATTGAGCGATTTGGTAAATATTTGTAAAATCTTCAAAATATCTGCATATTCTGATCAGTTATTAGGAGAATTTCAAAAGACTCCTGCTAGCATCGTGTTGGCTGCTGAGGAACTTCGACAAGCAATGAACGAGATAGGCAAAATTACAGGTCACGTAGCAACCGAGCAACTTTTGGATGTTATCTTTCGAGATTTCTGTATAGGAAAATAAAAGATTCTAAAGCTCTGCTCGTTTCAGCTTCCGAAATTCCCAAGGCCACTCAAAACTGCTTCTCCATATTCTAAATATATAAGGTCATAAACGATTTCCAACTATTCAACAAACTAGATACCCTTTCTTAGAGATCCTCGCGACATCCTCATCAACTTTGTATATTGTTGAACCCTTATAGGTGACTGCTTCACCAAGCTGAATCATTCTTTGGTTGATATTTATTCCCTTCTGTCCGTTGTCCAGGGTCCAGCAGGTGCCCAACCAACGTCCATATACGTCAACTTTGTCGGATTCACAGTATATCCTCTGTTTTCCTATGATTTCTTCTAAAGTTTCTTTGCTGGTCTTCCCACAAGAATAACTCTTTCCCACTCCTCGAAGAAGGCAAGTTTGCTTCAACTCTGGTGCATCTATGTCACTCAATCTTACTCTAGGTCCTTTCAAAAAGCGAATAGTGTCTCCATCTACAACTCTTACTTGACCTTCCAATACTTTTCTCTCCAGCGTAGCATCCACTGGCAGAAAGCTTATGGACAAGAAAAGACTCAAAAAGATGGTATGAGCTGCTATCATTCCTCTAGTAGAGCGAAACTTGAATAATGAAGCCATCAAAGTGGGAGTGTTATTTATTTTCTGTTTGCATTTTGTATTCCAATATTTGACAAACGATAGCTTTCTTTGGACACTGTGAACTATGGAAAAAAGAGAAGGCGACTGAATAAAGCCAAACACATTCATGAAATTCCAAAAATTCAAAAAAATTACATTTCGTTCTTGGCAATGTTGTCCAGTTCTTCTCCAACTTCAAAAACTGCTCGATTTTCTGGAAGACGTTCAACATTTTCTTTCAAGTGAAGAATTTCTTCATAAGATACTGTTGCTGCAGACTCTAGACTACTGACTACTTTACCTACTCCGTGACGACGAACCCATGCTGCCACAGCTCTTTCTTGTTCCATAAGATTTCTCTCTTCTGCTACCAACAAAAGAGGTTTCTTGGAAACCAATGCCTCGGCAACAACTCCTGGTCCAGGTTTACTAATAATTAACTCTGACATTCGCATCAATAACGGAATCTGCTCCGTAAACCCTACAGCATGGACAAGAAAACCCTTATCCTTAAGAAACTTCTTCCGTATTGACTCCAACAAGCGTTTGTTCTTGCCACAAACACAAAGTACATTCACTCTTTCCATCGTCTTCAACATCGTTTCCAAAAATGGTTGACCAAAACCAGCTTTATCCAGCTCAACAATATCGTTTCTGATATTTCTTTCAGTTGCACCTCGAAGGCTTAAGAAAGAAATTAGACGCATGGTAGACTCGTAGGGTGGAAAAGCACCAAAGATAATCAAAAATGTAGGAAAAGACATATCAAAACCAAACACACTTAAATAGTCGAGCAAAGACATCTTATCGTCAGATACGAACTCAGAATAGAAACGAGGATGCACCACCATACCAGAAAGTAACTTTATATTAGTCTTTTCAAAGCCCTTCATCAAGGCTTGCTCGTATGCTTCACTAGTGCCACAAAAGACAGTTTGCCTTTGATCTTGCAACCAAGGATGGGCGTCAGTATGAGTAAAATCTGTCATGACAGTAATATGTTTGGCGTAAGGGGCACTTTCTATGATGGAAACGTTCAAAAAAGGAACAAACGAAACAACAACATTCGGCTTGGGATAGTTTTTCCACTCACGTTTCAGACGACCAGTAAACTTATCAGAGAGTAGAGGCCCAAATGTCTGTGCAACACTGTATAAAACACCGACCACTCCAGCCAGGTCTTGTTGTAGGATAAAATTGTAAACACGGTCACCAAACTCGCACCCTGCAAGCTCGGAGACATTGAGTGCCAGTACTTTCCAATGGGGATATTTCACCTTGTAAAGTTAAACAGCCCAACCAAAGACATGTATAGGTTTCAAATACCTTGCAAAGATAACTAACTGCATCCACACTAGCTTTGTGTCCACCTCCTCCTGACCCATACAAGAGAAATACACAAAAAGGTGACGTCAGCCTCTTCTCCAAACTTTTTCGTATTGACTGAGAGACTTCATTAGGAAGGTTAATTGAACGTCTTCTGTTACAATCTTCTGAACTTTTTCCTCTCTTCTGCAAGGTTGTGTTGATAAAAAGGATGCCAGCAGTCTCTACAAGTTCATCACTCGACATCTCGTCTTCGCATTTTCTTAAAAGTATTGGGTCTAAGGGAATGGCGCCAAGACTTAACAAGACGACGCATGAGCGAACAAAGCACAAGAAACAGTCCTCCTCTAGAGAGCTGCCACTGAAAGAAACTATTAGGAGCAAAGGTCTTGAGGTTCTAAAGAGGATTCAGAAGAAGGATAGCCTTCGTTTCTTTGCCCTACCGGTGGACACCACTTATGTAACGGACTACCTGGACGTGATTAAGCAGCCCATGGACCTAGGAACTGTACAAGCAAAACTTGAGGCGCAATCTTATGCATCATTTGAAGAATTGTGGCAGGACGTTGACTTAATTTGGAAAAACTGCTGTACTTACAACGGTCCCAACACGCAGTTTTACCAGTGTGCTTTGAAGTTGCGGAAGTTTTCTAAACGTGTCTTTTCAGATCTCTGCTTGTTCTTACGCAAGAATGGTCTTGAAGGCGAAGCGAGAGCTTTACTTGGCGCTATGAGACGTTCTTGTAGTTTGAGACGTTCGTTAGAAACTAAACGCGTTGACAGTGCTTGTACTTTGACAGATACCGTTGACTGGGTAAAATATCAACGAGAAGGAAAAACTACTTCGTGGAATGTTCATGAAGATACTGTACAAGTGAGTAATGTTGAACAGTTTCAAACTAGTTTGACCTTTTTCAATAGGGCCAGTACCTAAATGATTCTACTCAACAAGAAAAGGACTTCTATGCTCGAGTTGAGAAACTTGCAAATTCTTATCTTTGCAACACGGAAGAGGTTTCGACAAATAACTCTGAACCCGTCGGAAAAAAATTTAGTAAGGAGTCATTGAAAAAGGAATACCTCGATGTCTTACCCGAACCTGACTGTCTCAGTCAACTTCCACCTTCTTTGAGTTGTTCTCTCGAATCCTTTTCTGGCAAATCTTCTATCAAGGTGTGCTGTATAAAACCTGTTTTGATGTTGACTAAAATCTATTTTTGGTAGTTTGAAGATTATCGGGAGTCTCTAGAAAACTTCGCGCATCAATTGCATCCTGATTTGAAATACTTTATTGGAGGCTTGTTCAGTTTAGCATATGACAATTCTCAAGAGAATACCGTCGTATCCTCGAGAGACGACGCAGAAAGTTCTACCACCAAGGCATCGCAAGCTAACAGAATCAATTGTTCTTCGTCATTAGACATCATCGGTGACAGATTAGAGACGTTAGTTCCTTACTTCACGGATAGAAAATTAGCACAAGATCTGATAAATTTCGATATATCAAATATTGATTTTAGCATGCCGTATGGCGTCACGTTAAAGGAGTTGCAGCAACTGTTTTCGCTTCAAGTGGAATTTGGGTAAGTTTTTAGAGCGTTGTCTTCATATTTACTCATACTTTGGCTAGTGTACAACTAAACTTTTTGTCAGATTTAATTATTGGTACGAAATATTTTACAGACAAATTTTCGTTATCACGGAGAGAGGCAGGAACAGAGAACATGACTGGTTTAAGTGATAATAAGGGAATAAGAGATCTTCGTACCACAACCGAATCGTCAAGTCGGTTGTTTGAAAACACGCAATCTCAGTTTTCTCTGAGCAAAGAACCAAGCAGGATGGATGAAGGCTGTCCCATGGATATACAGACGACTAAAGCAGCACGTGAAGTGCAAGTCCGTGCTCATAAATTGGAAAGTGGCGGAAGCGATGTCTTTTGTATGAATTGTGGAACAGTCAAGTCACCTGGTTGGCGTGCCGGACCTCCTGGTGCTCGAAGGCTTTGCAATGCGTGCGGTTTATTCTGGGCAAAACACAAACAACACCGTCCGAAAGAAAAGTGGGTTAGATAGGCCCTCGTTTGCATCGAACCCATATTACACACTAAGCGAACACGAGTTTTGGCTGCTTTAATATTGTTCACGACTGCTCTACTTCTTTAGGAGTTTTCGCTTCAATGCTATCAACTGCGTGAACAGGACCCTTTGGTAACGAAATATATTCAGAGATGTTCCAAAAGGGCACTCAAACGAACCTGTAACTCCTCCCATATTGCTTTATAGACGAGTTGATGACGTTTGAGGGAAGTTAGGTTTTCAAATTTTTCAGAAACTACTCGAATGCTTACAATGCTAAGTCATGGGAGACAGTAACTATTTGTGAACTTACCTAACGTGGCTTCCGTTGGGGTCGTCAAATGCAGGGACGACCTGAAGATATTTTGGATTCAGTGCCTATATAACTCATTTTGAGCCTTTATGTACAAAGCGAATAGGATGCATCAACCTCTCTAAGTTTTTGTTCCACTCGTTCTACAACGGTATTGTCACTATGTAGGTGATATATAAGAAGGAACTGGTTATATGGCTATTTCCTAACCTGGACGACATAAAAGTAACGAAAGGGCCTTGTTTCCAAACAGTGGACAAGCTTGAGCTTGTCTTCACGTTGTACGGGAGAACTTGTAAATAACGAATGAAACCAACACGTTTAATAATAAAAGGTTTTTTGGGAGCACGTCGAAGGAGCGTCGAACAAGACCACAGAAAACTGATTCTTCCAGTCCACATGAGAATTTCACAATTCATTCGACAGTAACCGATTTGGCTAAATTTCGCGGCTGATCCACATTATGACCTCTTTGTACAGCCAAGTGATAACTCAAAAGCTATCATTCATTTTAGTTTGCCATTCTTTTCCTACTGGCTGTCACCTTACTTGGAATGGAATGATATTGAGCAAATTTTGAAGACAATCAACTGTTTCAGGAACTTGAACAAGCTCCACCTTGTCTTTCAAACTTTTTGTCTCCTCATCTTTTTCGGTACATACAACAATCATGCTTCGAAAGCCACCTCGAGCAATAACCTTTGTTCCTAGTTGAGAAGAAATTCACAAGATGCAATATGAAATCTGACCTGCTGAAGGGCATTCTGCACCTTTCGAGCAGTAGAGTCCCTGGTTACAAAGAGTATGACCGGCATATCCTGATCAACAAGTGCTAGTGGCCCGTGCTTTAATTCACCTAAAACAATTGGTAGCACAATTCAATAACAAAAACTTTATAACAAAATCAAGTTTCTGCTTACCAGCATGGATACCTTCGGTGTGCATATAGGATACTTCCTTGATTTTGAGAGCAGCTTCTAGACAAGTTGCATATTGATATCTACATAGGGAAACATCAGCAATGACTCAAACAAACCAATAACACCAACCCTCTACCAAACAGTAATATGGAAGAACGAGACTCCAAACTGGATGCAATCTTCTTCATCTGCGAGTCCAGATGAAGAGTTGTTTCTATTTTTGAAGGCAATGAAATAAGAGCTTGAAATATCTCTTCTCTTCTTCGCAGCTATACAAAAATAAAGCGGTGAAAACATTCGGCTGCTATCCTGTACTTACTTTTGAACGAAAATCTGCGGACAACTGCAAAGCAATCATAACCAAGACCACTATTTGACTTGTATACACTTTGGTACTTGCTACACCAATCTCACATCCAGCATTGATATGAACACCACAATCCGTCAAACGAGCTATTGAACTTCCAACGACATTGACTACACCGACTGTCAAAGCATTGTGACTTTTAGCGTAACGCAAAGCTTCCAGTGTTTCTGCTGTTTCGCCACTCTGACTTACGAAAATGCAAACATCACTTCTAAATATAGGGCAACGACGATCAAGAAAATCACTAGCAAGTTCTACTGATACTGGTAACTCTGTCAATTCCTCGATAATCTAGATGCAAAATATTTCTATCGATCCTATCAACAGAAGAAATCACTTACTTGTCTACAAGCCAAACAGGCATGATATGATGTTCCACAAGCCACAAATACCATACGATTGCTTCTCAAAATATCATAAAATCGGTCGCGTATTCCTCCAAGTTGCACTTCATACTGTCCATTACTTAGTTGATGAATACGACCACGCATAGTTTGCTGCACACTTTCTGGCTATTGCAAAATATGTCAAGTTACTTCAAGATAGAGTGTTCCATACCTGTTCGTAAATTTCCTTGAGCATAAAATGTTCAAATCTTCCTTTCATGATTTCTTCCAGTTCCAAATCGATAGTGGATAAAAGACGATTTCGGGCTATCGAGGGATCTTCATTTGAATAACAAAACACTTCCATATCTCCATCTTTGACATAAACTACGTCATTATCTTCAGGATAAAATACTTTGTTTGTGTGTTCTATAATAGCACTTGGATCAGACGAAAAGAAAAATTCCATCTTTTTAGCTGCTTCTTTCCTCAAAACAAACCGAAGTCCTTTTGAAGGCCTTGAAAATGACGAAAAGAAAGTACTGGTTGAGTTGTTGTCATTTATCGACGGATGATGATACTCCAGACTTGCAACATCATTTGACAATCGACCATTTTCCAACAAAAAGTCCTTTCAAATATGAGATCTTTCTAATTATTTGTAAAGTAATGATACGCACTCTCGAATCAGAATCTGGAAGAAGCGGTGCTGATGCCTCCACTTCGAACGTTTCTTTGTCAAACGTTGTTTCACTCTTTATCCCAATAACAAGTGGAGAACCTCGTTTCGATGCAACCAACTCATTAGGGTAATGTCTTGACTTGACGAGAAGCGCAAATGCTCCTTCAATAGCATGAACTACATACATCATCAGCCTTGCAAAAGTTGGAGGTTCTCCGTCTTCACGAATTGTATCATGAAAGTATTTGAGTAGTTTTGCAACAACTTCTGTATCAGTCTCTGTCTCAAAGACGTAACCCTATTATTCTCTTCAAAATAAATAAACAATACAGTACAATGTATTACTTTTGACACCAGCATTGCCTTGAGTGGATTATAGTTGGTTATTATTCCGTTGTGGACCACTAAGAACTCGTGTGTTGGGTCTGACGAGTGTGGATGACTGTTTTTGATAGAAGGCGCCCCGTGAGTTGCCCAGCGAGTGTGTGCAATCCCAACGTGACTGTTAAATACGCGTTCTCGCACACTACTTTGAGTTCATTTATGTGCGTGTTCTTAGAAACCATATATCCTCACCTCAAAGGTTTGCTTTCCAGTTCTGCATAGACTGCTTTTTCTAAACACGCTACAGTACCTACTTCACGAACAACTATAGGTATTTCTTCATCCTGATAAAAGAATGAAAACAAATAATGTCGCGAAAGGAAATCATCACGTACTTCACCGTCATAAGCCAAACCCGCGCTATCATATCCTCTATATTCTAGTCTTTGTAGTCCTATCTCAAAGAGTTGACATTTCCAAGTTATATTTTCAAAATGAAAATATAAATACCGTTTAACAATATTTGTATGATTTCTTGTCGTTTCTTTGGAGTCTTATAGTTGACGTATCCAAAAATGCCACACATTTCTTGCGATCCAAATTTCGAAATCTTTACAAAAACTCAAATTTTATATATAAAGCACACACAACGCATTCTTACAAACAAGAAAACACAAAAAATTCCACAAAACAACAAAGAAAAGAATGCAAACTTATTTAGACTGCACCGTCTACTTTTGCCATATGTTGTACCAAATCTACAACGCGATTGGAATAACCCCATTCATTATCATACCAAGAAATCAACTTCACAAAGGTTTCCGATAACATAATTCCCGCGTTGGCATCAAATATGGAGGAATGACTATTATGAACAAAGTCTGTAGATACCACCATATCTTCTGTATATGCCAAAATACCCTACTTTATGATAAAAAACTCTATTCCATATAAGAAATGGAGACAAACTTACCTTCAAGGCTTTGCTTTCTGAAGCAGCTTTTACGGTTGCCTTTATATCATCATAAGTGGTGGGTGTCTTCAAACGGAAAGTAACATCGACAACCGAAACATCAGGGCATGGAACACGGAAAGCCATACCTGTTAGCTTTCCATTGAGTTCAGGAATAACTTTACCAACAGCTTTTGCTGCACCGGTTGAAGAAGGAATAATGTTATTTAATATTCCTCTGCCTCCTCTCCAGTCCTTGTGAGAAGGTCCGTCCACAGTCTTCTGTGTTGCTGTAGTTGCATGAACTGTTGTCATTAGTCCTTCTAGGATTCCGTATTTATCATGAATAACTTTAGTTAAAGGTGCCAGACAGTTGGTGGTACACGAGGCATTGGATACTATAGTATTATCTGGAGTGTACTTGTCTTCGTTAACGCCCATCACAAACATAGGAGCATCATTAGAGGGCGCAGAAATAATAACTTTCTTTGCACCTCCTTTCATATGTGCTCGGGCTTTATCAGCAGCAGTAAATACTCCTGTTGATTCCACAATATATTCGGCTCCAGTAGAAGACCAAGGGATCTCACTAGGATCACGGAAAGCAAACACCGCCATTTCGTGCCCATCTACAACTAGTTTTCCATTCTTAGCAACTACCGTCCCTGGATAGGATCCGTGTACAGAGTCAAATTTGAACATATAAACCATATAATCCAAGTCAATAAAGGGATCATTGATGGCTACGACATCGACTGATTTCTTCTCCAAGGCAGCACGGAGAACGAGTCTCCCAATTCTACCAAAACCATTGATTCCAACTTTCACTCCCATTTCTAACAGTTTTTATTATTTATCCTTTCAAAGAAAACCAGGAGACCAATTGAAGAGATGTTTATAGGTCAACAGGTGTAAACCCAACAACGTTGTGCAGCAACGGGAAATGAGATAAAAATGGCCAGTGAAGGAGGCGACGAGTAAACAGAAATCTCTTCCAGAAGCATCTTTCTGTATCTCAGTATAAGCACATTAGATTACTTCAGTAAAAATGAACAATTCTTCAACTCTGTGACTATCAGTTCATCTTGCTCATGACGGAGTTGACGTTTCAGAACCAACATATTCCTAATAAGTATCCAACCACTGCCATTTCCTTCATCTAAGAACCGAACAACATCCTTTACTGAATCGTCTTGTAAAAGATACAACCTCAGACGATCAAAGTCGAATTGAAACAAATCCTCAACCAACCTAAAATGTCTTATAGTAATAAATACCCTCAAGAATGAACTTGTACCTTTTCAAACCATCATAACCTATCTTTTGATAACTTTCACTATCCGCAAAAGAACGAAAAACCAACATGAGAAATACATAACCCAGCAACACTATGTCTTGAGCATAGTAATAATTGCTTATCGCCTTTGGATTCGAAGCTCCAGCAGCATAAGCCCTTCTAATGGACTAAAACTCTATCAAAAACTGACTTGAGTCAATCATGTCATGACTACTCACTTCATCATCCAGTGACGAAAGTCGTCTCGAAAATCCAAAGTCACGAAGTCTTACTCTCAATGCATTTATTTGGTCTTCCCTTGTCGTGCTCAACAACAACGACTGCGGACCAAGTGATAAATGTACAATGCGAAAACGGTGAAGGAACTCTACAGCTTCTAAACTTGATGACATGACTTTCTTAACAAACTGACAACGACGTTGAAAATTGGCTTCAACGAAAATGGTAGACAACCAAGCACGACCCTTTCCTTTCATAGGATAAGAAGCAACAGTAGACAAACCTTCCCAACAGAAAACCAAAAATAAATGACCTGCTTTTGGAGGTTCTATATATGGAAGTGCTTGTTGCCATTGTACACGAAAATATTCGGTATCAAAAGTATCCGGTGCCTCAAAGCTTCCCAATAACCTCGATAAAGGAAGTTGTTCTGAAGTGATATCTACGCCATAGTCTTCTTCTAAAGTTTGAAAAATACTTTTCTCATTGTAACCAATCTCTAAAGCTTCCCTATGGTATTCTTTTAGTAATACCTCCTTCTCTTGTTTCGTATTTGGATATAGAATGGCATCATAGAGACGACACGCGAGAGAGCCAGGTTCTACTGTAACAGCTGGTTCGGTTGGATTCCTCTTCTGATAATATTCCCACTCAACTATTCTTAATAAACTTTGCTTTCCAACTAGACGACGAATTTCAAAGTCGGAAGGAAGAAAAGTTTTCAAGGCCATCTGACAGGAGTGTCGACAAAGATGTCTTCTCAAAGCAGTCGAACAACGCTTATGGAGTGAAGCCCTAAAACTTCTATAAACAACTTTCTGTTCCTTCTGTTGTTGGAGATATAAGAAACAAGAAATAAAACTCATACAAGATATTCTCATGTGTGGTGAATAATTGAACAATAATTTCTCAAAGTCTTTGGTTCTATTTATATGCATCCAACTACTTTGGGTCTTAAAGAGTTATTCATCTTCGAGTTTTTTCTAATCGAAAAATACAGGAATCAGAATCTACGAGTGTTTGACTCAACGTAAATCGTACACCTAACTTCACTTGTTATAACAAAACATTGAAAGAACTTGAACCAAATCACCGTGGCGTTTCTCCTTGACTTCTCCAAAGTAGGAACGATCCAACGCACAGAAAAGACGAGTGACTTGAGGATATCCTTCTGCAACAAAAAAATCGTTATACAAACAACGACGAACAATCATTTGATGAGCAACCAACTTATTGTTGGAGTCCACTTCACTTTCTTGAATAATATCAAAACTCTTTCCAAAATCTCGTTCAATATTCTCAGCCATGCGTTTCAAGGTACTCAACTTATTCAAAGAAACAAGTAGCATAAACTGGAGGATCCTAACTGATGCCTCAGCTTTCGTTTTTCTCAAAAGTAATGAAACTACCATTGCAACCCTGACTTGGAAGAGGAATTAACATCGGCTAAACCAAAACCTCTTCCTACAATATTGAGTGTTCTTTCCTCATTAGAATCTAAAAAAGGGAGCAGTGTCCTATGTGCCTCGATTTTATGCTCTTCGGAAAAACAACAATTAAGTGAATCCCTTACTTGTAAGTCGATAATGCCATGGAACTTAGATGTCTATAAACATTAGTTTCATTGAAAGATAGAAATGAATCGGTTATCTTACATATGAGCAGCACTTCGGTCATCAACCACTCGTTCTCTATGCTTCCAACACAATCTATATTTTTGTCAATAATAAAAGTTCAATAGTGTGCAATTCATACTGTCTTGCTTCTGCTTCAATACTCTCACAAATTTCCTTTTCTTTTCCTTTCAATTCCGGCTGTCTTCTCAAGGGCAACGTTCGGAAATACACGTGACGAAAGGCTCTATTCACCACACTATCAAATACAACTTGTTCGTTCTCTTCTTTTCCACTATTCTGGTGTCGGATATGGTTACTAAAGGAAGAACTTCTCAACGAAACAGAACTGGGAATTCTAAAAGAACAAGTTATTCTCCAAAATGTCCTCAAAGGAAACATTTTATTTTCATTCTTTGAAAAAATCGGAAAGATGATTGAAGTTTTTGGATGGCTTCAGTTGACCATTCTTTTGTCCATCCTCCAGTTTACGTTTCCTTTCTTGAATCCTTGCTTGAATACCTACAGAAGCAACTGACTCTGATGCAATCTGGATAGTTTCTTGTCCAGGAGCTGTACTTGGCTCTGCCATTGCTGTATTTGTAGTCTGACTGGGCATTCTATTCTCATCGTTGTGTATTGTTAAGTGCCCAACAGAGTCGGTTGAAGAATTTTCCATCTTATTTTCCTGAACTTCAGGACAATCGTCCATTAATGACTCCACCTTTTGAGCAAGAGCACCCAGTCTATGATGATTGGCCACCTGACAGGCAATTTTGTAAGCCTTGTATGAATACAATCTACGAGCAAAATCAAATGCTCGAGCAACGTGATTGGTTACACAAGAATCTTCAAATAGTCGTATTAAAATCTTATCTAAATTCTTTCTTCTCTCTATCATGTTGTTGTATTCTGCAGAACTACCGCCTGCCACCAGTTTTGACAACATAAGCGACTCCCAAAAATATTGTTGTTCCAATGCAAGACTTGATTCTGTAAAAGGTAACAATGAGACACCCAATGAAACAAAAGTCAAAGGAGGAGATGATAAGGCCTTTGGAAATTCCTCACTATCCTTACAAATTATACCAAACAAATGGTCATTGTAACAATAACAAGGCCAGAAGGTTGACGACTTTGATGAAATATTTTTCAAGACATTATCAACGACAACGGTCTCAATGACTCAGTAAGATATGCTTCATTTTTACACAATAACGCACACTTACCCAAATGTTTCCGTGATAAGGAAGAAACATATACAACTCTTGTGTCTGGGAAAAGGCCAACAATTCTTCAAATGTTGCTTCTGTTTCTCGGAATCCTATCCACTTGAGATAAGATGGTTTACAAGGAAGTGACAACCGAGAAGAACGATTTTTCAATATTCCAAATGGCGACAACTAAGCATCCAAGTGAAAAGTCTGCTTATATTGTAGTTTAACTTTCTCACCTGAAGAAATTCAAATTCACATTTATCATCCATTCCAGTGTCATATACAATACACAGCTTATCGTTCTCTGAACCCAACATAGTCAACACACCTTGTTCCAACTTGAACAAGTCCGTTTGAATTCCAGTTGAGGAAAATATTCGAAGACGCTCTTTGCTAGTAAAAACTGCTGCCCAATGAAGACCAAGAGCCACTAAAATTGGAGTTTCTGAATCATCCAAAGCAACAGTCCAATGCGAATTGGAAGTCCAAGAAGATGAAAGAGAACGATAGAAAATAATATTTCGACTTTCAAGCCCATTCTTAGAAGCTAATATCAGAGCAACAGAATTCAAGCATCCTAAAGAGAATCCTAAAACACAAGATATATATTATACATATTGATTAAAAAATAAACACATAAAACAAACCATAATGATCAGTGAAACGCAAAGGCTTCATAGAAGAGTCAGAAAATTCAATTTCTACAGTATAGTGCGATTGTGCATCTCTAGACACTAATTTACCTGTTCTATTCCAACAAAGAATAGAATAAGATCCATCAAAAGGAGTCGAAGATACCATGAAATGCTGAGTTGTATGTTCTCTCGGAATGAATTCTCTTTCTTCAAGCATCGTTTCTTCGACTTCTTCTTCAGCAAGGCTACGGGATGAAACTTCATCCGCATAGGAAATGTCTTCGCCTTCTTCTTCAACAACATCATTATTGTTATTGGTTGATTCATCATTCAATTCTTCTGTTATCTCTTCATTGTCAGAAACTTTGTCAACAGGGACCTCTGTCACTCTAACCAATTGTCCTCCAGCATCCACTGATACAAAACTACTCCATTTTGGGTGCCACGCAATTCTTTGTATCAGGTTTTCATCTCCACACCAATGAGCAACTATTTTGATATCTTTTCCATAATGAAACAAAAATATTTGTCCGTCTTCAGAGCCACACAGTATATCATCACTTTGTGACCTCCAAGTCAAACATGTCACCTTGACAGGAACAGTGGCAATTATGCTGGGAAAGCTTCGTTTCACTTTCCAAGACTCTCTTTCTAAAAATACTATCATTCATGAGTCCTCATCATGTTAAAGACTTTCAACAAGACTACCTATTTCCTTTGTGCTCGTTGCCAAAGCCAGTAAACTGCCATCGGACTTCCAAGAAGCACAAGTAGCATGATTATAAATAGTAGAGATGCAAGCATTCTCATTCAATGACCAAACACCTACTGCACCTCTTTCTCCAATACTGACGAGATAATCTCCAAGTGGATCGACTACCAAGTCTTTAATTGCCTGCATTGGAGAGTTTTCAGATGCAATAACCACAGTTTTATCGGCGACATCTATAACCTACAGAAAGAAAGATGAGGAGACATTCAATTTACAAGTTAGAAGCACTCAGGACTCACTCGAACTATACCAGGTTCCTCACCAGCAACAAAAATATAACTACCACTGCAAGAAAATGCGCAACACCAAATTGATCCATTTGTTCTAGTCAAAACGCACTCCAATTCTGCAGAATTCTCTTTCAGTTGGAATAGTCGGAGATAGCCTTCTTTGTCGCCAGTCACCAACTTGGAGACGAGGCTACTAACTGAAAGAGCAAGGATCTACAAGAGAGAGATAGTTTCAATTTTATAATTTTTGAAATAATCTATCAAGCATACGTCTTCCCTATGAGGATAGGTTATTTGAAACTTTCGCGGAAAGCTCTTCTCTTTTGCTTCCTCATATCTCCATTCGAAGGCTCTCACAGTAGCGTCTGAGCCGCAAGTAAAAATGAGAGTAGTTTCATCCTTTGTTGAATAAATAATTGCCAAGTCAGTCTTTCCTGGAGTGTGTGCATATTTCCAAGTTAGTCTTTGGTCTGTGGCTAAAGGCATTTGCACAATCCCAAACTCCCGCGCATTTTCAATTTATAAGAGTTCATTGGCTTGTCTTATTATTGTTAGTTTGATAGTGTCTTATTGTTTTTTCATTATTGTGAGAGAACAAGTAAAGGACCTATTTTCAGTGGTTTCCTCTATTGTCAGTTCGCAATATTGTGTACCTACTTGTAGACATTAGTGATGTGTTCTCTTTAGAAGAGCTTGTGCAGCTGCGAATTGGCATTTCTCTCATATCATTATATATTTGTTATGGACGTTTGTCAATTCCCGAGTTTCCTTTGTCAGATGAGTCATTATGATGAATTAGGCTGAAATGTCCCAATCGTCGTCACTTACTTATCGAAAGATATCTTCAGTGTTTCTTGCAGAGTTTGACAACGTTGCCGGTCCACGTAACAGTATTTGTATACAACCTTATTCAGTTGAGCCTGTATCTATTGAAGTTTTCGAAAAAGTTTACGAATTCTTGATACCAAAACGTTCTCTATATGGTCAGATAGTTTCTGTGCAAGTAGATAACTTCACTTTAATTGGAAAGCCTACACAAGTAGAAGGCAGTCAATATGAACGCAACGCCTATTTGTTCAATATTGGTTTCGTATTGGAGTCGTCACCTGAAGAACATCCGTTCCTCGTACGTGATATGGTCCCTGTTGTATTGAAGCTTTCGGCTGAGTTGCTTTCGTTGGAAAAGGAAAGAGGCCTACTTTCTAGACAAGATTGGCAGTCGAGAACGACGTTGAGAACAAAATTAAGCAAAATGGTCAATCAGCTTTTTGAAAAAGGTTCTCATTTTCTAGTGTTTGACGCTAGCCACGCATCCTATTTGAAAGTTCTTTCTTGTAACCCCAAATATACTCAAGGATTATCTGGTCTTGTCAATAGCAGTCGACGTTTGAGGTTGGATCACGTACCAGTAGCTATAGTTGCACCCATGTTGGTTAGAAAGTTTGCTTCACAAATAGATCCCAATGTGAGTCAAATAAGTCTGCATATCAATGGTGTCTATTGTATAGACCAAATTGCTTCTCTTACTAATCTGGATCGAGAAAGAGTGTTTCGCAGCATTCGTTTGTTGTTAGATGCTGATATGATAAGATGTATTGATATTTTTCGGTTCCAAAACCGATACGAACCTACAAGCAAACTATATGTTGTCAAGGAGGATGTTTCGTTTTGGGAACAGTGCCATCGTTTAGTCCGATATAACTCACAATCCTTGTTTGGAAAAGTTGGTTCTACAAATAGAGAAGGTAGTTTGTTCAGTTCAGGAACACGAAGACAGTCTGGAGGTCACACAATAGATTCCTTTTCTCAATCAAAGAGTTCATTCGTTTCTTTAAAAACTGGATCTTGCAACTTTTCAAATGGAAACTCGAGTATTACTCATCATGTACTTGAGTGTTATTATTATTTGTACGATTCTTTGAACAGAAAGGAGCAAGTTGAACAACTTGTGGAGTTCCATTGGGAGATATTACAAACAATTGACATTAGGAAGTGGATTGCGTTTGGTATGTTGACAGGAATTATTCGGAGAGTATACGAATATCCAATATGCATGAAACATTCTTGTTTATCTGATATTGCTTCATTATTAGAAAGGGAAGTAGAAGCTCAAAGCAGTTCGAGTGTTAGAATAGATGCGACACTATTGCAAGAGTTGTTGAATGGACGACATTGTACAGATGAATTGGGATGCTTATTAAAAGTGCCCTTGAACATATTGGAAACAACTCTATCAAGTTATCCCAATGAGATTCAAGTTTGGTGGATTGGAGATAGTCCTTGATAGTAAACGAAAACACACAATTTTATGAAACACACACACACACAGAACAGAGAGAGAGAGACTATCACCAAAATTCCTTTACATAAAAGATGGAAAGGGTCGATGATCCATTAGGAAAAAAAATTCAGACCTTCTTCAGCTGTACGACAAGCTTTTAACTTTGCAATATCTACGACAGGGCGCTCTCTGGCAATTCGCTCGATCTTCTTTTCTTCCTCGGGAGTTGCACTTTCTGTAAAAGTTCCAACTACTTGACCATTTCCTCTTACCCAGACAGCAAATAACTTGGGATTCATTTCTCCAAATACTAAACAAGTAGCATCCTTAGGAGTATCTCCATAAAACTTCCAACTTTTGTCAAACACTCTTGAATAGAAAAATGGCAAATAATCGTAAGCCTTCTGAGAACCAAAAATAACGTCAACTGCATGCATCGCCATTTGTCTGGCATTTCCAACATGTTCCACTCTTGCAAGTCGATTGTCGTACATTTTCAATGGAAATGTGGCAACATCACCCACTGCAAAAATATTGGAATCACTTGTCTGTAACTGGGCATTCACTAAGAATCCTCGTTGTTCCATTTTCAAAGAATTCTCCAAAAGCTTCGTATTTGGTTTGGCACCAATACCAACAATCACCAAATCACTTGTGAGCTGTGTACCATCCGTCAAAACGACGCCAGTCACGTGACCGTTCTCATTTCCAATAAACGATTTACAAGAAGGCCCCTTCAAGATCTTTACTCCTTGTTTTCGATAAAAGTCTTCATAAAATTGGGCAATTTCTGGAGTAAAGAGTCGCTCCATCATATGTGCCTCTGGGAAAACCATCGTACACGAGACTTGATTTTGTACAAGAGCTGCAGCTACTTCCATTCCTATATATCCACCGCCAATCACAACAGCTTCCTTTCCTTTGTGTGCTTGAATAGCATCGTAAAGTTTCTCTGCATCTTGAATGTTACGGAGATAATGAATGCCTCGATGGTCTGCACCAGAAAACCCAAGATCAGTGAATTGCACTGCTGAAGACCCAGTTGCAACGATCAACTTGTCATAACGGACAGAATCTCCTGAAGATAATTTCAAGGTCTTTGTCGAAGGATCGACTTGTATAACTGACTTGGAAAGTAGCAAGTCGATACCATGTTCAGTGTACCACTGTGGTGACAAACGTTCTCCACCTGAGCCCTAAAAATAAAACTAAGATAGAAAAACAATGAACAGAATAGAAACATACCACACAAGTATGAAAACCTGGAAGTCTCGCAGGCGGGTTTCCAATCAGGAAACCTTTTGAAAGTGCAGGTCTTTCATATGGCGCAACGGCCTCTTCTGAAATAATAGCAAGTTCACCTTTACTTATACCTTTTTCCACAAAAGCACGAGCAGCATAACCCGCTTAAACAGAAACAGTTAGACTTTTCTATGTAAGTGTTCGTTGTTGTTCTTACCGGCAACGCCACCACCTACAATGACATATCGATAGTCTTTGGCTGCCATACTTTGATGAATAAAACAATAAAAATGCGTTAGTATTCTTTATCTAATGTTACTTGGCTTTTTGTTCCTCTTCAAGTTTCGTTTGAGTTTTCAAAATAACTACATCTTAGTGTCTGATGACAAGAAACAGTTTTTTGGTGTATGCCAACGAGAATCTTCAAAATACTCTTTTTTCTTTAATTGTATGATTGTGAATATAAGAAAGTTTTCAGAGAGTATTTGTGGAATAACTTGAAGTTGGAACAAAAAGTGAATAGTACCTACCTTCTCTTTCCTTCATTCCAAATAAAACGCTTTCCACCAAAGTAAAAACCTGCGATCCCAGCAGCTGCCAAAGTAGTAGACAAAAGCCTAGTTAGTCCTTTCATATTACTTTATTGCAACAAATAACTGACAGGTCACTATATCCAAAACAACACAAAAACGCCGTGTCGCTTCCACTCGGAAAACTTTTCATTCCATCTTGTTGGGACGATTTTCCGTAGAGGCTGAGCGATCCCCGAATAGTCTCGATAGGATATTATCTACGACACTCAAAAGGCCATGAACAAGTGCAAATTGTCGCTGTCCCTTTTGCATAGAGTTGTTCTTAGCTATTTCTGATTCATTTGCTGAGGTGCTATTCAGTGTCATATGCTCCAATTGTTGTTGGAGCTTTTCTATTTGTTCTGTCTTGACTGCAATAATCGCTTGCTGACATTCAATAATAGAATCCTTTTCGTATACAGTTACTTCATAGCGTTCTACCATTTCTGGATACTTGTTATAGTTGATTTGCAGAAATTCTAGATAGTCGAGATTCTGTTGCATCGCTAAAACTATTTTGGATAAAATATCTCTCATCCTATCTGATGTGATATGGCTGCTATTGGAGTGGCATATTTCGTCGAAACTTTTTAAAATTCGAAAGAAAGGATCCACTCGATGTGACGAGTAATCATCCATTATCCTCGTCGAATCTTCAACACCAGAAACACGCTTTGCCTCCAGATTTTCTATTGCTTGCAATTGCTGTGCAAAAATCTCTCGAATGGATAGTATTTGTTGGCTAATCTCTTCATCATGCCATTCTGCTGTCTTATTTCTTTGTTGATTTTGTAAATCTCTTGCAGTGCTCACTTCCGAAAGAGACGGAACATGTGAATTTTCCAAGTTTTGCCAGACTTCTTCTAACTGCAAGTGCTTCTGAGACAATTCGTCTCTTAGTTGCTGAATGCATAGGTCCTTTTCCATGTGCTCTTTCTTTATGGATTCTAAATCTGTGAAAGATAGTTGGAAAATCTGGAGGAGTATTTTCAAGTTACTCACCTTGTTTCAATTGTTTCAAACTCTCTAATAGCAAGTCATTTGTGTGCCTATTCTCTTTGGTTATTTCAGTATTCATTGCAGCAAGTGAATTGTCTTCCTTTAAAGGGGATATTGTCATGACACAATCTTCCTTGTTGTGAGAAGAGGGAAGCAAGGAGAGTGCACTATGTTTGATGAGCCAAGCAACCTATGCAAACTATCAACTTACCATAATGGCAGTGGTTGCTCTTCACAAGTCCGATATTGCTTAGAAAGATGCCTATTGGGGACGTTTTTTAACATCCCACAAAGGACAAAATTTGATTTTGAAAATGCAAAAGAGCCGCGCAGAGACTTTTGCACAACCATTTGTGAAAGAGGAAACTCGAACTCCTCACTAGATAAAGCACAAGGCTCTTTCATATATATTCATTTGTTTACATATTTGATACAAGCTCTCCTAGACTAGCCAGTACTCTTATACCCTATATGGTGAAAATTCTTGAGTTTTCATGTTGCAGTTCTTCTTCTCCTCAATATCTTCAAGACAACCTATTCATCATATCTATATAAACCCTAGGTGGAATTTTCTCCTACTTTTTAAAGGTACCTTGGAGCAGTGGATTTACTTTTTTTCTATCATTGCTATTTAAAATACCCCATTTTACATTGCAGAGATGAAATCAATGGCAACCTTTTGTATATATCTTCTGGACAACAAAAGGTGAGTACCGAAATAAAAGTAGTTACTGTTCTTTACCCCACTATAACAGTTGATTGTGTGCCAATCAGCATAATATTTCGAGTTGCTTCGTTAGAAATGAGTTGTTACCAAAACAGCTTTCATCCTTTGATTTGGATTGGAGATGAGCGAAGAACTTGAATCCATGGCCGTATATTATCATACGGACGAGTCCATCGTTCAACAAAGTGAACATACCAAAAGTAAAGTGTTGGTTCGAAATCCATTCGTTCGAAGAGATAGAACTTGGCGTTTGTTGGGTCTTATCAAAGTGAGTCGTGCTGTTTCTCAACTTGTCCTTTTGTTTACTGTTTATGGAAGGTTCTCGTTGGACTGGTATTGGTCCCATTGCGCCTAATCTTTTGTTTTCTGCTGTTGGTATTTGTCTGGACGTTGGTTCGGATTCTGGCTCTAGGTGTCAATCGTAAGGATTTAGCATATCATCCTTTGGTAGGTTTTAGAAGGTATGAAAGGTCAAAAGTACTCCTTTTGGAAAGCTCATGTTATGGATAGAGCCTGTATTGCTTTTCTTATTCGTCGTGGTGCTCGTGTTTTGCTATTGTTGGTTGGTTTTGTTTGGATAAGTGAAGAAAATCGCACCGTTGTTCCTCCTGATTGCATCGTTGTCTCCAATCATATTTCTTTTTATGATATTTTATATTTTCTTTCTGCATTCGCTCCTCCCTTTGTTGCCAAACAAGGTGTCAAAGATATACCTTTTGTTGGATTTATAGCAGAAATAATGGAATGTATATTTGTAGACAGAGAGAATAGAACGAGTCCTAGTGCCACTTCTCTGATTGCTTTACGATTGGAGAGAATTGATCTTTTAAATATCTCCTTTTCTTCCTGGATGGCTCCTTCAGCTCTCGTCATGTTTCCAGAAGGAACAACTTCGAATGGAGATTGTCTTTTACGTTTCCATACGGGGCCCTTTGTACAGAAACGTACCATTCAACCAATAGTACTCCAATATTCTTTTGGTGATACCGATCCAGCTTTCATAGGATTAACTTTTTTCCATTTTTTACGTATTCTATCGGAGCCCTATTATATGCTACGTGTGAATTTTTTGCCTCGATATGTTCCATCTGAAGAAGAAAAGGTGAATGCAAGGCTATTTTCTGAAAACGTGCGTCGTAGAATGGCGACTCGTTTGAACTGTACTCCTGTCGACTTGTCTTATCGAGATAGAGTTGGTCGAAAGCTGTCACGATGTGGTTTGGAGTTTGTTTCGTTGCATCCTGACACAACAAGTATTGTAGGTACCGAAGATTAGAACTATTTATTATTGAATGATCTGAACATGGCCGTACAGTCGTGATTCCCTCCATTAGATGTATCCATATATATATATTTTTGTATATACATAGAAAGTTCTTCAAGTACGTTATTAGGGTAATTGTGGTTTTCCATGAAACGTTTGAACCTCTACAATGTCCAATAGATGATATGATTTCTTTTGTAAGGATGACATCTCCTTCTTCTTCTTCTTGTGACTGCGTAGCCTTCTTTGGCAACGCGAGTTGGAATGGTCTCTTAAGTATATCGAAAAAGGATATATGGCGACAAAGCATTGATAGAAGAACTACTGCTTGTTCCTGTATTCGAAACCAAAAATATGGTCCACTGTGTATTGCCTCTTCAGTAAAAGCACCCACCGTTCTTCCTCACATGTCTCGATACCCAAAAAGCCTTCAAGAACAACAATATTATATCGATCTCGTAGTGGAAGCTGTTCAGAGCTACGATAATAGTTGTTCAAACTTGAAAAAGTCTGTTACTCTATTGCTTCCTGACTTGAATCCAGAGTTGGATATCTATGATAGAAGATTTCTATTAAGATTGGTATGGGGACTCGCCACACTATGTGTATTGGAGAAACAACAGCGCGTAAGGTTGGTTGTACAAGGGCCTTCGGAATCAGGAGGTCTTCCATTGGCCGTTGCTGGTTTGTTTCGATATCTCAACGAAGACTATCAAATATCTCGCGAGAGTTGGAATGGGAAGTTACAAACGCACGTTTCTATTAGCACACTGGAAGAGTGCTTGACTCAAAATGTGAATCAAGACTATTTCATTGTTATCACTCCAACCAATGCAGTATCTACTCCGATAACGGAACAACTTATTCAATTGACTCAAAAGTACAATAACAGTCCTATCCTACTGATCAATCCATCTTTAAAGGACGTTCCTAGTACCGATGGAGTGATGCAAGTTCGAGGAAGAAAGGAAAGAATGGAGTTCTTAGAAACTTTCGAAGATGTCTTTTATTTGAGACCACTTTATAAAACGGGAACTTTGTATCCCATTCAAGGACTATTACTTCGAAAGTATCCGTTGCCTTGGCAAGTATGGAAGATGGACTATGATGAACTCCAACAGGAGCATTATCTACTCTTAGAGGAATGTCCACACAAGCCTGACCGTTCCATGTTGACGACCCTATTCAAGTCAAGTATTCCACATTCAACGACGATATCCAATAAGAATACAACAGAAGAAGCACGTCCGGTTCTCTTATTTTTATCCTTTGCATTGCTGCTTTTATTCTTTCTTATTCTTAGGAATCATATGACCAAGACTTTTCTCCTTTCATTCTGGCCACCAGCCTTGAAATTCAGGTGCAAGTAAATCTCTTGCTGTGTATCCTTCCTCATTTCGAATAGTGACATCGATATTTTGGGTTGCCAATAGTATTTCCACGATATTGCGATATCCCATCTCACAAGACAAATGTAAAGCGGTATCTCCCTGTCGATTGCGGACGTTGACAAGTGCGCCGTGGCTCAACAGGAATGTCAAGCACTCTTCGTTTCCTTTTTGCGCTGCTCTCATAAGTGGAGTAAAGCCATGCACATCTAGGGCATTCACCCATGCACCCTTTTCTACCAACCATTTGCATATCTCCACGTAATTCTTACTTGCTGCACAGTGCAAAGGAGTCAACTGAGAGTCGTGTGTTTTGGCGTTCACTATATCAGACAAACTGGCGCGTGCTTCCCCGGCATTCAACAACCATTGGACCACTTGAGTATGACCACAGCTACAACTAGAGTGCAGTGGAGAAAAACCGGCGTCATCACTAGTATCTATGGGTGAGCCTGCCTCAAGTAACAAGGGAACCCATTGATTCCACTCCCTTTGAGCACAACACCAGTGCAACAGTGTTCGGCCGTCCTCGTCCTTGCTTGCCAATTCCTTCGTATCCTTGAGTTGGTTCAACCACTGCCTGATATTTGTAGTGTCACCTTTGTTGAATGCTTCCCATGGGATACTGGAACTAGTCTTTTGAGTTGGGTTACAAGCCCAAATACTTTGTGAGAAGGCCATCCTCCAAGTGCACAACCAGTTATTCCGATTGTCTTGCCATGAATGACTGCATATTCCTACATTCTTTTTTATTCTTCAACTCGCGATATCATTGGCAACTAGTCCATAATTGACTTTGTTGTCGATACAACAAGATACTAAAATTTTTATGCTTTGGTGCCTTGTCATAAAGTTTCAAGTGAGTTTTCTTTCCTATCACGGGTGCAGCATTGGGAACCGCAGATGGATGGCTTGTCTTCCAACTGCTACTCGATGGGGAATCTTGAAGAGTACTGGATTCCACTTCATGACGAGTAGCACTTTTCTTATAAGGCAAAGGCGGAAGTCTCAACAATGCACGCACACTGGTAATACTAAACACCAAATTCTGCAAAAATGAAAACAAGTTGCTAGGTATCCAGTAACAAAATATAGCGCATGGCATCTTTGCTGTCAATGGGATAATTGCCAATCCAAACAATCGAAACACGTTGATCCACTGTTTGTTAGTAGGTGTTGCACCGGTGGTTAACGATAGTTGCAAGTTGAGTAGGAATATTCCTGCACACAAAGTGGGCATCAAGAACAGTGGATCAGGTTTAGACAGATCTTCAAACCAGCTCGTTCCTCCCGTTTTAAAGCTTGGAATGGTTTCTGCCATCTTACGAAGTCCAAAAAAGAAAGCCAAGAAAACCGGTGTTTGTACCAATGGACCCAACATGGAACGAAAAGGATTGATATCATTTTCCTTGAGCACTTTCATATATTCTTGCTGATAATGTCTAGCTTGATCGAGTTTGCCTCTGCTTTTTGCATCGAACATCAAATCTTGGATCTCCTTTAGTCTAGGTTGTATAGCATTCATAATAGCTGCATTGCGCATGGCTAATAAAGTGAAAGGCAACATAACAATACGAACAACAACAGTACAAGTTACAATAAGTCCCCACCACGGCATACCCGTAGAGTCATGAAGATATGTCAAATAAGATATCACTGGATCGTACCAATTGCTCTTCACTTCTTGGCTAGCAATGTCACTGGCAACGGTCCCTTGTGTCGCACTACTCAAAGAATCCACTACATTGTCCCTAGTTGATGAATCACTTTCTAAATTCAAAGAAGTCACTCCTTTGTCAACTGTTGCATCCATAGATGGTGTAGTTTCCAAGTGACGGTGGCCATCTACAGCTTCTGAGTTCAAGTTGCTGTAATGCAAATTGGCACAAAATAAAAAAGTGTTGCAGACTCTATCCGCTGAAGACTTGTACGAGGAACTACGGAACGCAAAGGATTGCAAGTAGCTATGGTTTCCATACAAACGGATATCGGTTGAAAGGTTTCTACACTTGAAAGAGTGATATAGTTTATATTGAGCAGATTCCAAAACCCACTTTGTGACTGGTCTTAAACCCCAATGCTGACTTGCACGATAAAGAACTGTCTTCCACAACATTCTCTCTTTTTCTCTCTCTGTGTGTGCCTCCCCAAACAACAACCCAAATAGAAGAAATGTCAATGTTAAGTCTCACTCTTTGTGCTTCCAATGCATATGAATTGGGGTAATCAGAAATCAAATGATTTTATTCTTTCACCTTACTGAGTCATCCAATGAATCAGTTGTCGAGATGATAGAATCTTCTGGAGTTTTACGTTGTCCTACAAACTTTTCCAAAGAAGCATCATCTTGCTTGCTCCCATTTGACGTCGATTGTTGTTCTTTTGTGTAATCAATTTCCTTCTCCTGTGCTAGGTTTGTAGCAATATCGTTTTCCTTGTTGTTTTGCTGTAAAGATGAACGGTTCGTTGGAGGCACTGGAGAGTGACTTGTATCATCTTCCTCGACTGCTGCCATTTCCACTTTATCCAGAAAAGGGGTGGCAGAAACTTCAAGTGAATGAGCCATCACTTTGCTCTCATGCAAAGACGAGGAATTGCTATCTTCCGTTTCATTCAATGAAGAAGCCAAAGAACTCGACACTGATTTTTTGGCTTTCGTTTCAGCCGAGGAAGGAAACGGGCTTCGTGGGTTGAGAGCACTGGTTCCAATAGATAAACCGGCTTCCTTGAAAGTTTTCTTCCTAGCTTCGTCTATCAATGCATTCACTTCTTCTATTGGAGTGCCGTAAGCTAGTAACACTGCACCACCCAATAATAAACTGGACTCCAACAACTCAGGAACAATGGCAGTAGCACCTGCAAGTTGAAGAGTCTGTTGATGTTTAGCATCCCTAGCCCGTACAAAAATTTGCAAATCAGGATATTCTCTTCGTAGAGATTGAACAGCTCGAGATGCTGCTACAGGATCATCCAACGTTATAACTACGGCTTTGGCCCTCGAAACACCCGCTGCTTCAAGTACTTCCGGACGACAGGCATCTCCAAAAAATACAGGCAATCCTTTGTTTCTTGCTTCGATAACTCTAGAAGGACTCATATCAAATGCTACATATCGTATCAACCTGGCATTCAGCATTTCACAAATAGATTGTCCTACTCTGCCAAACCCTGCAACAATAACAAAATCTCGAGCATCCGCAATATCTTCGCTTCTAGCTCCTATCAAGCCACGACGTCTTTCAATTCTAGAAGCTAACTGGGAACCAATGGATGATAAAAGTGGAGTAGTTGCCATGGAAAGCGCTACTACCAATAACAACAATTGAGAAAGATCTGAAGGAAGCAAACCTGCTCTTTGTGCAGCCCCAAAAGTGACAAAAGCAAATTCACCACCTTGAGCTACCAACAAACCAGTTCTTATCGCATTTGAGAAAGAAAGACCAAATAATCTGGCTAAAACTGTGATTATACCAGCTTTCATTGTCAACAATCCTAAAACCTAATACAATGTGAGCGTTTCTAAAAGTGTTGAATGAAACAAAGTGCATACCAAAGAGGAAACAACTGGTAGATTTGCCAAGGCTAATTTCAAATCTATACTAAAGCCAACAGTAATAAAGAAAAGACCTAAAAGTAAACCCCGAAAGGGTGCAATATCCGCTTCGATTTGGTGACGATATTTTGTTTCAGCCAATAATACACCAGCGAGAAATGCTCCTAAAGTATCAGATAATCCTAAGCCTTCTGTGACCGCAGAAGTCGATAATACAGTAAATAAGATAACTCCGACAAAAGCTTCTGGAGACTTGGCTGCAGCAACTGTGCGAAATACTTTTTCTAGAAATAACCTTCCAGTCGCAAATATGACAGCTAATGCTATAGAAGCTTTCATGGCTGCAACCATCAAAGCAGAAACCAGCACTTTGGGACCTCCCGACCTCGTTGCGAGAAGAGGAATAACAACTAAAAGAGGCACTACAGCAATGTCTTGTAATAACAAAATACCAAATGACGCACGTCCAAATCTTGTTCCGATTTCACCTCTTTCGGATAATAACTGAAGTACAAAAGCGGACGATGATAATGCCAAACCTCCACCAATAACGGCACAGGTTTCCAAAGGCAAGCCTGCTATCATCGCGCTAATAGCAAAAGCTGCACCGCAAATCAAAAATTGCGATAGACCTAGTTCGAAAACGTCCTTTTGCAACTTGCGTAATCTATCTAAACTCAACTCCAATCCCATTTCAAAAAGAAAGAATACTACTCCCCATTCAGCAAGTGTTTTACTTGCTACTACGTCACGAACAAGATGAAAGCCATTGGGACCCAAGAACAATCCAGCAATTAAAAACCCTAAAATAGGGGAAGTATTGAGTTTCCTCATAATCGGAACAACAATAATAGTAGCCAACAGCAACACTAAAACATCGGATACTGTGGAAGGAATATGAATAGAAAGAGCTCTCCAGATAGAGCCAATACGAAATAGTTCATTGAATAAAGATGATCGACTCTTCAAAGCCACGACATCAGAAGCTTCTCTAGTGGGCTTTGACTTCCTTTCATTTTTTTGTACAACCAATGCAACATGACGAAGACTATTCGTAGATTTTCTAACAAGAATTGATTTGTCGAGTTCTACAGCATAAGGACGATCCGACTCTAAGTTCAAAGCTTCGACACTAGAGGCAGAAACTATTCGTGGACGTGGCAACAATAAAGAGAGAGTCACCAAAGCAATGCTCCAAGGAAACGAAAGTTTTTTCTGCGGGGAATTATCAACACAACATATCACACTTCGGTTTGATACATTGAATAGGTCCAAGCAACGCTGCTTTCTAGAAACAAGACACTGCTGAAAACCAAACGAAGACAACTTGAAGTCTTTCTTCAAAGATATATTTCCAGGACCGAAATTGAAACATAGGGACAGACCATTGAAGCTAGCTTTCAGTAACCTTCTAGTCGAACATAACTGCGAGTCCTTTTGAGATAGATGATACGCATCCAACATAAAAGAGCAGTCAATGGTCAAATGTTGGTGAAGTCGTATGGATTCTTCTTGTGAGAAATGTCAAGAATTGGTTTTAGGAAAGAGCTTTGTTAACAGTGAAAAGAATGGAGACTTTGTCTCTTCCTGCATTCTAAGATGTAAGTTTAACATGCGTTGAAACGTTGAACCTTGTTCATCTTTCGAATAGATGAATTCTGTCCTGCTTCCGTACAGGAGTGCTCACAAGGCTGTTTAAGTTGGGAGCCGAGCGGAACTGTTTCCCTCGACTTCTACAAGCAGGGAGAAAATGGAGAGCCTTCACCGACTCCTGCTTCTCTTTCAGGAAGATTGGCACAAAATGAAGGCCAGCTGAGAAAAAACGAACCAACTTCTGGCGAGAACTATATTCTTATCCAAGAAGAAGCCTATTGGAGACTGGAAAAGGTAGACCTTTCAGTAGTGCACTTGCGCCCTTTTAGATCTTCGCAGAAAGCTGTACAAAAGGGAAACTCAGTGCATTCTGGACAGTCTCCTGCTTCCAACAGGAGCACTCCTGTTCATATTCGTGCTTCATCGACTCCTTGTTCACCAGCAAATAAATTGACCCCAGATATTGCAAGTAACAAAAGTAAGTTTAAGTTTTCGCTATGAGAGTACTTATCGCGACAACTTTTACAGAGAGAAGCGTATCGAATGGGGAAACTTTGGAGGAACCTTCCATGAACAAGAACAGAAGGTTATCCCAGAAGGAGCCTTTTAGCTAGTTTGATAAGTTTCACTAATCTGTCGTTTGAAGGGAACAAGGAAGACTTGTTGCCAACAACACTGTTCTTGAGGGTTTTGTATTCTACATTATGCTCAAGATGTATTTTAGTAAGGGAATGAATGAATTTTATCCTTATCTGTGAAAGGTTTCAATCTTGCAAGAAGACATTTTTGTATAAATATATATATTGGATAGTTTTGATGTTTCATTCTGATTTTTCAATAATTCTTTGGACATGGATGAGCGATATAACTCAACTACTTGGTTTGACGTTTCCATCCAACAGTCGCACCCAATCCTTTTCAAAATTTCGAAACATTTGGGAATTTCTGTGACTCAGGATTGGAGGCGCCAAATCTCTTCTCCTTTTTTTGAATTTGTGTTTTGGAAAACAGCCCCTTTTGACTTTTAAAGAAATTAGCCAAAACTATGAACTCAGGTGAGGAAAGCGCGAAAAAGTCTAATTCTCAACAAAAAACTTCTGGGGTATTCTCTTTCATGGACACAAGAGTAGATATGAACAACTCCGAGATTACTACAAGTCTGCAAGAGTTGATTGAAGAACACCCAGAACCTGCTGTTGCCAGTATGGCGACAATGCGAAAAGCACTAGAGACTATTCGTGATTCATGTGGAAATAGAGAACGTGAAACCAAGTCAACTGGAAAAAATGAAGAATGGTCAATTACTCAAGATATTGTTGTATGCCTACCTCGCTTGGCCACAGCTATGAGAAAAAAGTTTCTAAGAGCGGAATCTCCACTGGAGATCAAACGAGAAAGTTATCATACTTTATGTCAAATATCTCGGTTGTTGATAAAAGAAGATTATGAATTCGATGAAATTTTCCATATATGGAGGCAAAGAATGGTTCCTATTGCATTCGAAGATGCTTCTAGTGATGAATATTCGCTGGCTATATGGGCGCTAAAGTTTCTATCCTTAGTTATTCCCGATATGTCTTACTCTGTCCTTCAGGATGAAGAATCCAAAAAGTACGTTGAGTGGATAGCGAACTTTCCAAAATCACAACAAGACGCAGAACGATTGAGCATCATACTGAAAAGGGCATCGGAATTGGAAGACTCAAACGACACGTTATTATCTAGACGAATCGCCAACTTGCTTTCAACATGGCGGCCACTCTCCTTGAAGGTGCGAAGGTTCTCATCCGACATTGCAGATTCAAGGGAATCTGTTGTTGACAAATCTGCCTTTTATAGCGAGACACCATCAAAAATTTCGCATGAGATGATCAAGTCCCAGAAGCAAAGCGAAACTTACTCAGAAGACTCACAAGAGGTTTTTCATACCCCACCTTCATCCAAGTATCGTCCAAGGGATGAGTCAAAATTGCCTCGATCTGCGAAAAAGAATCTTGATTCTGAAGATTTTGCTTGGATAACACATAACCAAGCAGAAGTAATAGAAGAATTTGCCAGTTCCGTTAGAAAGCATGCCGAAATTGTCGCTCGAATGTCCAATATTGGCTGCCTTGATAATGAAGTTTCAATAGAAAAAGATTTTTCCGATCTGACATTGAAGGAAAAGCAAACGGAGAGTGAGATGCAAGCAAATAGTACTGATTCGAACAAAGAAAATAACAATAAGAAGATGGAGTTGAACAAGGCAGATTACAACAATGACTTGAAAAGCCTTCGAGAGCAAGTCACAAAAAAGGCGCTGGAAGAAGCTGGTATAGTGATCGAGGAGTATCAAAATCTGTTGAAGAAATATCAAAACGAGTTTCGTGCGAAAATACAATTGGAGCATATCGTTCAGCAATATGAAGCAACACTTCGAAAGACCATTTCACACAGTCACAGTCAAATGAATGTTCGTTTGATGACACTTGAGACGGAAAAGAGAAAACTGACTGCTGAATTAATGGCAATGAAAGAAGCCCAGCAACAAAAAATTTCAAACCAAAATGAGCAGATCATTTCCTTAGAACAAATGAATGAGAAAGATGAAAAGATTCGTAAACAAGAGGAAATGTTGGAAAATCTCCAAACTGAATTTTTGAAAGTAGAGAAAGACTATCATTCTTTGCAATCGGATGCGGAACTGAAGCTATCTCAAGCATTTAAGCAAGTATGTTTATATAGAGATGAATACTTGAAGCAATCGAAAAACCTTCATGATCTGCAAGATGAAATTGCTTTGTGCAAGAAGTTGTTAGAGGAAAGAAGTGGTGAGGTTACAAAATGTATGAAAGAAAAACAAAATGCAGTTGAAGAAAAGGAAAAGCTGGAACAAATCGTATCAGAGGAAAAGGTAATGCAATATCTCTTCGTTCGCATCTTGTTCTCTGATATTTTCACAGAAAAAAGTCGAAAATTTGGAAGAAATGTTAAACAACTGGAAGCTTCAGTATGAAGAGAAGTGTTCAGTGTCTTTACAGTTGCAAGGCGAGCTTGAGACCTTGAAGAACTGGAAGGCCCAACACGACAATGTGGAGAGTGAATTGTACGACACAAAGAAGCAGTTGGAATCACTTCATATTACTTGGAAGGAAATCAACGAACAAAATCAGAGACTGAAAGTTCGAGTTTATGACCAATCACAAGAATTAGAACACTTGAAGTCATCAAGAGGTAACGAAAACTTACGAAACGATAGGGATGCCACAATAGAGAAACTTGAAAGTCAAATTCGAGCGAAGACTAAAGAAAATGAGCAGCTTGGTGCTCTTTGTGAAGAGTTATTGGGTAAATTGGAAGCATTGGAGAAGAGGCAAACCCAGCTAGAATTTGCACGAGGATAAAATTAAAGTGAATATGTTGTTTCGGTCAAAAGGCCAAAGAAAGTATTCTTAAAAGTTGTCCACAGTTTGTCACAAACACAAGTCTCACCAGCTCTTCACACACAATCGTCAACGCATTCCATTGGCTTTAGATTCTTTCGGTAGCCGTCGTTGGACTTGCAAGCATTCATGAATGAAGAAGTGAGTATTTGCATATTTTTTTACAGGGCTTGACGTATTGTGTTGTAGGCTCTTGGCCGTTGCATTGAACGGCTGGGAACTGTATTTAAAGAGCTTGGTGAAGTGTTTTTAGGGTTCTCAGAAAGTATTTCCCAACAACATTCCTCTCAAACTCCACATGAGCAACCTCCAGCTGCGAATGTTCAATCGAGAAGTACAGAAACACCTCAAAAAACAACCCCAACCATACAAAAGGCTGCTACCTCAGCGCAGTCGGTGCAAAAGCAACAAGCCAATACTAGCTTCGTTGCGAAGGAACAAGTGGTGACCTCGCCACAGCAGGAAAGGGCAATAGCTAGCCCAACAAAATTTGTGCAGCAGACAACTCCAGTTATGCAACGAAAGGAGTCTTCTTCGCAGGAAGCCGCCGTTACTAACAAGGCAACAGAACAAGGACCATCTTCTGCGTCGGACCCTACAGCAACACCTGTAAAAGATATGCAACATACGGATCACGAAAATATCGAATCGACTAAAAAGAGCGATAAGAAAAAGAAGAAGAAGGACAAACATCTTGACAGTCATCGAAAACATAGTGAGTCCAAGGAGAAGCATAAAAAGGATTCGAAGAAAAAGAAGCACAAGCACTCTTCTGAAAAGAAGAAGAGAAAACACGACTCAGAAGAGCGTGTTATGGAATCGGAAGCAAGTGATGATAATGACAGCGACGCAAGTTTGCCAAGTCACCAATTGGCTGCTGTATCTTCTTCACAAAAGAATATTGATTCGATACAACAACTGCAACAAGGGCAAGGACAATCCAGTTCAAAGCACGTTGCAAGTCTTGAGCAGAATGGCCAAGAAGCTGTCCAAAAAAATAAACGTCCAAGACAAAACTGGAACAAGGAGGACGATAAACTATTTCTGGAGAGTATTAGCAAAGCTATAGAAGCCAATCCCCAGTTAACTGAAAGGGAAGTAATAGTTCAACTAGAACATGATTTTGCGGGTAAGCGAAAACGTGAACAACTCCGGAAGCACTATCAATCTTTTCAGAAATCCGGTAAACTACCTCCAGGTGCACCTACAAGGAGTGATGAATAATGCATAGAAAATTGTTAGTTTTTGGAACACGAAATGACTGTTTTTGTCAATGACAGAGACAAGTAACTTTGCTATCCATAAATAAATCACGTCCATTGCTTCATTGGAGCAAATATGGTTTCAGGAGGTGGTTTGGTTTCAAATGAAAATCGACAACTTGTTATTGCTTTATACAGGTCACTACTTGGTTCTGCTAGACGTTTTGATAGAAACCCTGCGTGGAAAGCGCTCGTAGCTTCCAAACCCAGAGAGCAGTATGGTGAGTATCTTCTTTGTTTTATAGTGTATTGGATGGGTAACGTGACCCTCTCAGACTTTTTGAGGCAGCGTTGGTTGCCAAGTTATACCAAACAACCTGAAGATTCAATAGAACGCTTAAAGCAATCATTTTTACATTCTGTTGTGGAAGACCTGCTTCAGGGAGGTACTTTCTATAAGCCGTTTTGCTCGGTAAGTTGCAACAGAAAGTAGATAGTTGACCTAGCTGATAACATACTTTCTAGTGGCAAAGTACCTTGAAAGAAGCTTTTCGGCTTCATTTTCGAGAATATTCAGCTTTTGTTTACTCAGACAAGCTTCAGTCCTCATTAATAGACTTGGGTTTCAAGGGTCTTCGAATTCTTCAACATTTCGAAAACTTGGCTCATTCTGAGTTAGGTTTGACAGAAGGAAGTTTTCCATTGAAACAAACAGAATATCCGTCCTTGCAAGTTGACTTAATTGACGAGATACAGAAAGGCGCACTTTTGGTTTCACATCCCCTGCTACCTGGTGCCTTTGCTAGAACGCTGATTCTTATTCACGAATATTATCCCCAAACAGGTGCAAAAGGCTTTTGTTTGAATGGTAGTAAAGTTGGAGTGTTTGAGCCTTCAGTTTTATTGAATAGTAGTGTTTCTAAGTTGCACGGAGAGTTGAATCTGGAGTCGTCAGACAGTGCGGTCGCAAGAACGAACGACGAAAAAGAGCAAATGTATTCAGTCTCACCTCAGCCAGTGTATTGGGGTGGCCCAGTTGCTACGAATACTTTGTTTGTGTTACATCCCTTTTCCGAACTGGAAGGTGCTGTTGCTGTTAGCCACGGAATTTATATGGGTGGTCGTTCTTCTGCTATTATAGATTGGATTCGAAAGGGTAAAGCACGTTTTGAAGACTTTTTGATTTTAGCTGGATGTTCTTCTTGGAGTTGTTATCAACTCGAAGGCGAACTGAAACAGCATTCCTGGTTCCTTACCAATGGAAATGATACTGATAAGTTGTTTGGTTTTTCTTCTTCTTCTGTGTATTTTTCACAATCACCACAAAGGAAAGAACCAAGTGAAACAGCAACGAAGGAGGAAGACATCAAGTGGTTACAAAACTATCGATGGAAAACGGTTTTATGGAATTTAGGTGGTGAATATGCGCACTTTACAAATATTCCATTTTGGAAAGGAAATTCTGCTATGGAATTTGTTGAAGATTGCGGTTGAAGTTGGATTGTGGTGGGCCGAGAAATTGTCGTGTAGGCGGTCCATCGGCCAAACTCTTATTCTTTGTGGACTCATGACTCAGTCACAAGACGACAAGGCTACTGCGTTTGTTGTCCAAGGTTCTAATAGGACTAATCCCGAAGATAACGGTGTTCGGAAATATGTTGAAAAAGTGTCTTCTGTTTCAGGTCTATCGAAACCTTTAATTGCCTTAGCAGGTGGGGATCCCACAGGACTAGAGAATGTTTACCCGCCAACTGTAGTAAGAGACAAGTTGATGGAAGTTATTCGCTCTTCCAGCTATAATTCTTATTGTCCATCTGGTGGTTTATCACAAGCTAGAGCAGCAGTTGCACGTTATTATGTCAACAATAGTTCTGTTCCTCTCAAGGCTGAAGATGTGTTTATCTGTTCTGGAGCAGCTGGAGCGCTTGACTTGGTATTTGCTTCACTTTGCAACGCAGGGGATAATTTGCTTTTCCCTGAGCCAGGGTTTCCTTTATTTCGTTCCATTGCAAATGCACTGAATATCGAATGTCGCTATTACCAGTTGGATGAAACCAACCATTTTGGCATACAATTGGATTCTATTCGTAAGGCAAGCAATGAACGTACAAAGGCCATTGTAGTCAATAATCCTCACAATCCTTGTGGCCATATTCTGTCCACAGATGAAATGATTGCAGTGGTCAATATTGCCAAAGAATTGAAGTTGCCCATTATTGCGGATGAAGTTTATGAGGAAATTATTCTTGATGAAGAATCCAAGTTTATTTCTTTTCTTTCATTTTCTGATCAAGTACCTGTTTTTAAGATATCGAGTATCAGTAAACTTTATGTTGCCCCAGGTTGGAGAATTGGATGGTGTGTCATAGCTGACAAGTTTGATTCACTATACGATATCCGTGCAATAATGAAGAGGCTATCGATGCGTTTGATATTTCCTTGTTCCCTTACCCAAGCAGTACTACCAACTATGTTAGAAAATGCCAGCTTGCAGCGACAACAAGTTACTCAACTTATTCGGCAAAATGCCATTGCATTCAAGTCTATTATCCAATCAGCTCATATTGAGGGACTCTATGTTTCTATTCCCAAAGCAGGATTGTTCCTGTTTGTGAAGATGGATCCGAATAGGATCAACTTACCAGATGATGTTGTATTTGTAGACAAACTATTACAAGAACAAGCAGTTGGTGTAGTTCCCGGGCAAGCTTTTGGTATTCGGCATTACATTCGAATTGCACTCACCACGAGTATAAGTAACATGGAACAAGCCGCTTACCGAATCATCGCATTTTGTAAAGAGATGGCAATAAATTGATTTTCTGATTGATTCTTGAAATAGAGATATGGCGGTAGGCTTGTTACGTTCTGCTTTACGTGGATGGTTATTTCCAAAGTGGTCCACTCACTCCAAAACGCGCAGACATTTACAAAACGAAGCCTACAAAGTATCCTTTGATACCTACAAGTTGGTCCAAGTGTTGGAATCCAGTGGATTTCCTCGAAAGCAAGCTCAAGTGTTGTCCGATATTTTGGTGGGTGTGACTCACGAAAGTATGAGGAACGGCATCGACTCTTTAGCGTCCAAGAATGATTTTGCGACGCTCCGATCGGAACTACAAATCCTAGAAAAGGCCGATTTCCAAGTGCTCAAATCCGATTTACAATTGTTGGAAATGAAGTTGCAAACTTCCGTTGCACACATTCATACCGAAATGGAGCGGATAGAAAACAGAGTAAGTTTTGATGGAAAAAAGCGCGAGTTGATGACGAGAGAGAGAGTTGTAGGTTATCAAATGGGTGATTGGTGCAACTGGAACCGTTTGTGCGTTGGTGATGGGTTTCTTACGATTAGGAATAGGAGGAGGAGGAGGAGGAAGTTCCAACACACCGCCTCCTCCTTCTCCTCCTCCTCCGGTTGCGATGGAGAATCAACCAAGTGAAAAGTGAATGGATTTCGTTCTATACAAACCAGCAATCTTGCCAATATGTCGAAAGTTACTCATCTTGGTATAGAAGAGTGAACAAAGCGTCAACACAAATATTTTATTATGGTATCTGTTTTGACATAAATGAAAATGGGAATGCATTGTTCTGCAGTTTGTTGCTCAAGTTCCTTTATCCAAATGGAAAGTGATTGGCTACAGAAAGAAAATTCAGTGTTTAGAACAATCATAGAGTGCTTGGAAACTTACTTTGCCTGTTCTATTGATTGAAAATGCTCAAGTAAAGTTTCCATGTATTTTGTAGGAACAAATACGGAGACAGCTTGTGGTAAGCATTCCAGAAAAGTTTCCAATGTCGCCCAAGTTCTCGGCAGTCCATCTATGAGAGTAAAAATAAAACATGGAATAAGGGAATGATCCTCTTTCAACTGAAAACAACGCAATAAGTCAATAGCATTGGAATCCAACAACTGTGGAGTTTCAATTCTTCCACCTTTCCATTTCTCCAGCCATGAAGAAGATGCTTCATAAGACATGGGAAATGGTCCTTTCCAATCTCTCCAATCCTCCTCCTGTTCACTAGTTGAATCACCCATCATCCAATGCTTCCAGGAAAAGTCCACAACTTTTTGCAATAGCTCTCTTCCCTTTTTTGCTTCATAGACATTGTTCTTGGATACTCTATTTTTTTCGTCAAACCAAAATACTTTAGATATATGACAAGATTTGCTATTATCTCGTGTAGATATTCGATGCCATGAAGCACTCAAGCTACACAAGCTTCCATTTCGAATTCCATCAATATCAAGCATGAACTCCCAAGGGATAAAGGCAATATCTGGATCCAAAAACTAAACCATCAAATTGGAATATATGCAATATAAAGTACCAACAACACTTACCAGAATGAATTGTGTATCTCTGCATAGTTTGTCACTATCACTATTATGGAGCAATCTGTGCAACACACTAGATGATAATATCTGCTTCGGTGTAACTTGGCTGGACTTGGATTGTTTCCTGCGCCCAAAGCACTTGAAGAACTGAAACGGCAAAGCTTCCGTTAAAGCGTTGTTCTCCTCTTTCAACATCAGGCTTTTGAGGAACTCTGCAACTTGTAGCGGAAATGGATTCATATCTTCTTGTCGAATGAAGCAGTCAGTTTCATTATCCTGCGAACGTAGATAAAGCGGTATCGTATATTGAATCTGCCTACACGGGGCATAAATAAGAAGAGATTGGTCAAAGTAATAAATAAACAACGATTGAATAGCCAATTCCTTAGGAATGCTGTAGATACATTGACTTTGTTGTCGAATACGTCTTGAAATACTCAACCATTCTATCCAAGCTCTCCAATTCAGTCGACTCCAGTCTTCAATACTTCTCACTTTTCCTCTCATATACTGATATTTTAATATCTTTAAATGATGAAAGATCGACCATGAAGAATCGTAGAGTTGTCGAAGATCCATAATTGGATATGCACAAGAATTAGAATTGGAAAAGATTTCCTCTATCAATTTGGAGATGTCTATTGGATATTGTTGCTGCACTCTATTTCGTATCTTTTGTAAATGACCTTGAGGATTGGACAAAAGTTTCTTTGTGATCTCTCCGAATTCATAAATGGTACGACCTTCCTCCTCAAAAATGGATTGACGTCTTTTCATACCTTCCGAAAATGTAAACTTAGCTTGCTCATTTCCAGTGAATTCAAATGACCATATATTCTTCGCCCGATTTTCCAAGTTTTCCTTAGAAAGACAACTGTCGTTGGTAGTACACCCAAAGCCTAAACCTAGTAATTAAAAAACATCTAGTAGTGAATATGGAAAGGAGCAGAATCAGCATACTTGCATTATCGCCGACTGCATGTTGCGCAACAAATTCTTTCTTAGAATGTCTCTCGGAATTGGTATCCGATGTTTCCGATGCAAATTGTTCGTTTTTACAACTCTGAGCCAGATGATGGTCATCCGTTGGAATCACTGACAAAGAACTCTCTATTTGATAATATCTCGATTTCAAGTTATTTAAAGCATCGAATAGTAAGAGATAATGCTGAACTTCTTCCCCTGGGAAAAAAGTAATCAGAATCCAAGCCATATTTGACAACATTCGTATAACAAACTGGATCGATCGACCAGTTACAAGCTGTATACAACTTTGTTTGTTCAAGTCCGTCAAGAAAAATTCTGAAAACAATAACCAACATTCATAGAATAGATAGGAAGCTCCAGAATGGTAACCTGTCAAACAATAGTATTCTATCAATGTTATATAACCAGTCAATAATTCCCTCAGACAATAAGTACTTTTCCAAGTCTTGCATGCATTGATTAATATTCTATCAGCCTGAATATCTTCCCAACTTTCATTCTTCGGCAAGTACTTGAAGTAGTTTCTCACATTTTCCTTCAAAGGAATCCATTTGAAAATACCCTCCATTCGTAATTGTGTTGCAAGATAAGCATTTAATAGTTTTCCTATATAAAGTTGTGCTTTAGCTATAAGAAATTCATGGCCAATCTTCTTGAAATGACCAATGGATCGGAACAGAGAATCCAATGCTTGCGAGATCAACTCTTCTTTGGTCTCTGTAGAAAACTTCCATTCTACTCTTCTCTCCATTGCATGTGCACCCTGGCTACTGATCTGAACAGTACGTGGGCCAACAAGCCTCTCTGGTTTCGTTATAACGCTAAAACTTGACTATAAGGAAGTTTGAAAAGATACAATGAAACAACTCACCAATTAGTAGAACAATGGAACGACTGAAAGACGAAATTGCCCTTTGAATATGACATCATTTGTGTTAAGATCTTTCCTCTCAAGTAATAGAGACGACCCAACTGACGAAGTTGACCTCGATGAAACCTTATAAAAGCCAAATCGGTATTCTTGAGAGCTTCAATAAACTCCTTTTTCCTCAACAGACTACGGATTTTTATGAAAATTGCTGCGTCAGATATTTTCAAATCCAAATCCCAGAGAGATAAGTGGAAGCTCAGTCGGACATTCTCAACCAACTGACCAACAGTGAATGATGTCATACGCTCGAATTGTTCACATAAGCGTAGACATTCAGCATGGTGGTTTAGCTTGTTGTCAATTTCGGTTAGATATAGTCGACATAATACAGTGATACGATTGTCTCGTGTTTGCAACGACAAGGAACGAAATAATTTCTTTGCTGCTTGAAAACAACCAGTTGTTATCAGTAAGATGCCTGTTCTTATTTTCAACTCCTCAAGACTTTTGGTTCTCCAACTAGAAGAACAGTCTGCAAGCTGATTTTTCACACTTTGGGTTTTGGATTCGACCTTCTTCTCTTGCACATTTTTTCCACTTCCATTCATCGATTCCTGAACGTAATTGATTCCGCAATCTATAAGTTCTAGAGCACAAGAAAAGTAACCAAACTCCACTGCGGCATCTATAGTCTGTAACAAGTAGCTAATAAATTCCACTTTAGACCGTGAAACGAGGTACGTATCCTACAAAAGTTTAAGCATTCAGATGAAAATCCTTGTTTCAGTCTCACCAGTATCTGCAATAAATATCCTATGGTAATAGGATACAGCCCTGCAATTATTGAAGTTCTTACACAACGAAGAAGTATAGGTACGCTGGGAGATCTTGACATAAAAAAGTGAATACTATGTTCCGCTGTACTGGCAGCTAAGCTATATATAGACTTTCCATTATGGATAAATATATTTGCCAAAAATGCAAGTATTTCTTGTACAAATTCTCCCATGAGTAACGGTAATGAATGTTTCAAGTGATCACCTGTGTATTGTTTCCATATCACAAGTGATTCAAAGAGCTGTCTCTCGGCAGTTGTTTTATCTCCCGTGGAGTGAAAACCATAATGTGCCAATACAAAGGCGGTTTTTGCTTTGATGTGACTTGTATTCGGAATAGATTCATATTGCAGCTTGAGTTTCTTCATAAGACTCTGGAAATCCTTTCTTCTAGGAATTACCTTTCCTTCATAACTGTCTACATAAACCAGCTGCGTTCCAGTCAATGGAGACCGTTGACAAAGGAAAAGATATAAAGATGCAATTGCATCTACTTGAACTTCGAGGTCCTTTGCCGAAAAAGCTACACTGTCAAAGTTTATAGCATCCCAAGTTTCAAAGGTTTTGCATAATTCATTATCCATGCTGCAACAGGATCTTTGAATCTCCAAAAAATGTCGGGCAATTTCCAGATATTCCGTAGAACTTCCCCTTTCTAAACAAAAATGTCCTCTGGATTGTACTTTGTACAAGTTGATCCTTAAGAGCATCTCAGAAAATGTGCATTCCATAATATGTAAATTTTTTGTCATGATAGCCATAGATGTATTAGCTGATGTATACTTGACGCTAGTTCTTACTAAATCTTCAATTTCCATGCTTATATGAAACAGCTTCTCACATTTTCTGTCATCTCTTCGTTCACTACTACCAAGTTCAGAACTTGCTGCATACAAAGCACTGTAGTAAGTATCCACATATTTAAACATCAAAGAGAACTTTTTCTCTCTAAAGGAATCCCAAATCAATAAAAAGTACATCTCGGCCCATTCTAAAGTGACCTGATCCAGTCGCTTAAGGCGATCCAAGATTGCATCAGGAGTGGGAATGCCCTTGTCTGATCTATTCCATATTTCTAGATCTTCTTGTCCTTCTTGGTATCTTGAATTGTCAGTAAGCGAGTAATGCAAGAGCCAAAATTCATATTCTGTCTCATGCAACTGCATACGGCCATCTGCAAACCTTAAGCTATAGAGGACTGTTGGCTTGGGATACTTTATCAAAGCAGATGGTGTGAGAAATGAACTCCGAACCTCCAACTGCTCTCTTAATAGATTCAATTTATGATTCTTCTCAGACTGAGGTTGAGTGAATTTATCACCGAATAAGTTGGAGAATCGTGGATGCAACTCTTCAGCGTCTAGGGAACCAAACTCAGAGTCCCAATCCTCATCCTCAGACACCATTGCCTTTCTCTTCTCTCTATTCATATTATCATTGATATTCCTAAGAATGTAGTTAGG
Organism: Galdieria partita; assembly: GCA_025991245.1. NCBI lineage: Eukaryota > Rhodophyta > Bangiophyceae > Galdieriales > Galdieriaceae > Galdieria > Galdieria partita. The sequence continues at coordinate 201,591 of BQMJ01000004.1, forward strand.
TAGACTTTTAAAGTGATTAGAATGAGAAACTACATTTTCAGTTCAAAATGACGATTCGTTATCTCTTCATCATCTACCGAAAGAACAACAGGTGAAATATAGTTTACACAAAAATAAGCAGCATCATAAAATCTTAGATGAAACAAACAATCGCATAGATTCAAAAACGATTCAACAAAATCACCCGGTATAAAATATTTTAGTTGACTTCGTGGTTCATTATTGGACTTTTCTACATGATTTTTGGAGTCTGAATATACAGCAGGTGTACTTTGTTGTAGGACAACTTCTTGAATGTGAAACAAACATCTTCCACAGTAATCTGTAAAGTAAACAGCTGCCTGGAGCCAATGCTTTGCCTTCATTTCACCGACAGCTGTCCACTTCAGACTAGTCAGTAACCATTTCCTAAATCCCATTTCTGCTCCAAAAAATGCGGGCTGTAAGGCTTGCTTAAAGCAAGTCAAGGCCACATCTTGCTTATTCTTAGAATTGTAAAAAAGACCTTTTTCAATCAAATATTCCGCTTCGAGTAAATTTTTAGCCAGAAGAACTCTATTTTTCTCCACAGTAATGCCGGCACTTTGCAGCCTAGCTTCTAAAATTTCAAGTTTTTCTTGAATGGTCTGAAAAGCAAGATCCTTGTCAAATTCTATGTTTTCGGTTCGAGAAAGAACACACAAATTCAACAGAGCTCTGACATGAGCTGTAAGTCTCTGGCGGGCTGATGCATATGCAAGTTCCCATTCCAAGATTTCTCTCGCCCTTGCTTTCCTGTTGTTTCCTGGTTGTTCATACACGCAAATGGCCAGAGTCGATGTAAGCTTTGGAGAGTCATCTGCCCGAAGTTGGGAGGGTGTAAGGTTTTCTGCTATACAAGAAGGCTGCGTCTGGGAAGAGAGTTTCAACAAACATTCCAAGGATTTCTCCTAAGAAATATTCATTACAAGTTCTACTGTTTCTGGTGGACTCACAAGAAGTGTTTTTGAAAATTCATGCTCTTGAGTTATCTGCTGCTTGCTGAGAAAGAGAGATTCTGAAGACTTTTCTATGCTTTCTTGTTGCAAACCTCTGTTAGTATTCTTCAACCTGCTAAGTTATTTGAGTAATTTCCGTAGTAGTCGTTGGGAGAAGTTACCTTTCATTCATTCGTTCTCTAAAGTAGTCATAAACTTGTGAAGACCTGTTAGTGTGTTGTCAACATTAGCTAGAATAAATTGGGACATTCTTCAATCCCGCCATTTTTGCTGCCAACTTCTAAAGAGTGCATCCAAGAAAAAAGATATTATAGGAGTTGATGAATATTGCGTATTAAGGCGAAAAGCAGCTGAATGCTAGAGAAGGTATAACGATTGAACACAAAGTGATTTATAAACCGAGACTCATGTTAAAGATTTCTATCAATAATTATATCCAAATATTGCTTGGTTTAAGAAAGAATTCATTCTATATAATAGTTCTACAGGACTCTTGTATTTTAAGACTTCAAACCGAAACAGAGGTCTTTTTCTAACTTATATTTTTCAATCGAGTCTTTTGCAATATAGATCTTAGCCTTGAGCTAACTTTGTCTTATCACTGTACAGATTTTTCATAAAGAATTCGTTGGATTTGATGAATAGAACGCCCTTTTTACTCCTTAGAGGCTGTTTATTTGAAGGCTTCACTCTGTGTCTTCCTTCATTTATCTTTTATAACATAATATTTGTTTAGAGACGTACATTCGAGAGGAACGAAAGAAGATTGCCATTCTTCCCCATTTGGCGCTAAATTTGAATGCTGGTAAGTAGCAAGTCAAACACTATTCTGAATATATTCATTGTTTTCATAGTCTCAAAGAAAACGGAATACACTTGAAACTACTACTGCAACTGAAGAAGGAGATGTACCTTTCTACCAACAACAAGTGAAAGAAAGGAGAAAGAAGCAAGGCAAGTTTCATCTATTCCGGTACAGCCCCTTCAAAATATTGACAACTCGCTGTAGACAAGCTTGACAGAGATAGTGGATTTGAGCCGTTGCTACCTCTAGCAGGATCTAAAGTTGGCTGGCTGTTTAATGTAGTAGCAACTACCGTAGAAGATTCTACAAACAAGAGAGTCACTCAGGTAGAGGAATTCCCGTTTAGCCTTGACAAACTACTTAACGCTTAGAAGGCTGTCGACCTCTTTTTTATTGGTGCCGATGGAAGTCATTTTCGCGCCACAATGATATGTAGGCCATATTTTTATCTCAAGGTAAAAGAAGGCTCGGAGGCAGAAGTAGAATTCGTCCTGAAGAAATATTTTCGTGACAAAATCTATGCTATAAAGCAAGTAGCTCTTCACGACCAGTCTGTTCCAAATCATGTGGCCAGTATGACAAAAAGACCTTTACTAGGCGTCGAATTTCGAACTATGTCAGATCTCAACGAAGTTTCAAGCTTTGTTCTTCGTAGATTGGAAGAGTTCAAAACGAGCAGGAATATGCTATTAGAAGAAGCAAAGGAGAATGAAGAAAATACAACGTATGAACAGAATTCAGCCCATAGTATACGTAACTTTGAAATAATTTAGGGGAAGCGATGGATTTCATTCAATTCTTGAAATATTTGAATATGACGTATCTCCCATTTCAAGAACTATGATAAGTCAAAATATACACGTTGGTCTTTGGTACAATGTCCGTGTCGACTCCAAGTCCAATGCAGTTCTGAGTCTTCTTCCAGAGATAGTAGAAAGGCCTCAGCCCATTGTTCTGGCATTTGATATTGAGACAACAAAGGCTCCGCTTAAATTTCCTGACGCAAAGACGGGTGATGAGGTTATGATGATATCTTGGATGATAGATGGGAAAGGATATCTAGGTGTAAATAGACAAATTGTTGCTGCAGATATTGACGACTTCACTTATAGTCCCCGAGATGAGGTCTGTATTGTATATATTGGTGGAGTTAAGTTGACATTTTGTAGTTCCCAGGAGATTTTACAGTTTTCAATGAAACTGACGAAAGGTCTTTATTGCTACGATTCCTTACCGAGGTACAGCTACATTCTCCACAAATTTTTGTTACATATAATGGAGATGTATTTGACTGGCCCTTTGTTTTCGAAAGAGCGAGATATCATGATATCGATATAGAAAAGGAAATAGGAATATCATGCAATCAAAGGGAAACTCGAGGACGTGCGACGATCCATTTGGACTGCATGCACTGGGTTAATCGAGATTCATACCTGCCACAGGGATCCCGCGGTCTAAAAGCAGTCACTCGTTCATTGCTTGGGTATGCATAACTTTCAGGCTGAACTGCAACTTTTGCTAAAAATGATTGTATTAGTTACGATCCTCTGGAGCTTGATCCAGAAGAAATGATTCCTGCGGCTAGACATAATCCCCAATTATTAGCATCCTATTCAGTTTCTGACGCAGTTTGCACGTATTACCTGTACATGAGATACGTCCACCCGTTCATATTTTCGCTTTGTAATATTGTTCCACTCCCACCGGAAGACGTTCTGCGCAGAGGCTCTGGAACCTTGTGTGAGAATTTATTAATGAAAGAAGCTTATCAACAGGATATTCTATGCCCTAATAAACACCAAACTACGGAGGAAAAATATTATGAAGGTCATCTTTTAGAAAACGAGACCTATATCGGAGGACACGTGGAGGCTCTACAAGCAGGCGTTTTTCGAAGCGACTTGCCAGGTTCGTCTTTGACCTTGAAATAGGCTTCATTGAAAATTCCTTTAGTTCAGTTCTCGCTTTCCCCTGAAGTATTAGTTGATCTTACCAGCAGACTAGATGAAATATTGCAGCACGCAATGAATAGGCTGAAAATTGATCCATCAACGGTGACGAATTACGTTCATCTAGTAGTAAGACTCCTTTCTTGATTATAGTTGGCTTCTATAATAACCATTTAAACAGTCGTCTCTAAGAGATTCGTTGAAGGCTCTAGAAAGTTCACCTGCTTTAAATGACTTTCCAGTTATTTATCATTTGGATGTCGGTGCCATGTACCCAAACATCATTCTGACCAATCGACTGCAACCCCATGCCATTGTCTCCAAGAGCCAGTGTGCATCATGTGCCTTCAACGAGTTGGAAGATTCACATTGTAAAAGGAATTTGAAGTAATGTTTATTTTCATTTGTTATATTTTATTAATGAATGGGATTAGATGGACTTGGAAAGGAGAGTATTATCCAGCAACTCACGGTGAAACTGACCAGATAAGAAGAGATATTCTATTCAATCCAAGTGGCAATCGGATAGAACATTTTAGAAACTCTGATGAATTCCACCGGCGACTGAAACAGTATTGTCAAAAGATCTACAAGAAGACGTTAGACAGCTATACTGAAGTAAGCAAATTATCTATTTATTACAGTTGCAATTTACAATTTTTAGGAAAGAGAAGCTACGGTGTGTCAGAGAGAACATCCCTTCTATGTTAACACCGTAAGGGCATTTCGAGATCGGCGCTATGAATACAAAAAATTATTGAAACAATGGAAAAAGAAGCTACAAGATGCTGAAATGAATAAGGATTGGAAAAGCATTGAAGAAGCGAAAAAGATGTGTATACTTTACGAAAGTTTACAATTAGCTCATAAATGTATCCTTAATTCCTTTTATGGCTATGTGATGAGAAAGGCTGCAAGATGGTAAGAATCGTCGAACATACCATATCTCTTATGTATTATATGAAAATAGGTATTCCATGGAAATGGCAGGTGTTGTGACTCAAATAGGGGCAAACATCATTCGCTATGCTCGCAGTGTTGTAGACGGTGTCGGAATAGCTTTGGAATTAGATACTGATGGTATTTGGTGCGTCCTTCCAAAAAGTTTCCCTGAGAAGATTGCCTTTCGAACAAGTTAGTTGTTTGGTTTGCTTTTTTCCCACAATTGTTTGATTTGTCGTAGGTGACCAAGTTACATATGAGAGCAGTTTCATCTGTGAAATACTAAATTACGGAATATTCCTGCAATTCAGCAATCCCCAATATCAATTCTTGGTTGACAAGGACAGAAAAGAATTTGAAAAGGAGACTGTTTGCACTATTGAATTCGAAGTAAGATAGTTAGTGAGATAGCATGTATTCTATTTTGAAATCTGTGCAAAGTTTGACGGTCCCTATCGCGCCATGATCTTACCTGCTTCTAAGGAGGAAGGCAAAAGTATCAAGAAAAGATATGCAGTATTTCACTTTGATGGAAGTATGGCGGAGTTGAAAGGATTTGAAATGAAACGACGAGGAGAGCTGAAGCTCATTAAAATTTTTCAGTCAGACTTATTTCAGCGCTTTCTCTTGGGAAAGACGTTAGAGGTAACTTACAGTGAATTCTCCTATCGCTATTTTCTCATGGATGGCAGGAATGTTATCAGAAGGTAGGAGAAGCTGCAAATAATTGGCTCCAAGTACTGGAAACACAAGGAGCCTCTTGTAGCGAACAGGAAATTATTGAACTACTAGCAGAACAAAATACTATGAGCAAGTCATTGGGAGAGTATTTGAAATTGAAACAGAAGAGTCTTGCTATCACTACTGCTAAGAGACTAGCTGAGTTTTTAGGTCCTCAAATGGTTTGTGAAAAATGTCCATGTGACAAACATTGAAACATTAAGAATTCTCAATAGGTTCGAGATAAGGGCCTTGCTTGCAAATATGTGATAGCCAGAAAGCCTGAAAATGCACAGGTATTATCTGAACTTGGTGTTTCATAAATCTTCTGAATTTACTCGCATAGGTTACGGAACGTGCTATTCCCATTCAGATCTTTTCCGCTGAACAAACTGTCAGAGAATCTTTTCTGAAGAAATGGTTAAAAGAAACGGATAGTGAAGCCATACAACTTCGAGAATTTTTAGATTGGCAGTACTATAAAGAAAGGCTAGCATCAACTATTCAGAAAATTATTACCATTCCAGCGGCTTTTCAGTCCATCGATAATCCGGTACCAAGGTATGGAATGACTTGCAAAGACTAACATTGCTTAAATGGAATGTTTATCTAGGGTTGCTCATCCAGAATGGCTCTCAACGAAACTAAGAGATGTGTCAAGTCGGGAGAAACAATCCAGAGTCGGTGACTTCTTCTCAAAGTCCAATGAAAACTCAGCCCTCCAAAAAGAACCCATACCAGATTTAGAGGCTATTTCTGAACTTGGAATGCCAATACTTTTCGAGAAACCGATTCAGACTGAGAACACAGCTGCTGAGGAAGAAATCACTCAGAGTGATATTTCGAGAGAAGAAAATAAACCTAATATTCAGAAAAGTTTTTATCGATGGTTGGTATACATGAGGAATGTTTGGAGGCTTGAAAGAAGAAATAAGGCTATGAAGCGCGGACAAAAAAGATTACATGGAAACCTCGAAAACATGTATGACAGAGATATCCTACCATCATCCCGTCAGAGACAGCGCAAAGATATTCGACAATTTATATTACCTGATCCAAGCGTCGCATCTGAAGAGTTCCAACTAAATACCGAATTGCATATTTTATCTGTCCAAACGACTGAAACACCGGGAGAATTTCAAATCTGGATAGTTCCCAGATTTCCTCAAGATACTCGTAGAAACAAGCCTCTCGAAAAGGTACGTTGGTTTTCCAACTGCTCGCGTTTGTTTCTTAACCAATGATATAGCCTTTTCGTTTTTATGTATATTCTAAAAGAGTTTTGTATGTAAACTGCAGACAACCAGCAGAAAGTACTAGTGGACTGCTAGTATCCAACATGTGGCTCCCAAGGTATAGGAAACCCTGCTACTTGTATCAAGTGGAAGTAGAAGAAGATGTTTTTCAGCGTCGGCAAAGTGAACTGGAGGACTTGGTCTCCCTCTCGGAAGTAGAAGGCATTTATGAAAGCCAAGTCTCACTTCTCACGAGTGTTTGTCAACGACTTGGAAACGTCTGTAAGATTAAAGACTCTGTTACTTTTGGGCGTATGTTTCAGGGAGATAAGGTAGATATACAACAGATAGAGCCCATAACTAGCGAACAAGGTTATCTTAACCACTTATCCAATCTCGAAGACAAGGTATTTTCGGATTGTTCTTTTATAGTTCTTTTCAAAAATGTGGTGCTAGGCAATTTTGTACATTTGTTTGTCGAGTACTAAAGAAAGAGGACTGATTGCCTTGACAGTTCCCAATCTGAACAAAATTTGGCTGTACTTTGTCTCGATAGGACAACAGTGTCCTCATATTGAACTGAATCGACTCTTGGAAGAAAGTTGTTCTCCCACTTTTCTAGAAAAGGTAGATACCAGTAGTTGGCAAGTTGAGTCTTCCGTTTTTAAAAGCTATGGAGAAGCTCTCAAAGCATTGTCTATGCAAGCAAGTGAAATTTTGAAACCATCTCCCAGTCATTTTTGCATTCTCTTTGTACAATCATGTCTTTCGCTTTCTGTGCTTGCCAAAAGCTTTCGGTGTGCTAATGCGACTCCCGTCAGTTGTGTAGACTATATATGGCAAGACAGCCAGTTTCCAGTCATCGGTTGGGAGGTGAGTCTGTGTCACATTGAAATCACTAAAAGTGAAATGAGTCATCTTCGTAGTTATTGGTAGTGAAACAATTCTTGCGGAGAAGCGAACATATCATCTTACAAGCTCAATATGTGCTCTCATTTGCTAGAATTTCGCAACTTCCTATTGGAAACATCTCCATGAATGATCCTTTTTCACAATGTTTCGATATGAACTGGGCCCGAGAATTAAGAAGGAACAACTTTGTTTTATGGATGTCAAATAGAGCTATTCCTGACCTGGGTGGTCACGAGTCTGAAGTATTTGCGACAATTTGTTCATTGGTGTAGTCTTTGCTTAACAATGGATATAGGACAGACTCCATGACTTGTTAGAGCTTCGAGAAGCAAGTGTTGACGAAAAGGAATTTCTGCTTCCTGGACTTTATGAAAACATATGTGTTGAATTCGAGTTACAGAATATCGCTCTCTGTACTATCCTTTCACAACAAGTATTATCAGAATTGGAAGGTTCTGAGATTCCTTTTGTTACAGATTCTTATCGAAATTTTGATAATGAACTTGATTCTTCTCCAAATGAAGAGGCCGTTGGCTACGAGAAAATTCTTCCTGTCTTCTCCGTGCTGCGTCAAATGCTATTGCGACTCTTTTCTGATGTGAATAAGAGCACAATATTGGAAACTCTTCAGAGTCATCTGCTTCGTTGGATTCTTAAGGAAACGAGTTTATTGTATGAACCTTTGCTTGTCAGTTTTGTTCAACGTCAAATGCACAAGGTATGTCTTTTCAAGATACATTTTCAAGCAAAACTCACAATTTGTGGCCAAGGTTCTTGTAATTCTGGTCAATTCATTGAAGCAACTGGGTGCCATTGTTCCACTAGCAACACATAACAGGATGATTATAGCAACGAAACGTTGTCATACCATGGATGCCATGCGATATTGTGGTTTCTTAGCCAATACAATTCGTGAAAACCAGCTTTTCTACCATTTACGCTTTTCACCCGTTCTTTTTATTCATCGATGTCTCATTTTAGTAGATTCCTTCAACTATTGTAGTATACCAGTGGTTGAAGAGAAGCAAATTTTGCGAGGAGATGAATCATTAAAGGAAGCTGCAAAGTCCGAAAGACCAGCTTCTCGCATGTTGTGGGATTTAGCTGTTCATTTCACTTCAGATTTGACTTTTCAGTGGAATAGAATTTTAGAACAGTTAGTAGAATGTTTGTACAATGGCTTACTGGTTTGTGTGGACTCCACGGAAGAAAAGAAGAACAGCAACATACCACTTGCTTCATTTGTTTCAAATTTGAGGCAAGAGTTGTACAATATGGTGAATGATTCAGCAGACTCCTATCACATGACCGGAGTACCCTCTCATCCTGGAAGACTTGCTGAATCCTACCAGCCGATTGTATTGTAAGTTATCTCTGATAGTCCTCCGGAACTTCTGTTAAAAATTTCCAGGTTTGTTTCTAGTCTAACTCGTATTCTATCCATTTGTCCTTCTCTTTCCGAAGAAAGTAATTCCATGAAACGAGATCTCTGCTTGCTACTAGGAATAAGTGAATTTTCGGAAGAAGCGAACAATTGGAACCTTTCTCACGTTTTGAAACTGACAGATATTTTTTGCAGTACGTGTGGAACCGTTGTTCTCCTGGACTTGACGAGAGATCCAAAACTGACGAATAGAAGAAGCCTAAATCGAATACAGTGTGTTCACTGTGGTTCTCTCATTCCTTTATTTCAAATAGAACGCAAACTAGTGAAACGAGTTGAAAACTGGTTGTTACTTTACCAAATACAAGACTGGAAGATTGCCGGTACCCGTTACTTGAAACGCGGTAGACTACGATACATACGTGATATTGCTCAAGTTTATGAAACAAGTATCTCAGCAACCGCAATCATTCCAGAGATCAAACTTATTTATCAAGTGGCTAATTGGTATCAATTGCATTTCGTTATACAAGTAACTCAGTGGATTATGAGTGGTATCGAGTAAGAATCACTGGGAGTTGCTGATATTATTACTTGCTGCAAAACGAGGTAAAGCATCCATTCCTGATTCCATTTCAGCTTCGGAAACATAACGAAAGCTGCCTCTTCCCCTTCTTTGCACATTCGGTTTCTTAGGTGAAGGCTGCGTCTCCTTATGCCTTCGATGTGGAGAATAAGAACGCCTCGAACTATTTCGTTGAGAACTTGGAGACACAGAAGGACTCGAGTTTCCTCGTTCACGACGATTTCGTCTACCTTTATCTCCACTGGAGCCTCGTCTACTTGAACGCCTGCGATGCCTTTCATTCTCCTCTGAAGTCGACTCTAACTTTCCATTTTCACTCGCTGAGTCGGAGGCTGAGCTGCTTGAACGCTTTCTTCTTCTTCGTCTTTCTCTACTTTCCTCCTTTTCTCCTTGTGTATGCTTTTCTTGTTCCATCTTTTGTTTACTATTTGGAAGTTGTTCACTTCGTTTAGGTTTACCCAGTTCACCACAGCCTACAATAGTGACTGGTCTCAGAGGTCTAAAAAATAAAGAATGTATGGACAACTCGTAAAACGAAAACCGCAATCCTACCTATCTTGATCTACTGTTTCCATCTTTTCTAGCCAACGAAGAACTTGTAGTCCTTCTTCTATACAACCAAATACTACGTGTTTCCCATCCAACTGAGGTGCGGGATTCAACAAAATATAGAATTGTGACTGATTACCTACAGAAGAGTTGTTTATCTTGCAACTCTTTCTTATTAAGATCTTACTATTCGGTCCATTGCTAACCATCGATAATAGGCCTGCCCTCACATGCTTCAGTGCAAACTTTTCATCTTCAAACGTGGCTCCATAAATAGACACGCCCCCAGTGCCATCGTCGTTCTCAATGTCACCACATTGAACCGCAAACCCCGGAATTATCTTTAGTATTTTCGTATTTTTGTACCATAACCGAACACCATTGGCGTCGTAGCCCCGTTCCCCGGTGCAAAGTGCACGAAAGTTTTCGACAGTCTTTGGCACGAGATCAGCAAAAAGTTGAAATACCATCGTTTTCGGTTTTTCTTGTTCCAAGGCAACATCCAAGTAGACTCTTGGGTTGGAATGGGTAGTCATCAGCGCTGTCAAATATATAGAAAAATATCCAAATTCACCTCTCAACCAACAACAGCACTCCTCAACCCAGTGCAGTCGTCAGCCAACCAACCAATCATTTCCATTTTGTGATTTCCTTATTGGGGGTAGTAGAAATGGCGCTCGGTTGGAAACGACTTGTAAAGACCAACAACTTTGGATATCACTTTGTTCATCAGTTTAGAGCTGTTTCACAAATATCTTACACTCGTCCTTCAAAGAATGCCTCATTCTCAAAGCTCTCTTCCGAAGATATTTCTTATTTGAAAAGAGTGGTCACGCCCCGTGGAGTGGTGGAAGAGAAAGAGGCTTTGGAACCTTTCAATACTGACTGGATTGGAAAGTATAAAGGAAATAGTTCAATAGTGTTGAAGCCAAGCTCTACTGATCAGGTTTCAAAGGTAAGTAGGATTGTTTTTCTTGTCATGTTGTCACTCTGTTTGCTGGAATAGATTTTACAATATTGTTATGAAAAAAAGCTTCCAATCGTTCCACAAGGAGGTAATACTGGCCTTGTAGGCGGTAGTGTTCCAGTGTTTGATGAGATCATTCTCAATCTTGGAAATATGAACCGTATAAGGGACTTTGATAACAAAAGCGGAATAGTAACCTGTGAAGCAGGTGTGGTTTTGGAAAGCCTCAGTAACTTTGTAAGCGAGCAAGGATACACTTTTCCGTTGGATTTAGGTGCCAAGGGAAGTTGTCAAATTGGTGGCAACTTGGCAACCAACGCAGGAGGCACTCGTTTTCTTCGTTATGGTTCGTTGCACGGTAGCACGTTGGGCTTAGAGGTTGTCTTATCCAATGGGAAAGTATTGAATATGTTATCAAGTTTAAGAAAAGATAATACTGGTTATCATTTACCACATCTTTTCATTGGTTCAGAAGGGACTCTCGGTATTATCACTGCAGCTTCCATATGTTGTCCTAAGAAATGTCGTTCGGTACATACAGCGTTGTTAGGTGTGGATAGCTTTGACAAGGTAACCGAATTGTTGGTGAGATGTAAAGATGAAGTGGGCGAAATTCTCTCTGCTTTTGAGTTTATGGATCGAAACGCTGTGGAATTGGCTACAAAACTATTGTCACACGTGAGAGATCCCTTTTCTGAGAGTTTTCCTTTTTACGTGCTCATAGAGACGTCGGGTAGCAACGAACATCATGACATGGAAAAATTAGAAAAGTTTCTGGAATATTGTTACTCTGGAGATTTAATTAGTGATGCGGTTTTAGCACAAGATCAATCTCAGATGAACCAACTTTGGACTTTGAGGGAAAGCATGCCAGAAGCAGTGAATCGTTCAGGAAAGCACATATTCAAATACGATTTGTCCATCCCTTTGGAACATTTTTACACTTTGGTAACTGAAATGAGGTCCAGATTGGTAGAATATCCGTGCCATGTGGTTAGTTGGGGTCATATAGGTGATTGCAACTTGCATTTGAATATATCGAGTTCAGAATCCAATGAATCTCTATCCAAATTAATCGAGCCTTATGTCTATGAATGGACTTGTTCACATGGCGGTAGCATCAGTGCCGAACATGGAGTAGGTAGAGTGAAATCGAAATATTTGCCCATGTCGAAAGATATGGAAGCCATCGAATGGATGAAGCAATTGAAACAGCTCTTCGACCCTGTTGGGATATTGAATCCTTACAAGATTTTTTCTCAAAGGGAAGAATGAGTTACTTATTGAATCCAAGAGTGGCTTCTACGAATATGGCTATTGTAGTGACAGCTTTCTTGTCGATGCAGCCAGTCTTCGATGACTTGTTCTAAACAACAGTTATTGTTGTTATTATTTTGAAAAGACTCGGATAAGGAGAGGATTCTTCTTAAAGCAAAAATGGCAGCCTCATCTTCGTGTAGCATTGCTTCTAATACAAGTATCTCCCTGTTCTGACGACACGACTCTTTTGTTGTCTTCAGTTGTTCGATAATTTCATCGCGAAATACACTTTCAGTATAATAAAACTTTCGATGATGAAGAAACTCCAAAACGGTTGCCAAACTTAACATTGTATTCTTGTTCCATGGTTGCAAACCGTCTGTTGATGTATCTTTCAAGAGTTCCTGAATAGAATTCATTTAAGATATATATTTCAAACTAGACACTCTACCTCTTTGAACATCAAAGAAAATAGAACCTTTGTTTCTATTTGTTTCTTTATCTTTTGGATGAGTCCTTGTTGGTCTATGTCGTTTAAAATAGCTTGGACTATATCCTTACGGTTCATCATGATGAAAAGGAAAAGGACACGACATTTCTTCTGATAGAGAGTGTGTGTGGGATTCCCATGAGGGTACAAACCGATATACAGTCTTTCTTTACAACACAAGACTCGACAACTACTCAGTCCAATGACAACCGCACACAAACTCGTGGTACAAAAATATCTTACCATACTTGCCGCAATCTGGTGGACGGTTTGCATCGACAACGCCAGTTGCAGCTTTCCAAGTGGCAACTAACCAAACAAGTACAAAAAGTAACCAAACATCGATTCATAGATTACATCGCTGCTGAAGATCACTCCAATCACCACGTTTCAAGTATCGAATTGGATGCCCAAGACGCCATCTTTGCTCTATCTTACTGCGAAGGGCACATTGAAATTCACGAGTTTCTTCCGTTTCTGTTGCAGCATTCAAGTCGCAATGACGGTGTTGAAAGCCAATCAACTCTAAGAACATCGAGTAAAAACCACCACACTGCTGATACTTTACGATTGAGACTACACACGCGGCAACGAAAACATGCCGTATCTAAATTTTCACCTGTAGCTCATAACTTGTTAGCTTGTGGTTTTCGAAACTGCCATACTGCGTGGTTATTTGATCTAGAAAGATGTTCGGAAACAGAACCAACACAAGTGCTCGGAAAAAACGAAAACCTTGCAGTTGGTTGCCAAAACATGTGCTTTGGGAACGATAATAACGCTTCATATCTTGCTTGTGCCTGCAATGACGGTTTGGGAAGATTATATGATACGAGAAGTAGACAAGCTTCCAGTGCTTGCATGGTGCTCAGGGGTCGACCTGCTCAACAACATCTAGCAAGTGCGATATTATTGGATGACCATTTTGTGTATATGGGATATCACTCTGGTGAAATGGCAAAGTTTGACCTCCGAATGACGGAATCTGCGTATGCAACTCCTTTGCATTTTTGGAATCATGAAAACCTCATGTACGAAAACAAGGAGATACTCGGAAAAATTTCGAATAATTTTCATTCAGCTATCGATGACATTTTCAAGGATCCATTTTTTCCATCGTGTGTAATTGCAAAGAATCGTGATGGATTGGTGATGGGCATAGATACACAACGAAACAAGGTGGCTTTCCTCCAAGACAATCCAACAAGTACTGTAACGGCTTTACCTACTACAGGAAAATCTAAAAGACCAAGGATTTACGGTATTGAGGAGAATGTATTTAATCAAGATAATTTTTTCACACAAAATCTAATCGAATTACAAGAGGATGATAGACTGTTTTCGTTGGCGTTACGTGTCAAAAGAGCTCATCGCCTGCAGTGTTTTCCTATTTTTGACCGAACAAGTGCGAATATTATCTTTCCGGATCCGTTTTCGTCCAATGTGAGGGTTGTAGACATCATTGAGTGCTTGAAAAAAGGTAGTCACTGTTCCGCCAGAAAAATACCTATTGAAGTCAACAGTCTACCCTGTGCAGTAGCAATTCACAAGCCCACGAAGCATGTATTGGTTGGTCTCTTGAATGGAAAGACAGTGGTAAGTCAATGAAACTAATGCTCTTTAAAGAAAATTGACATTTCAATTTTGAGGTGCTCGAATTGTAGTATTATCCCCTACTTCTTCAAAGTAGTAGTACAATCGTTCATGAAAATCAAGCTAACTAAAGAAAATCATTCATAATCTATTGAATTTTTTCATAATTGTTAATGTAACTAAAGTTTAAAAAAATTAAAATTCATTTTAACATGAGTTGGCAATAGTTTTTTGTTTCTTAAAAATAATTAATAATTTAACAAAATGTATTAATTTAATTGTACAGATTATTGTTCTATGTGCCAGTGATTTGGATTACTTAAAAGGTTTTTTGTCTTTTTAATTTTGTCAGAAATTTGCGATTCTTATCTCATCTATAAAAAACTCTTCACAGTCCTAGGCTAATTTGCTGAGTTTTTTTTATGTCATTGCAGTTTTCCGCTCCGAAGCAGTATCATATCTCAGCGTTCCGGTATTAAATGATCGATCGGAAACATAAACTTACGTAGCTATCATTTTTTTGTTAGTTCTCACGCAAAATTTATTTGAATGTGGCTCACCAATAATATATGAGACTACGGGATGGAAAGTCATTTATGAATAACGACAGGCTGCAAAGAAAACTCGTCGAAATTTATGTTTATTTAAATTTTTCAAGTTGATGGTCGACACATTTTGTTTAGTTGAACTTGCTTGCTAACCATAAACGCAAAAGTTGCACTTTCAGGTCTGTGTAAAAATCGAGGAGTTCGCACAAGTCGACTAGATAGTCAAGTTTACTCGTCACTGATAGCCTGTGAGTATAGTTTTTAGATTCAACAACTATTGAAAGATCCCCTGCACGAAGACTATAACAGATTTCTCAATATCTCTTACGAGCAAACACGGTCGCAAGCTTGAAACGACCCTTTCAGACTTGATCGCTTAGAAACTTAAACTTCTCTCCCATTTTTGTCGCTCGTTCCAAAAGTTTCTTACTTGCTCGGTTATTTATATATTTCGTCACAGTCTATTCAACAATAAGAAATGTAACACTTGTACAAGTGTTCTGCCTACTTTATCCAATTGTGAAAACGACGACGAACCACCAGCTAACTTCTTCTTCTTTCTCTCTATGGACAAGAAAGGAAAACTTAGTCTTCAATTTCATACTAAAATTCCATACCACGGCATTTTGAGGCTTTTTTAGTTTTCTTCGACAACGCGCTTTGATTGTTCTTCTTCAATAAACCTTGCACCATTGACGACGATGATAATTTCTGATGATCCTTCTTGATGGTTTTCTTTTCAAAATGCCGAGGTTGGACGACTCTTTTCCTGGAAGCAAGGAGAAGTTACATACTTTTGCGGAAATTTCGAAGATTTAGTGTTGTTAATACTTCAAGGAAACCAGGTTTGGTGGTAGGTTGTGGTAGCAATGTTGTGGATCTTTTTGTCTACGTGAGCCAATTGCCCATGCGTTCAGGCAAGGTTATTTTATCTCACAATATTGATTTGAAAACAGAATCACCAACTTATACCTCGTCGAATATCTTTGTTGGTGGTGTAACTTTAAATCACTTATCTTGGGCTTCTCGCTTTGGTGTTCCTTGTGGCCTTTTGGCAGCACAAGGAACTGATGCCCATGGCCAGTTAATACGAGGTGCTTGCAAGCATCTTGAGATATGTACAGATAATGTAATTGTTTCTTCGCTGTATAAATCTTCTTCAAGCATTGTATTCTATGATTCAAAGGGAGAACGTTTTATCCTCATGATGCCTGGGGCTACCAGTTTAATGGATGCTGATTTTATGAAAGAGCATTTCAGTTCAAGTTTGGACAAGGCTTGCTTTTTCACCACGGAAATTTCACAGGTTGTATATTATTAGTACCCTTATTTCATTACTTCATGTGGTTTAGGTACCATTATCTGGTGTCTTGTATTTGCTGAAGCTTGCCTCAGAGAAGGGAATTCCTAGTGTACTCGATGTGGATGTCTCATTAACTGCTGCTTGTCAACGTGGCAATCCTGCAGCTCTTGGAAGTGAGTCGGAGTTCATGGAATGTTTGAATATTGCTTCCGTCGTGAAGTTTTCTCTTTCAGAATCCGAGAGTCTTTTTCGATATTTGTTCCCTTCATCACCTTGTACTTTAGAAAATAGAGATTTTGCTGTGAAGTTTTCTCTTTCATTGTTGAGACGTTTGAATTCAGCAAAGTTGGTCATTGTAACCATGGGTAGTCAGGGCTCTATATTGACGAGTAACTCTGGTTCAGTTTTTGTTCCAGTCCTGAAAGATAAACCTATTGTAGATACTACTGGAGCTGGTGATGCATATCTTGGAGGAATTATTGGAGGTCTTTACCACTTGGGATTTCCAAAAAGTGAATCAAGTCTCCTCTCTCTCGGACGAGTTGCATCCCGTTGTGCGTCACTTTGCTGTAGCGTAGTTGGTGGACTTGCTTCTATGGAAGTAGATTTAAGGAGGTTTTTGGTTGATTTAGAAAAACGCAACAGTGAAGAAGACATTGTGTTGCCAGAGATGGATCTCAAACCAGAAGCTTTTTAGACTCGAAATAAACGTTTACGTTATTATCCCTCGTTTGTTTCCAACGACATATATAGTCGATAGTTTTTTATTGGGTAGCTTGGACTGGCTAGCTTCTTATAAACTTCCTCAACGGTTCCTATATTCTTTTAGTGTCTTCCTGGAGGAACGTTTTGTTTGTCTTGTCTTACTTTTCAAGTTGCGACTTGAGTTGATCAGGTGCACTGGCATAGAGATATAGGAACAAAACAAAGAAGAGTACATAACTTGCATACAATACCAACTGAACAAACTGAGCGTCTTCCATTCTCCAAACCCTAATTTGGGAAATGGCTCAGAAGAGTTTGTGTTGTAAGATGTTTCTTTAACTATGTTGCCTGTTCAAGACATAAGTAGTAGATGGCAATCTCAAGTGGTTTCTCTTTTAAAGCAGGTGTATAGTTCGTAAGCATGAAAAGTTATTTTGGGAACCACGACTTAGAACAAATAGGGAAACTCGCAGTGCACGTGTTGAAGCGGCCAGACGGTTTAAGGAAACTTTGGAACAAAAATGGAGAGAGACTGTAGTACCTTTGGGAAATTCCTCCAAAGCTGGCTCTCTTCATGTAAACTTGGCGGAAGAGCTCACTACTCAACTCAACACTTTAGTCAATTCATCAGACGTACGTGAAAAGATAGCTGCAGTGGTGTGTCTAGACGTATTGATGGATTTAAGAGGCGAGTCTTATCGTGAAAAGATTCAAAGAACACACAACGGACTTCGAAGTGTTTTACAAAGTGTGGAACGTTGTCTTCCTTCAGCTATGGCGGTAGAGAAGTTATTTGCCTCCCAACCGTTCATGTTTGAAGCTCAAGAAGAAGAAGACTCGGACATGATATCTCTAGACAATACTTCCAATACAAAGCATCCGGCGGATGAACTGGAACTTTTAAGAGTTACTAGTAGAGCCCTTGGTCACTTGGCAAGGACAGGCGGTGCTTTGGCCTATCGTTGTGTCGAATCAGAAGTTTCGCGTGCATTTGAACGGCTCAGTTTTCGGGATCACACTGATGCTCGTTTCTCTTTGGCTAGATTATCTGCAGTTTTTGTTTTAAAGGAGATTGCGGAAAATGCTCCAGCTTTCTTTTATGGTCAAAGAACATCCTTTGTACGTCTGATATGGTCTGCTTTATGGGATCCTAAACAGCAAGTTCGTTTTTATGGAGCGTTGGCTTTGAGGGCATTTATTCAAACTGTGGTAAGAAGAGATGCTACAGAAATGGCAACTTTAGTAGGAAAACTTTTACAAGTGTCCATCGACAATTTGTCCCCAACAAAGGAAGAAAACAGAGATGTGGATAGAACAGAGCTAAGAAAAGTTTCTAATCAAGAAAAACTTTTGCTAGATATCAAAACCGAAAAGGTTCACGGATGTTTGTTATGCCTTGCAGAGTTACTTCGAGATGAAATATCACGTGAACGTCTTCATGGACGCTTTGAGGAATTATGTGAAGTTGTATTATGTTATCAATCCAGTTCAGACATATTCATACGAACTGCAGTTGTTATTTGTCTACCTCTATTGAGTTCGTTAGACCCAACTACATTTTGTAATTCACCAAGTGATTATTTGCGAAGAAGTCATCAAGTCTTGGTTTCGTTTCATAAACTGTATTTAGAAAATGAAAAGTTACCTGCACAACATTTAGTTGCTTATGGACAGTTGGCCGAAGCTATTGGTGCAGAGTATATTTCTCCTTTTGTCAATCAAGTGTTTACAATGATTGAAGATATACTACCTAAGAAGGATGCCAATGTAAGAAGAGAACTACAGAGGAATGCCAAGGTTGGTTAGTTACTAGAAAGACGATTATATGTTACTTAATGGCATTGTATAGGATGTATTTTCATGTATAAGAATGTTAGCAGAAACTTTAGAATATCATACTTTTAGTTATACAAATCAATTTCAGGATCTACTGGATTGCATGTTTGCACATGGCTTATCTTCAGCCATGGTGAAGGCTCTCAATTCTATTGGAAAAAAGATTCCAGAGTTGTTGCCACAAATACAGGAGAGACTGTTGGATTCTGTTTCGTTGATTCTCTCGAGAGGCTCACCTTTTGGTAGTGAATCTAAAGCAAATTGGAGGAAAAAGTATTCACGCTCCAGTGTCAAAGACCTCGTATCTATTGAAAATGTAAATTCTCTCGAATCTAATCATTCTTCCATTCTCATAGAAAGAGCATTGGAAACAGTGGCTAACTTTGACTTTAGAGGAAGATTTCTTTCATCTTTTGTGAAAGAGAATATTTTTGATTATATGAATTCGAATTTACCTTCTTGGAGACGTTTAGCAGTATCGGCCTGTTGTCGATTGTTGGCTGCTTCGTCAGTTTATGCATTGGAACAACAGTTTTTATTTCGTCAACAAAAACTTCGAAGAGTATACAATAACAATTTGGTGAAAGAAATTGCATCTCTTATTTCTCGAGTTTTAGTTAGCTCAGTTGCCGATAGAGACGAACAAATTAGATTGGCAGCCTTGGAGGGATTGAAAGATCCCCGATTTTCTAAATATCTTGCTCAACCGCATCTACTGAACAAGTTGTTGATTTGTCTCTATGATGAAAGCCTAAGCGTCAAAAGAGTTGCCATTTCACTTTGTGGTAATCTTTCCTTTTTGAATCCTGCTCTCGTATTTCCAGTTATTAGACGTCGATTGGCTCAGCTATTGATCACTTTACGTTGTGAAGGAAAGACATTTGGTTTACGTTCTTCGAGAGACTCTGCAGCAGTTTTATTATCTATCATGGTTCGAGATGCTCCCAGAATTGTTTGGCCTTATGTGGTTCCTATTTTAACAGTTCTTATCATTCGTTTACGAGAAACGTTATTTGGAAGCAATTTGGGTTTTGTTTGGGATTCTGTTGGAGAAGAAGCAGAGACTGTTATGTACGCAGCCGTTGGAAATGTTGCATCCAATGTAGGTCCTAATTTAGAAGACTTGAAAAGGATGCTTCCAGAGTTGCTTAGTCTTTTGGTGGCAGCTGTTCAAGATCAAACCAGTGATCCCAAAACCAAAACAGCTGCTTTAAATGCTTTTACTTTGATAGTACAGAATACTTCATGTGTGATAAGTCCTTATAATAGTTTTCCTAGCTTACTACCTGCTTTATTGCATGCTATTCGGACAGAGACAGATAGTCAAGTTCGTCAAGGAGTAGAACAGTTGTTGGGTACTTTAGGTGCCATTGATCCAAAAGAATGCAAATATGGAGTTTCATTTGACTACAATCAGACGGAACACTTATGGAATGAATCTAGTCCAGTTGGCCCAAGTTATATAGCTGAGAAGTCGATTATATATCCTCGTGCTTTTGAAGATCACAATTCGTATGCCATTTCACCTTTGGAAGGTGGTGTGTTGAGTACTACATGGGAAATGCCACTTTCTCCTTCCAAGGTCTCTCATTCATTTGCATCTCGAAACTATTTTGGGAATGAAAACAAGGAAAGAATTTTCTCTCAACGAATCATAAATATGGCATTGAGTAATGAAACATTGGTCAGTCGATTGAATCATCCCTATACTGCTAATGAGGAATATTTCCCATCGGCAGCTTTGGATGCATTACATCGAGTAATATCCGATTCCAAATTGTCTCATCATCATCGTGAAGCTGTGAATGCCATTACTTGTATTGTACAGTCTTTAGGTCCAAAATGTAATGAGATATTACCTTTTACATTATCCAAGTTATTGTGGACTTTGAGACCACCTGGAATGGGTATTATGAGAGAAATGAATTCGAATATGAAAGCATCTTCTAGTATGAGTGACTTGAGACGTGGTCTCGGCTCCAGATCGGGAGGGAAATATGGAAGTTCTGATAGTTTGGAGTCTTTGAGTGGTATAGGACTATCCAGTAGTTCAGTGGGTTCTCCACCTCGTAGTACTGTACCATATGTTACTACGAGTACTTTAGCTGGTACTAACACCGCTAGTAATGATCCTAATCTTCGTGAATATGTATTCAAGGCGTTAGCAGAGGTTGTTCATGTAGCAAGACAACATGTAAGGCCTTATTCATGGGACATTATATCCATTTGCAGATATTATTGGGAACGTGAACCTTTGTCTTCTGAATTGAGAACAATCATTATTCTCGTAAGTATCTATGAGTATTTGAAACGGTTTTTATATAGATGGAATGTGTTAGGTGGAAAGAACATGTTTAGCACTTGTGGACGAATTCGCTGTGCATTTACCGACGCTATTGCCTTGTATTGTGGCCACTTTGTATACGGATACCTCAGCCAATCGTGAAAATGCACTCCCTGTTTTGCATTTATTAGATGTAATTGGAAACCACATCGAAGATTATGCATTTATGTTGATTCCAATCGTATCCAAAATGGCTTGTGATAGTTCAGCTTCCACAAGTGCCAGAGTAGAGACATTAGGAATATTAACTAAGCTGATTACTCGTGTTCCTATTCGTGAAGTAGCAAGTCAGGTAATCCACTCGATGCTCAATGCTTTAGAACAGCCGGATGCAAAGGATGTTTCTTTGTTGATAACCAAAATATTTGGATTCATAGCTGAAAGGAATGTCCCTATATTTAGTTTGTTTTTGGATACAATTGTCCATGTGCTTTATTCATTGAATAGCCCTATTGATGCTTTGTTATTGGAACAATTGAGAAAGTATCGAGTGGATGTTTCCATGTTTACAGAACAAGGCAAAGTGACAAGCAACCTAAGACAGCCATCTTTGAACCGAATATCTTCTCTATCTTCTTTGAACCGCAGTGGCTCTTCTTCTTCACTAACTTCATTGGA
Source organism: Galdieria partita (assembly GCA_025991245.1). Classification (NCBI taxonomy): domain Eukaryota; phylum Rhodophyta; class Bangiophyceae; order Galdieriales; family Galdieriaceae; genus Galdieria; species Galdieria partita. The sequence continues at coordinate 223,314 of BQMJ01000004.1, forward strand.
AGGTGGAACTGGGCCTTCTACTCCTAGTGGGACCTTGGAGAAGAGAAGACATCACGTCAATCAACGGTCGTTAAAGAATGCCTGGAACCTTGGAAGAAGAACGACTGCTGAAGATTGGGAAGAATGGCTGAACAAGTTTAGTAATGGGCTCTTTCGAGAAAGTGGTTCTCCCTCTATCCGTTCATGTGCTCGCCTAGCTGAAGTATATACTCCTTTGATGCAAGAATTGTTCAATGCAGCTTTTCTAAGTTGCTGGACGGAACTTGCACCCAATTATCAGGCAAGTTTGGTGGAAACTCTGTTGGCTGCTCTATCTTCTCCAAGTTTGCCTTTGGATGCCTTGCAAACACTGCTCTCATTGGCAGAATTCATGGAACATGATGAGAAGCCCTTACCTATTGATGTAAGACGTTTGGCAGCTATGGCCTATCGTTGTGGAGCTTATGCTAAAGCATTACGATACAAAGAAGCAGAATATGCTCAAGTTACTCAACCTCAAACTGCAAAGTCAGCAGTTGCAGGAGAACATGGACTGATTTCCATTTACAATAATTTATTGCAACAGGAGTCAGCGGTAGGAGCTTTGAAAGATGCTGAATATCGTTTTGGCATTCGAAGACGTGAAGAATGGTTTGAGAAGCTTCAACGATGGGACGAAGCTTTGGTTGCTTATGAGAAAGGAAATAATGCCATGTTGACAAGCGAAGAAGAAAAGTCCTCTTCTGAACCGGAAAGATTAGTATCTTTTCAAAAACCTGTTTTGTCTTTGCAACCGCAACCTTCACCTGATGATGCATACGAAGAACCTTTTGCCGTACTTTCAGAATGGGATCGCAAGTTGGGAATGATTCGTTGTCTCAATGAACTTGGAGAGTGGAGAAGAATGGAAGCCTTATGCCAAGAACTTTGGCAAAGTGCGGATACTGAAAAGAGATACATACTATCTTATGAAGGGGCTGCGTCGGTTGCTTTTAATCTTGATCTTTGGGATGAGTTTCAAGAACGAGTAAAATATCTGCAAAGGAACACCTTTAAATGGGCATTGTACAATGCTTTATTGGCAGTTCATCAAAGACGATATGATGAGGCTTTGGAGTTTGTTAAACATGGCAGAAGAATATTGGATGGCCGTTTAAGGGCAAGAGCGGCGGAAGGATATTCGAGAGCTTATTTGGATATTGTGAATGCAGAAAGATTGGTAGAAATTGAAGAGTCCATTAAATACTTGAAGAATCCTACAGCAGCTTATCGTAACCAATTGGCATCTTTGTGGAAAGCCAGGTTGCAGGGTATACAATCCAGCTATTTCTATTGGTATCGAATCTTGAGAGTGCGATGTTTGGTGTTTCATCCTTTTGACTCGATAGAAGAGTGGATCAAATTTACAAGTCTTTGTCGCAAGTCGGGACGTCTTCCTATGTCTGCAGAGTCTTTGAGATGGTTATTGAGTCCAAACGAAGCATTGCACACGGATGATGTCGATTCGTGGGATCTGAATGAAGCACTAAAGAATGCTCATCCAGAAATTGCGTTTGCACTTTTAAAGCATGTCTATGTTGCAGGTAGAAAGATGAAAGCCTTTTCTCATCTCAAACAATTGGCTGCATTTCACGTTTCGCAGCAACCCAAACAAGAAGAAGACGAAGAAGATCATCTCGCTGCTCGTCTTTATCTAAAACTTGCCAAGTGGGGTAGAAACTTACAAGATGAAATGACACCTTTGCGTTCTCGCTCACAATCAGTTACAGAATTTTTTGATTCAGACAAAAGTGGTTCGGATGAAGCACCAGAGGATACTGGTGAAATATCGTTGCATAGTATTTCTGCTGATTCGATTCTTCAATATGCTAAGAAAGCAACGGAAATGAATCCCAGTTGGTACAAAACTTGGCACGTTTGGGCTTCTATGAATGCAGAATTGGTTTCCTCACATGGAGAAGGTTTGTCCAAACGTAAGAAGAAACATCTGGCTGATTCACGTTCTCATTTCTATCGCACTGACTCATTTCATGATGAACCTAAAGAACTGGTAATTCAAGCAATCAATGGATTCTTTCGAACTTTATCGCTTTGTTCTGAGACAGCCATTCGTTTACAAGATATTCTTCGTTTGTTGACATTGTGGTTCCGTTATGGAGGGATGACCGAAGTGAATGCTTCCATTAACGGTGGTATAGCTGCAGCAGAAGTAGACTTGTGGTTGGATGTTATTCCTCAACTCTTTGCAAGATTGCATTCTCCCAATCAATCGGTTCGTTCCACAGTTCGTTCTCTTATGGTTCGTATTGGCCGTGCACATCCACAAGCCTTGGTGTACCCGTTGCATGTGGCAGCTAAATCCACGAATAAAGTTCGTCGAGAAGCAGCGGAAGAAATTTTAACTGCACTGAGATTACATTCAGCTACTTTGGTAGAACAAGCTGAAACGGTTTCTAGAGAATTGGTTCGAGTTGCTATCCTTTGGCATGAAATGTGGCATGAAGGTTTAGAAGAAGCCAGTCGTTTGTATTTTGGAGAGCATAATGTGGAAGGAATGTTGGAAGTATTGGAACCTTTGCATGCTATGATAGAAACAGGACCAGAAACTGCTAGAGAAGCTGCTTTTATTAAGGAATTTGGAAGAGATTTAGCAGAAGCTGCGGAGTGGTGCCGACGTTTTAAAGCAAGTGGGAAAGAATCAGATATGAATCAAGCTTGGGATTTATATTATCATGTCTTTAGAAGGATTAATAAGCAACTACCTTCTATGACCAGTTTGGATCTTGCTCATGTATCACCCAAATTGTTGCGTGCTAGTAATTTGGAGTTGGCTATTCCGGGTACCTATTCACCAAGCTTTGAAAGTAATCAAGTTTCTATTGTAAGAATAGCTGGGTTTTCTCCAACTGTACAGGTCATCAATTCGAAACAGCGTCCTAGAAGATTAGTTGTTTATGGAAGTGATGGAAGAGAGCATACGTTCTTATTAAAAGGCCACGAAGACTTGCGACAAGATGAACGAGTCATGCAACTGTTTGGCTTGGTCAATGAATTGCTTTCTCAAAATGCTTCGACCAACTCGAAAGCTTTGATGATCAAGCGATTCTCAGTAGTTCCTTTGAGTCCGAACACGGGTCTGATTGGTTGGGTTCCTGGTTGTGATACATTGCATAGTTTAATTAGAGAGTTTCGAGAACAAAGAAAGATTCTTTTGAATGTAGAGCACCGTTTGATGTTACAAATGGCACCAGATTATGACAACTTGACTTTGATACAAAAAGTGGAAGTTTTTGAATATGCACTATCCAACACTACGGGTGCGGATCTTAGTCGTGTACTTTGGTTGAAGAGTAGAAATTCAGAAATGTGGTTAGATAGGCGTACAACTTACACTCGTTCCTTGGCCACCATGTCTATGGTTGGCTACGTGTTAGGCTTAGGGGATCGGCATCCTAGCAATCTGATGCTGGAAAGAAATACTGGTCGCATCATTCATATCGATTTTGGAGATTGTTTTGAAGTTGCCATGTTGAGAGAAAAGTTTCCTGAAAAGATTCCCTTTAGATTAACTAGGATGTTGGTGAATGCCATGGAAGTTTGTGGAATTGAAGGTTATTTTCGACATACTTGTGAAAGTGTGATGAGTGTTCTTCGAGATAACAAGGATTCTTTGATGGCCATGTTGGAAGCATTTGTACACGATCCCTTGATCAATTGGCGTTTATTAGGTACAGCAGAAGATATTATTGTTGGACGTCATGTGGTTTATTCTCAGGAGTCATCGGGTAGAGGTGTGGATGGTTTAGAAAAGACGACGAATGTTCGTCCTATGAAGACCTTTGCATTTTCGATGGCAGATAAGAGTCGTGCTCATCTTCAAGGCAGTTCACATTTGCTTTCGAAGAATAAGCACTTGTTACAAGGACCATATGGTTTTAGCTTATCAGACATGGCTCGTATCCAAGGAGAGAAAGTAGGAACAGAGGAAGAAGATGACGCCATATGGAATCCCACTAGTTCTCGTCGTGGTTTTTCGTTACGTCCAGGAGAAACTCCCGTAGAAATTCGTCATCGGGATATAGAACGTCATCAAGGATCGGAAGCCATTGAAAATATGAATGAAGCAGTGAACCGAAGAGCACTGGCAGTCATTCGTCGAGTTCATAATAAATTGACAGGCAAAGACTTTGATGATCGTCAACAAGTGGGTTGGATGGTGTCCTCCCAAGTCGATCGATTGATTATGGAAGCCATGAAAGTGGAGAATTTGTGTCAATGCTATATCGGTTGGTGTGCCTTTTGGTAACATGAAAAGTGGTTGGAAACCAACTGCAGTAAAAAATGGTGACAAACTTTGTCCATCTTTGAGAAGTATGTGTTTGAATTGGATTGCCCGAAACACGGGTAAAGTGAGTGCCCTTGGGGACGTTCCTGATGAACTGTTGTATAAAGTGGGTTGTTTATGTGGAGCAAAAGATTTGCAACGACTGGAAGACAATAATCCAGGGAGGGAAGGAGTGTTTGAAGTTTTATGGGCGGCGTTGCTGAAACGTGATTTTCACATGGATGATAACCCTTGGAACAGTCGTCAAAGGTATCGAGAAGAGGAGGAAAAGCGCAAACAGTGTTTACATCAAGCAAGAGCAAAGTTGCAACAACGATATGAATTGGCCACTTTGGAGAAGAAACAACATCGAGTGGCCAAAGTGGCGACCAGTAGAAATACTGCGCAGTCGTTGTCCACAGCCGGTGGAAAGAGGTGTAGTAGAAAGCAAAAGATGGGTACTGCTCACTGCTGGATGGTTCAAAAGAAAACGACGAGTCAGTTACAGAAACTCAAGATGGAAGCTCGTCACCAACTTTATTCACGAGTAGTTCCATGTCGTATGGTATCTCATTGCAGGAATAAAAGTGTTGGCTAGTTGACCGGATATGCTTTGATTATCTTCACAGTTTGTAAAGGACGGTCATAAGCGTCCGTTTCAACGTTACCTATTCTTTTCAATACATGAATGCCCCGTTTGACTCTACCAAAAATGGTATGTTTTCCTGGATGTGTCCGTTATTGACAAAGACTACGAGTTCACAAACTTACCATCCAAATGGGGTGTCGGAGCCAACGTAAGAAAGAACTGACTACCGTTGGTGTTGGGACCTGCATTAGCCATGGATAAGATACCAGCTCCTGTATGCCGCAACTCATCGGTAATCTCATCTTGAAAGACTCCACCGTAAATGGACTAGAAATAATGAGTAGTGATAGGAAAGGGACGCGTTCACTTACAGTTCCACCTCTACCCGTACCAGTAGGATCACCTCCTTGTACAATAAAGTCATGAACAACTCGATGAAATATCACATTGTCATAGTATTGTCTCTGTGCAAGCTGCGCAAAGTTGTAACAAGTCTTGGGGGCACTCCAGAGAGACGATATGAGTCGACGTGGGAAGACCAAGTGACAACGAGAATATACCTACTGTTTCCAATAAAGTTCAAGTACCAGTGTACCCAAGTTGGTCTCCATTTGAACAAGTGAAGGTGTAAAAGTATCGCTCGCCACGTCCTTCTTTATTCCATTTTCCATTTTCTCAAAACATCCATCAAAGTGGTTAAATGAGCTTGAGAATGTACTCTCATCTTGTCATCATATACTCGGATATATACTTTTGCTTGAAAAGCACTCGTAAACAGATTGGGATTGCATTCCATATGGATAAATAAACCCTCGCGTTGACAACAGTATTCAAATACCGGTTGCACGATTTTCTTCCTTTGCGCTGTCGCTTCTGCAACACTGCAAAAAGAGAGTACCAACTGATTCAACTTTTCAACCAACTGCAACATATCAGAATAGGAAACCATCAAAGTTAACTGGGTATCATCTTGTAAAGGAATGGTGAGCGGTCTAATCACTGCTGTGAAAAGTCAACTCATCCTCTTTCTATTGTGAAGGACCAATTACCTTGGCTGTTACTTTGAGCCATCCATATACAATTGGGATCAAGGTAACGCACAACTTTGGCCAACTGAATATGCAGAAGTTGTCAATAAACACCAAGTTCTCATGGGTGCCAGAGAATTATACTTGCCTTGGGTTTCTGATGAGAACAACAGGTTTTCAACAACCGTCGTTTGGGTGTTAAACAAGTAGCTTGAATAAACAACATCTCAACGCCTACCAATCTCTCCTAATCCTCTCTCTCTCTCTCTCAAACAATGGAGATGGTCTCCAATCATTTCACATAGGAAAAAAATTTTATTGCTTCCATATCCCTTCCTCACCATTTACACAAAAGAGTCAACCAAAGAGTATGCAGAACGATGTTGCTTATCAAAATCATAAACTTGACGAGGATCTGTAACAAATCCCGTCAATGCAGTTGCTGCTGCTGTATATGGAGAAGCGAGATATACTTGGCCTTCTTTGGAACCCATACGACCAGGAAAGTTTCTATTGGTAGTGGATACACACACCAAAGGCTCATTGATACGAGCAAATGTATCTTTAGGTCCACCTAAACATGCTGCACATGAAGGAGGCGCAGGTCCTATGCAGCCTGCTTGTTCAAATATATGCGCCAACGTTTGTCCTCCTATGGAAAGACGATAAATATCATCATATACTTGTCTCGTTGCAGGAACCAGAAAAGTGGGAATCTTCACCTGTCTGTCTTTTAATATTCGTGCTGCAGCAATAAAGTCTTCTGTCTTTCCTCCAGTACAGGAACCAATATATACTCGATCAACTTTCACACTGCTACAATTCTTGGCAAGATCTCGATTATCTGGAGAATGAGGTTTCGCTACCACTGGTTCCAAATGATGAGTAATATACTCTCTATGCGAATAGAAATGAGCATTAGAATCTGTCTGAAATACTTCAAAACTACGCTGTGTCTTGCCCTTGAGATATTCGCGAGTGGTTCGATCACATGGAATGACTGCATTCTTTCCTCCAGCCTCGATGGCCATATTACACAACGTTTGTCTTTCTTCCATGGAAAGTTGAGCTATGACATCTCCCGAAAATTCCAATGTACGATAGGTAGCACCAGAAACTGAAATATCACCAATTACTTGAAGTATCAAATCTTTTGCCAAAAGATAATCTGGCATATCTCCATGAAATACAAATTTCATAGTTGCCGGAACTTTGATGAGAAGTTTTCCTGTGCCCAAAATAAAACCGGCATCTGTATTCCCAATTCCTGTAGCAAACATTCCAAAGGCTCCTGCGTTGCAAGTATGTGAGTCTGTTCCAAATAATACTTCTCCAGGCCTCGTATGTCCTTCTTGCGCTAACGCAATGTGACAAACACCTTTGTAGTCTGGATTGTTTAAAAAGTTTTGTCTGTCTTTGATGTCGTAAAAATATTTGATGTTTTGCTCTCTTGCAAATTCACGAAGTATGTCGACGTTCCTATTCGCTCTTTGGTCTGCTGTAAAAATGTAGTGATCGGGAATGATGACCACCTTTTCGGGATCCCATACTTTTGCGTTTTCTCCAAATTCCCTTTTAAATATTCCTATTGTACCTGGACCACAAACATCATGTGTCATTAGAACGTCTACATTGACCCAAATATTTTCTCCTGGCTTCACATAAGGTCTGTTGGCTGCCTTTGACAATATCTTTTCGGTCAGAGTCATTGGCTGCTGCACAGAGTTGCTCAAAGAAGTAGAAACGTGACGATGACTCTTAGGCGGAGCTACAGTGGCAGTCACTGGTTGAAATACACTATGGTTGGTACCTTTTATGCGCACAGAAGAAGAAGAGAAACCGTGTGCATGTCGATTATTTTTCAACAAAGAGCCCCCATTACGTTTTCCAAACAGAATATCTTGGTTTCTTAGGGGTTTCTTTACAGAATAAAATAAGCCTGATACAAAAGTATTGTTTGAAAACGCAAGGATATACTGGCAAGTGTTCATTTCTGTGGACATGCTCGACGTTGGGAATAAAAAACAATATCTACGATTTCTTCCCATTTTATTCTTTCTCCTTTTTGCCAAACTCGACACTTTGTTCATATTCTGTATAAACTAGTTCACTTTTTGTGTATCCAGTTTGTTTCTAATCTCCTTTGTGCAACTGATTCGTAGCATCTTTCTTGCTAGAAATATTCCGTTCTTCGCGCAGTGCAAGTACAACATAGGATAGAATCACTGATTGAACAACAACTATTGCCAAAAAAGCACTCGTTTGCAAACTATTACTCAAACCCAAGTGTTTCAACAGAAACCTTCCTCCCCCTCGATGGATATAGAGAAACATGAACAGAGGAAGAGTCACCAAGAGAACAGAAAAGAGAATAAAGCGCTTGACAACTTGCCGACTCGCTTGGTTGGCAACAAGCATCATGAAGGTGCATTCGAATAGAATGAAGAATTATCACATGATGGAGTAACTCAACCCGTCGCTCATTATGGAAAAGGACTTGCCGATTGTTGTTGGGTAAAGAAAATGTTATCAGAACCTTTGGATCTTTACGTTTATCTAAAAAATATGGGACAAAGTAAACTTGCAGAAACTTTGTCTGTATTACCTGGACCTAAAATATTACTCTTCGAACATGCTTTATATGATCACAGGTAAACACGTTATGGATAACCTTAGTGGAAGTAGTGTTACTGTCAACGAGGTAGATTAGGACTACCAAGAATGTTGGATTTATGGACAGACAATACGTTTTTAAAAGAACACGGTGTTCAGAGTTTTGAGAATTTGGCAGTTTTTTCGAAAAGATTGAGACAAATACCTGAAGATTCACTCTCTGAAGCTTTGCAGCAAATGTCCGTCAAACAGTTTGTGTTTATTATCCGAACAGGGCGAGTGGATGCTGCCAAGCAAATTATGGAAAGTAAGTAAGTCAAGGGACGTATAGGTTTACTTATGCGATATTTGAGTTGTGAATATGGTTTCTTCCCGGAAGAGCATATATTCTGTTCCTACCAATGAGGACGCTTTTCGTTTCTTATGTGTTTTGATACCCAGGAAAAGCTCAGTGTTTGAGTTTTGTTTTGAACAAGCAGGTTTAGGCTCCCAAGTAGAGTTTGCAGAACTAAAGTTGGTGCGTCTGGTATGTTTCGATTCTCTCATGGATTGACCTTGGAACAGGGTTTCTCAGCTGTCGAAAGAGATCTATTGACGTTAGATCAACCTTATAGCTTTAGAGACATGGTTATCGATGGAGATTATAGCAGCATTCTTCAATTAGCACAGTCTTTGATAGAGTTGGAGGAAGTAATAGGATCATTTCAGTACATACGTGGAATAGGGAAAAATAGTAGCAAATTGTCAAAGTATTTATCAAGATACTATAATGAAAAAAGAACGAAGATGCCTAGGTACAATATACAAACCATTTGATGAAGAAGTTTCTATGATTGACTTTCATATTAGGCCTCGAGGTAGAGGAGCATCCATCTCCAATCGCATCCAGGTACTTGCCTTGTGTTGTTGAATTGTTTCCTTTTTTAAAGAATGGAAAAGGCACAATGTAATAATCATTTATTGATGGTCATATTGGACCGAAGTGTGGACCTCATTACTCCTTTCGTAACCCAATCTAGCTTTGCAGGATTGTTGGATGAAACGTTTTATTTGACAAATACCAGTTTTGTATATGAAGCAATTGGCTCTTCTAAAGACTCTTCCATGAATGAATCCAAAAATGAAACCATTCGTGATAGTCATTCAACTTGTATAGCGCACATTACTCCCAAGGATTCCGTCTTTGATCAGTTAAAAGATCGCAATTTTTCTGTAGCAACAGTAAGAGCAATTGACATAGTTTGTAGAATTGATTGAAAATGGATGAAGGAACGACTGGGTACTATGGCTTCCAACATGAGAGACTTTTATCGATCGAAACCTAGTCCAGAACGTTCAGATATCTCGGAAGCAAGTGTATTGTTCTGTGAACAAGAAGAATGACAAATAATGTAGTTTAGGTGAAAGATTTTGTGCGAAATCTCACCAGCATCAAAGCAGAACAGGAAGCAATATCCTTTCATACCGATTTGGCTTCTGAAATCTCCAAAAGAACGTTTGAAAACTACTCTTTTAAACAAAAGTAAGTTTGTAGTAACTCAACTTGTTTGATTGAACGGAATGCCATGGAAGGTATCATATGGAGCGACAATTATTGGAGGCCAATGTTGAAAAGAGGTATATCAGATATGTTGAGTGCTTCACTGAATGACATTCTTCTAGTCATATGCACTATTTACTAGGCTGTATTGCTCGTCAAGAACCGTTGTCCACCGTACTTCGATTGATTTGTTTGTGGAGTTTGACTAGTAAGTTTTGAAAGTTGATCATCATGAAAAGTCATTGTTTCATCGTACTGTATAGATGATGGCATTGAAGGAGATACATTCGATCTCTTCATGCGTGAAATATTATCAACTTATGGAGTTGGCACCACAGTGTTGCTACAAAACTTGGAACAAGCAGGTTTAATCGTGAGAGCCAAGGATCCTGCAATATTCAGTGCATTAGGGAAACGTTTCTCACCACCTAAAGTAGCAACTTGGACTGTTTGTCGAACTGCTCTTCGTTTGTTGGTTGATTATCAACCTAAAGGTAATAGTAGATATCTTCTTTTTGTGGAATGTCTCTTATAGTCATCGTAGAGTCCATAACGGATGTAGAAGAAGCCGAAGCTTTTTCTGGATATATTCCTCTTTCAGCTCGAGTCGTTCAAGGAGCTTTGGATGATAGTGCTTGGAAGAAGTTGCTATCAACACTGTATAGTGTGTTCAAAAATGAACATACTGCCTTTGAAGAAGAAGTATTCCATGAAAGTAATCAATTATCCATAGAAATGGGAGATAGGAAGCCTTTGTTTGATGCGATGGTTGTAGTGATTGGCGGTGTAACAAGAGCAGAAGCTGCAGCAATGAAAGCGTTGGCGTATCATATGGGAAAGCAGATTCTCATCGCTTCTACGGCTGTTTTGAATGGCGATTGTTTTGTAGAATCGATGATCGATGAAAGTGAAAGGTGGCCTTTATGAAACATTGGCTGTTTCTTGAATAAAGTGTGCCTTGCTCTCTTACAATTATGTGTGATAATCACCCCGTTGTTGGTCATCATATGCACACACAAGTCAACCTAACCTGTAACAGAGTGGGTTGGAACAAGCACGAGGCTTTGAAAGGGCTCAAGTTGTTGCAAGGAAAGCAACGACAGCTCCCTCAGAGATTGCTGTTCGTATGGACGATATTGCTTTTATTCTTTTGTAAATGGGTGCAGAGTGCTAAAGATAACAAAAATATTGTTGACCAATCCAGCTATACGGGACTTTCTGGTTTGCTTGGTTCCGCTGTTTCGTTGGCAGACTTGAACGGAGACCGACAAATGGATATATTATTGTATGACGCTAATAGAAGAGTCCTCTTTGCTGCTCTGTGGTCGGGAGCTGACCAAATGTTTGTGGTAGAAAACGACACAAGCATCCAACTACCTGCAAGTGTTCAACTCGTCTCTGTTGATGTAGCAGATTGGAATAACGACGGCATTGTGGATATTCTATGGATAGGAACGGATAACGTAGGACGATTGATTTATGGTAACCATAACAATCAATTTGAAGTCGGCCCTGAACTTGACAATGTGACTGCTGATGTGCTGGTGATGGATGCCAACGGAGATTTTATTCCAGATTTGTTCATCCCACAGAAACAAGCGTTTTATATCAACTCACCACCTGGACACTTTCAATGGACAGTTTGGTAAGTAGAGGGAAATATTGTTTTGCAACACTGAATGCCACACAAGGTCTGGAAGAAATGATTCTTGTCAAGTGTCGGAAACAAGTTCTGCGGCCTTTGTTGACTTGGATGGAGACTGTTTAGCCGATTTATGTTTCTTATCCGATTGTGGATTGGAAGTGTGGTTGAATCAAGCACATAAAGGTAAATCATTTTATCAGTTGAGTTCACACGATCCACAAGAACATCGAATTGTTCAAGACTATGTTCTCAAAAAGGTGTTTGAAAAAGGAAGCGTTTTAAGTTTTCTCGATGTGAACAAGGATGGAACAATAGATATGGCAGTTGGTGATCCTGATACCCATTATCTGAATTTTTGGTTGAATTTACAAAAGAGACGTAAATTTGGTGATCTTTGTTCACCAGATGATGAATGGTTTGTTTTGAATTGGGCTCGGTTGAATGGATGCTGAGTGAATGCTGATTAGGACTATGCAACGGTATGAAAGTGATACAGTAGCAGGAGCAAAGACCACTCATATCGACAAAGTAATGAATGTTCCTCGAAGAATCTTCTGGGGTGATATCAACTTGGATGGATATCCCGATTTGCTGTTTATCGATGAGACCAGCAATGCTGTTACTCTGCTTGAAAACAGAGGCAATTGGGATGTGCTCAACGCTACTCATTTTGACAAGATGAAAGACAACGAAAAACTACAGCAATTGAGTATAGATACAGTGGCTGTGGCAGTCGTGGATATAAGAGGTGGAGTGGACATTCTTCTATCCCAACAACACTCGACGAGGTTACTATCCTTGGAAAATCATTATCCAGCGGAATTTTTGAAAGCCGTGAGCTTAAGCGGTCTGTCCTACTTTTCATTCCCGCACTCTTATACTCCACTCGCTGGTAATACTTTTAAAATTTCGTACGATGGAGTAAATGGTCGTGTATATCAGATTTGTAGTCAGTGCCCCCAAACTGCAAACTTACCTTTACAAAGCTGCGATTGTTTCTTTGGTCTGAAAGATATGGCAAATTATATAGCTGAAGTGAGTTTAGGAACTGGACAATATACCCAAAGGTGGGAAAATCTTATGCCCAATACAGTCGCTGTTGTATGGACAGTGGACGGTGACTGGTGGATGGAAATATTGACTCCAAAAAGAGCTGGACAGATGTTGGGAGTTGTCATTGTTTTGGTTTCGCTTTCTGTTGGTTTAGGAATTTGGGTGCTCATCTTGATGTGGCAAGAAAGACGCCAAGACAAACGAGAACAATATAGGCGAGTCAATTCCTCAGGATTTGGAACTTTTTAAGTACCCATTACGAAAAAGTCAAATAGTTGTTGGGTCTAGTCTTTCCACTGTAGACTTGAAACGATTCAATGTTCCAATACTTGCCCTGTTGTGAGTCAAGTCTAGATATCAGAGACATGGTCGATGGATAACGAACGCATATGGTCAACACAAAGTATCGTATGAGTATATAACTCCCGAGATACCATAGCAGCATCAGTATTAGACAAATCAGATTCTTGGGTTTGCTGATATCAAGAAAGTAATACACAAACTCTCCAGTACTTGCAGCGGTGCTATAAAGTATGAATCCATAGCATACAAGATATAGAAATCCAAATAACAAAACATAGGGAGTTGGAACAAAGTTTCCAAAGTACAGTTGAGTCAAAATGATCACCAGGTTGATGGGACCATGTTCATTCATATTGAGAAAATCGACCTTTTCCTTGGTCCTTGGTTTCAACACAAACCACCAAACTCCATCAAGAAATAAAGTGTGGACAGCTACAATAAAGAAAAGTGATGGAACGACGGTTGTTAATTTGTGGAAAACTGGAAGAAGGAATCGCAATAGGTGTATTCTACAAACTAGAACAAAGTAAAAACTGTACAATGACAAAACTATAGAAGAAAACGACAACAAGCAAAATGTCTGACTCCTGAGAAAGCTTTCAACTTGATGATATCAACAATGATGATGGACTCACGTAAAAGTAATCAAGGGAAGCTTTTGGTTCCTAAACAACCAAACAGAAACACAACAAAGGTAAACACTGATCAAAGCCCTCAGTAATAGTAACTTGGGTGACGTAGATTGAGAAGCAACTAACAAGAAGGAGTCATCGTAAGTCCATTCAGAATTCATCCAAAGAGTCAACCAACACCGACGACAATTCGTTAATCACTTGATCTGATTTGAGACGGATGGGTTGTTGTGGACAACACTTGCGTTCATACACGATTGCCGTCAGTGATAACAGAGGTTTGTCTGATGAACAATGTTTCTACTCCGTGTCAAGGCCTCTGTTCGACGTGCCTTCACGGAATAGTCACTTGTGCGTGTTGATATGGAAGCCTCTTCCAAGTTGCAGTGAAGGGAAATATGATGAATGACACAGATACTGCTGGAGAAAGATTGCAAACCAATCTTCTCAGTGCTGAAGAAGATCATTACTGAATTCTCCTTTGGCTTGGGTGAAGCTTCCAACAGAGTGGTACCTTTCAAGGACAATTGCCAAATAACATGCAGAAACCTTTATGGATAATTACCAATTCTTCTATCAGAACGACCTTATAAAGTCCTCTCTTCTGAGTGGGATATTCTCTTAGTCAGTAACCTCAGTTCTATTCCAAAAGGAAGAATGTTTGTTTATAACACTTCTTTTACAAAGAACCAGCCACATCTACAGGCATATCCACTATCTTTGTGTTATAAAACTCTTCAATTTCTTTCATTGTTTGGAAGTCTTCGTTCGTGATAAAGTTGATAGCTACTCCTTTCCTCCCAAAACGACCAGATCGACCAATACGATGGATATAATTCTCTCGATTGGTCGGAAGATCATAGTTGATAACAAGCGAAACTTGTTGAACGTCAATACCCCTCGCCAATAAGTCTGTAGTGACCAATACTCTAGAAGAACCAGTCCTAAATTCTCTCATAATCAAGTCTCTTTCCTTTTGATCGATATCTCCATGCAGACATGACACAGTAAAGTCGCGTTCTCTCAACTTTTGAGTAAGCCAATCGACCTTTCTCCGTGTATTAACGTAAATTATAGCCTGTGTCACCGTCAAGGTTTCATAAAGATCACATAAAGTCTCAAACTTGTACTCTTCTTTCTCAACAGCAATGTAATACTGTTTGATACCTTCCAGAGTAAGTTCTTCCTTCTTCACCAAAATAACAACGGGATCTCTCATAAACTTTTCAGTCATCTCTAGCACATCTTGAGGCATTGTGGCTGAGAATAAGCCAACTTGGCAGTTTGATGGCATATATTGGAAAACATCATAAATTTGTTCCTTAAATCCTCTTGATAACATTTCATCAGCTTCATCCAAGATAAAACTTTTGATATATTTGGTCTCAAATACTTTCCTGTTCATCATGTCAAACACTCTTCCAGGAGTACCCACAACAACGTGCGGCACATTCTCTTGAAACGTCCTGATATCATCCATTACTCGTGTTCCACCAATACACGCATGACATCTGACAGACATAAAGTCACCAAGTTCGTTTACAACCTAGTCAAGGTCTTCAGAATAATACTACTTTTAACTTGAACATAACTCCTTACTCTTTGAATTTGTTGCGCCAATTCCCGAGTTGGTGCCAGAATTAACGCTTGGACTTTATGAAAAGAAGTATCTACGTTTTGAAGGATCCCAACAACAAACGTTGCTGTTTTCCCCATACCAGATTGTGCTTGAGCAATTGTGTCTCTTCCTTTTACTATGGGAAGGATTCCTCTCTTTTGGATTTCGGAGGGTTTTTCAAATCCATGTGCAAAAATACCCCTTTTGAAATAATAAGCTATTTGAACGGAATGAGAATAGGAACGTTACCTTAACAACTCATCTCTTAGGTTCATGTCGTCGAAAGTTTCGTAAACTTGAACTTCCGAAGATTCCCATTTATTACCCTTGGGAGCTTCAGAGTCCAAAGTGGATTTATCGTTCCTTTCTACTGTTTCAACTGATGCTGTTCTACGAAAAGAAACGAACACAAGTTAGTTTCAGCTTACGAGTGTCTTGGGGTCAACCCTCCCACTTCGTTTCCCAAGCAGGGAGTGGTCTTGAAAGATACCACAAGTTTGTTGCTTCACAGGAAACAAGAACATTCCAAGAATATGAAAAGACTTACCCGTCTGCCATATTTTAGTCACAACAACGATGTAAAAAGACAAAGCTTATTTCCGTCGTCCCAAAAGAAAGACTCGACGTCAGAAAATGCAAAATGAATTGGCATTTTGGAACCGGACGTCGGAATGAATGGCCCACCGACAGGCTAACTTGAAGGTCTTTCATTTATTGACTATGAGCCACATATCCATCATTATTGCAGGTTCAATCTCACTTATGGACTAAAAACAACTACTTTGATTGGTCCATTCCCAGAATATCTTTCACATTCGCGTCTGAAGGAGCAAATTTCAAACTGTTTAAAATTTTCAAACTTGTTTCTGTCATTGCTTCGATAGAATTCATATCCAATTGTTCGATACCAAAGGTCTCTCGTACCAAACCCTGAATTTGCTCTCTTATTTGAATATATCTCTTGAACTTTTTCAAAGACTCGCTGCAAAGATTCTTTTCTGCATCTTGTAAAGTTGGTCTTCTGCCATGCTCTTCAAAATATGAACTGGACCAGCTTCTCAGTTCCTTTCGAAGGGCCACAAACTCGTGAATATCATGAGTCTCTAACAACCTATACCGACCTAGTATACGATAAGCACTTGGAGTCAAACATATAGAAGAATGATTAGTAGTGTTAGAAGCGACAAATTTCTGAATTTCTTCACACTGACATAATGAAGAGTCTAAAAGCAAAGTAAGCAATGAAAATATTAGATGTGGAAGCTAACTATTACCAAGAAGTTCTGGAGGAGAACTTTCTATGAAGGAAGAAGAATCATCAAAACATTTATTCGTCTGAGTTCTTCTCCATCTTCCTCCCCGAGGAGAAACCGAAACAGAACCAGGAGCAATCTTTCCGTAAACATCAAAGGCCAAACCTCGAAAACGTTCTCGATACTCTAAATACTTTTCGTATTTTTTTAAAATGGCTTTGGGAGCCTTTCTTCTAAGAGTTGACAAAGATGGAGTGCTGTATCCATCCAAACTAAATTTCTCACTCCATACCCGAAGTTCTCTTCTTAAGGAAACATATTCATTAATCTCTTGTGTCGTCAGCAATGGCCATTCGATATGATCTTCTTTTCTTTCTTGTAAATGACTACAATCCTTCACATCTTGGCTTGACTCCAACTTTTTCTGTACTTTTGAAGATATCACATGGGATCTCAATATACGATCAGTTGGTCTCCATCTTGCCAATCGTAACTTTTGTCGGTGTTCTTGAGATAACTTTCGATTGGAAAGCGAATTGGCAATAGCAATTTTGTGCTTCATCGACAATTGTCTACCTTTATTCCAAGCTCTTCTTCCCAGCATAGATAAAGAAAGTCTTGCTCGAGCTTCGATGGTTAGTTTATGACCCTTGTTGGGTGAAACCATACCCTTCTTTGCTATGGACATGGCTGCTCTAGCAGCTTTTGACTTTTTCCGTCCAATCATAGCCATTGATATTTTTCTCCTTACTTCCTCAGGCAGTTTATGTTTCTTATGTTCAGTATTTGAGGTTTTGGACGACGTTTTTTCTTGGTTAGTTGTTAAACTGGTCTGTTCGGAACTATCCATATTGGTTTCCGCAATGTCATCGGTATATATATTGGTGATAATGTATCTCGTTGTTAACATTTCTTTGTTATTTGCTAATAAATATTTTCTATTCATAGGTGCACCAAAGAGTATTTTTCGGTTCCTCTTACGAACCACACAACTGCCTTGAAACATGTCCACTTGGGAATCTTTTCTCCAATCAAAAAGTTGGGTGGTTGTGATATTATTTGGATAACAATATACAGGAAACGTACTCATAAACAAGTACATTGTTGTTTCGGATAAAACACCAGGTTCAACCCAGTAACGTTGGGTGATCCACGAGAGCTCCCAGCAGATTTTATGAAAGAGGACAATTTTCCATTGGCATATCAACGCGAAAAGTACGTAAATCTCTGCACAAATCTTGAAATAACAAAGCTTCTCATATAACAGTATCGTTTCTCAGTAACGAAGAAATTTTATAGAGACATTCTTCTACCGACTATGAAGTTCTAAGAGAATAATCAACTGCATGTTGTTAAGGACTTTGAGATTCTTCAACTTGTACTAGACATTGCTGCAATAATGAAGACTTGTCAAAGAATCAAGATTCATGTCCATATCAACTCTAAAGAGCCAAATGTTGCATTCCACAATGGCAATCGTGATTGATTGGTTCAGTTCCCCAAAACTACGAGCTGTGCAGCATATTGCTTTGCATGGACTAGTATACAACTTTCCTGAGTTGCATGTGAAATGATAGGAAATAATATTTCTCTGCTTCAGAGGTTGCTGAAGCCGACAGTTTGTATATTGCGGTGCTCAAAGACAGTCCAATCTTGCACCGCTTTCTGTACTACAGTAGACTCTCACCTGAGAGAAACTCTTCAAAAGACTAAGAAGGAAACTGTTTCATTAAAGTGGCTACAAAATGAGACATTTCCAAAAACAGTTGCTTTTGAAACAAAACAAAACGAGAGAACAAATATTGCTCTAGGTACTTTTCGCAGAGACATAGGCAGAATAGCATCAAAAGTGGATTTAAGACTGCAGCTTTTCTGGTTTCAGGAGGAGTACATTTTCTATCGTAACTCCTTATATGAATATATATACGACACTACTCAGTCGACCCCTAGAATATTTGTACAACCTGTTGATACTCCCAATGAATGTCGAAGAGCAACCAAGATAATACTGGAAAAGAGTCTTTCAAAATTTTCAAACCAAAATCCCCAACTCTTCCCTGAGCTTCTTAATCCAAGTCCTTTAGAAGATACTATTGGAATCATATGGCGAAATGAAAAGAATGATAGTCAAACTTGTACTCTTTTTGATTTATCGAAGGAGTCGAGTAAGGGACATAACTCGGGAGAATGTTTATCAAGTTTCGTACAGACGTTTGCTGGTATAAGAAATATGGCGTGGCTGAATAATGGAAATG
Organism: Galdieria partita; assembly: GCA_025991245.1. NCBI lineage: Eukaryota > Rhodophyta > Bangiophyceae > Galdieriales > Galdieriaceae > Galdieria > Galdieria partita. The sequence goes on from BQMJ01000004.1 coordinate 242,146, forward strand.
CCTTTGCATTATTAGTAGAAGAAGATAAGAAAGGCATCGAACGTCTCATTCTTTACTATAAGGAAGGAGTTAACTCTACTTGGAAACAATTTGTTTTTTTGGAAATGAAACAAAAATATGGCTCTATGGATTTGCATACAAGTCATGATTCCAAATATGTTATTGTACATATTCAATCATTGCATGGCACGGAAATATTATGGTCGCCTACAATGAATGAAACGAAGAATATTTTAGATAATTGGAAGCGGATTCAATTAGAAGGTATCAATCAGATAACTCATGGCAGTAACTACTTCTATTGGATTCACCATCCATCCTATGAAAAGCCCCAAGTTGTGTATATGTTGAAAGATTTGGAAGGTTTTTCTACATGCATTCAGTTGGATCTTCCTTTACTGGATTCTGTACTGTTAGACTTGTATGTTACCAGTGACTATATTGTGGTTTTATGTCGTCAACAAACCAATTTGTATTTATTCAAGACGAAATGCTCTTTCGATAGTCTAATTTCCAAGCAAAGCAAAGAGAGAAAGGAAGGCAACTTGACGTACCATCCACAATGGGAATCAGTGAGTTTTCCATTTAAGACAGATAGTGCCTCTTTTTGTAGACAAAGCGATTCCTGGTCATATAATTGTAACAAATTATTAATATATGTTGCTTCGCCCACGGTTCCAATACAACTATATTCCTTGGACCTTGCAAGTGGAAGTTTTCGGATAGTACCGACAAGTAAGCAACAATTTCCATCGTGGAATACTTGTTCGCTCTCATCATTCGAATGGCATCGTCTGTGGACTAGTCATAATGCAATGGACAATAGTTGTATTCCATATACCATAGTCCATAAGAAAGGTCTTTGTAGGAATGGAAAAGCCCCAGTATTATTGGAGTCGTATGGTTGTTATGGAGAGAGTTTGGACACACAGCTTTCTCCTAGTTTCATGCTTCTTTTAGAGCAAGGTTGGATATTGTGGTAAGTCATAAGATATGATTGATATTTGTTGAGTACGTTTCACATTGTATAGTTTTGCACATATCCGTGGAGGAGGAGAGTTAGGTTGCAAGTGGCATTTGGCAGGAACTCAATATGGAAAGCATATATCAAAAGATGATATTCTTTCAGTAATACAATCTCTTGTGGATCAACAGTGGTCAAAGCCTGGACAAATATTTGCGAGAACATTTTCTGCCGGTTCGATTTCTCTACTTCATGCAGTCTATGAGCGTCCTGAAATATTTGGTGGTATATCTTTGTATTCTCCTTTTTGTTGTCCTTATGATTCCATCAAACAACAGGGAAGTCTGCAAGATTCTTACCTGGATCATTTGGAGTTTGGAGATTCATGGACTTCTATCTGTCCTTGGAGAAGGTTCAATGCTCGTTTTCTTCGAATCCGTCGTTCACTGTTTCCTTGGAAGACTCCCATTACTTTTGACTCTCTCGATCAAATACAGGAAGATTATCGCTGGTTCTTACGTTTGCCAAATATATTTTTTCAAGTCAAAGAAGGAGATGACTGTGTTCCAACATGGATGGCTTATAAATTTGTTTATGGATATGAATTCACTCGTCTTTGTATGCATTTATCTCCTTGTAAAGAGGATACACTACGGAGTCGAAATATGACTGTATATACTTGGAAGGATGCTGGAAAACATCGATCGCCATTTCCTACATTGGCTTCAGCTATGGAATTGGCATTTTGGAAATATTGTCTACGTAGACAACGATAACTGACAATTTTCAAAAGAGTTTAGTTCTCAAGCATATTAGATTTTGGAAAGGATATTAAAGAAGTGCAAGTTGGTTATAAATTTCACCCGTTTTTTTGGTTTCCTTGCTATTTATGGAGTTGCATAGATTATCTGTGATATGTTGTTGATCGAAGAACGTTTGTATATTACACTTTGATAGAAAAAGAATCAGTTTGGTATCTTTTATCATTGAATAGTTGACTTTGACATTTGCGAATCTCAAAACAGACGACTAGTATAGTAATCAACGCAAATGTCATCAAAGGACCTGGAGTTAGAAGAGACGACACAGCCCATGAAAGCCAAAAGGCAATAGAGGAAAGTGACCAACTCCCCAAGAATGGCAGAAATGCCCATTCATCGAAATCAATAGAAATGCTCATTGCTCAGTCCAATGGCATCCAAATGTCTTCCTACTCAAAGGAACGTTGAACTGTTCCTCATAGTTGACAAAAGACAGTCATAAAGAAGCACACAACTCCAAGTTCCCAAGATATGTTTCATTCTTCACCAGAAACCGCTTGGCACCCTGACCTATCCAAGATAGAAAGAGCAAGATGTTTAGCACCACTTGTAGGAGATCGGGGAAATCATTTGAAGACAAACCTTGGAGACCTGTCCGTTCAATTCATAGATTCTTCACTAATAAGATTATCTTTAGGAACGGTCAGTTTGGTGAACTATGGACTAGTTAGAGAAGACCTTGATTCGAAAGCAGTTAATCCTCAGTGGTATTCCGTTGACGAGCAATGGATAGCAGAGTCAGATAGCCTTGTAGTTGGGCTGGATCAAAACTCAAGTTCTCTTTCGTTCTACAAGGATTCAAAACTCAGAATAATGTCACCTCAAGACGCCTCGTTTGTATCACCTCATAGAATTCCTCCACTGGGTTTGGGCATATGGCAGCATAGAAGATTGTGGTCGTTTGCTTTGGGTTTAGAAAGTGGAGAACCCGTGTATGGACTAGGTGAGAAATGGTCGTCCTTGAACAAACGCGGACAGTGGATTTCTTCGGATAATAGAGATGCTGTCGGAGTGAATGCAGAATGGTCCTATAAAAACTGTCCCTTTTTATGGAGTACAAAGGGCTGGGGAATCTTATTTCATACTCCTAATAGAGTTTATCATGCAGTGGGCTATCCACAATATTCTCATCGCTCCTATATTGGATTTGTGGAGGAAGATTCCGCATTGGATATTTTCATATTTCTTGAGGAAAACTGTGTGAATATCCTGCAAAAGTATAGTTGGTTGACTGGTAAAACGCCTCAACTCCCTCTTTGGGGTTTGGGAATCTGGATTTCTCGTGCTTGGTATAAGAATGAACAAGAAATAGTGGAAACTGCCACACGATTGCGTAACAAGCACTTTCCTTCAGATGTCTTTCTATTGGATGGTCGGACATGGTTGGATACATTGACAAGATTTGCGTTTGAATGGGATCGTTCTCGATATCCGAATCCTGCTCAGTTAATAGAAACTTTGCATCATTTGAATTTTCGAGTTGCTTGTTGGGAATATCCACTTATTTCTATTTATCATCCTTGGTTTGTTGAACTGGCACGAAAGGAATACTTATTAAAAGATAAGGCTAGTGGAGAAACTTTGATATATGTCTGGCCACGAGGTCCTTTCTCGTCCAAATTACCTCCTCTTCCAAACAGTGGCATTCTGGATTTTACCAACCCTAAAGCCTATCAAGCTTGGTGTGAAAGCCATAAAAGATTGTTTGATATGGGAGTGGATGTGATGAAGACTGACTTTGGTGAGCAAATAGAAGATAGAGCTGTCGCCTTCAATGGTGATAGTGGTGAAAGATTGCACAATGTGTATCCATTGTTGTATAATCGATGTGTGTATGAAGCCACAAAACTTTATGGTAATCCAAGAAATGGAGCGGCTATGGTATTTGGTCGTTCGGGTTGGATTTCCAGTCAATGTTATCCAACGCAGTGGGGAGGAGATCCGCAAGCAGACTGGGGAGGTTTAGAAGCTTCCATAAGAGGTGGACTATCTTGGGGAATGAGTGGCGGAACTTGTTATGCTACAGATATTGGAGGTTTCTATAGTAGAGAACATTATTTATCCAGTCAACTATTCCTTCGATGGACGCAAGCAGCTATCTATTCGAGTCATATGCGTTTTCATGGCCTTGGACCTTCTGAGCCGTGGATATTCGAACAAGTGGAAGATTGGATACTCGAATGCATGAAATGGCGATATCGATTATTGATTTACTTGGAATTCTGTTTAGAGGAAGCTCGTCATTTGGGCTTACCAGTTATGCGAGCATTACCTCTCATGTATCATGAAGATGTGATTGGTCGTCAGTTTGAGTTGGAGTTTTTATTTGGTCCTTGTGTGTTGGTATCACCTGTAACAAGTCCACAAGATGAAGTAACATTTTATATGCCAGATGACTCTCTTTACTGGTACGATTGGTGGAGTGGAGAAAGATTTCAAGGAGGACAAATTTTGACCAGAAAATATTCGTGGAGAGAATATCCTTTGCTGATGAAGGAAGGCACGATGTTGTTCTTGGGACCGGAAGTAGAATCAACTCGTGCCTTTGAGAATAAGGAGAATGATTGGAATACAAGGGTCCAAGAACTTCATGTATTTGGTCTACCTGATATAATAGCATTGCCCAAGTGCATGGCGGAACAGCTTCAACTAGAAAAAGAGGACAATCGAGTAATCGTGAAAAGTCTACCTGAAAACATATCGGTCATAACGCATGGCCCTATCAAGATGGAACGCGAAAGAACAACAACTGTGTTTGAAAAAGTATGAGAAATTTTTGGGATACAAAGGATGTGTTGCATTTTGGAACATTGTTTGTAGCCTTTGATGAGTGAATAAACAGAGTGAACAACATATCACCAACTATTTTCAACTTTCATGGCCCATCTCAAATAGAGAAAACTTGAATCGATCTTTACATGTATGAAAATCTTTTCTTTCATCTATAAAACATATGTCTGGTCAAATAACGTAATCATGAAAGTTCCATTTCTTTTCCTTGTTGGAATCGGAAAGTTCCGATAGTGTGTCCATAGTTACCCCCAATTGACGAACCAACCGTTCCAACAAAGAGAATCTCCCAACAAGTCCTAATGAATAATACACTATAATAATACTTATTACAAGATACAACCCATATAACTTTTCTATCACTACCTTGAAAGTTAGCTAAACAGCCATTGACTTCTTCTGCCGTTTCGTCCCGTTCTTCTAAAGACATAAGATGAAACTCGGGTGACTTCTCAGGATCTTCATACGCCAAAAGAGCTAAATAGTCCTTTGTAAAGTTTAGACCCAATATCCACGAATTATGCAACCAACAATGGGTACCTGGAATCTTTCGATGAAACTCGGATCAGTGTCGCAAAGAGGACCTAGTTTGTTCTTTGCGAAAGATAATGCCTCCAAAGGCTTGCCTTGTCGTATCAACTCCACAAAGTGATGACAAAAAACTCGAAAGGCAACCTTCGGAAAATATGTCTCCAAACAATCATCTCCAGCCTTGAATTGAGTCGTTCCACTCCCCTGAATACTGCGACGTAAGACAACATTGGCCCAGTCCAAACCCGTTAAATAATCTCCTTTCTTTATCAGTTGCCACACCCCTATGAATAAAACCAATCGATGAAAAAAGTTACCAAGTTCTTAAACGAAGTGGCTTACTTTTCCTCAAATCCAATAGTTCCAGTTCTTGTTTATCCAGTAACTGTATTTGCCTTGGAAGCAAATCATTCAAAGTTTCCGTTTCACTAGTCGTAACTGAAACAGGTTCCACTTTGTCTTCCCCAGTAAGTTCACTAGCAAAAGACTCTGCGGTTTTTGAAAAACAGTGATGCTTGAAATACGACAAGATAAGCTGTTCTAAATACTGATTCGAAAAAGTTTCATTTTCCGCGGGATTCTCTGATAGCTCTTCTGAAGTTTCCCCAGTTGCTTGAGTTTCCGGTTGTTCCGTACCTGTTTCTTCCTCCATGTGATAAGTTTAAATTGAGTTCCCGTTGGCATTTCATTTGGTGAAAAGAGAATACAAACTTCTTCCCTTTTGTTCAAAGCCAAATATCCAAGTCATTCATATGTTTTTATTTCAACACAACACACAAGTAACATGTCATTAAACTGTCTATTCAGGCTGTTGACGAAATGTTGGGAAAACGTTGAGGTCCACAGCTTATGACTATTTTAAAAGCCATTCTCCATCAAATAGTTGGCCAAATTTGTCATGTCCAGATTCACCTTAAGAACGTAAGACTCACCGAAATAATAAGAGCATAATGATTACCTGTCGAAAAGTTGCACTAGTGTATTCTGGATCATGGACTCCTACAATCAAGGCCTGATTACTTTTCATTACAATCAGACCTCTTCCAGACAACCCTTCCTAACAATGAAATATCAATATGATGATATTACTCATGAATAAAATATTACCTCTTTGCATCTTCCTTGAATACTTGGGGCTGCCTCTTCATCATCCAAGTCTGCACGAGTAAAGGCATACTTCTGTCCAGCAACTGTAAAACCACTGGAAGCAATTGTGTCAATATTTCCCTCGGATAAAACTTTGCTCAGCAGAGTGGCTTCTTCAGGTAATAACTTTGAAAAAGTCATTGAATGGAAATAGTAAACTTTGCTGACATACCTGGAAGCCTGGAGAGTTGGCCCAAGGAGAACCGTCAAAACCACAAATAGCTGCATAGCAAAAACCAGAAGCCAATAGATTGTCATCGATATACTGAAAAGCAAGTAAATGAGTCTATTTTCTGTTCACAAGTTAAATGTAAACCCACACTTTGCCAAGACATTTTGAGCCTCTTGCGACAAGGTTATCACAGTGGAAGAGACGAAAACACCAAAGAAACAAAAAACAATTTCAAAAGTTATTCCCCCACACACTCAATGTTACTCTAAAATAAAGATGTGCTGTCTGTTATTTTGTCAACGTGGATGGAGGGAAAATTTCAAATCCTTCACACAAGGACATTCTCACAAAGACCGGTGGTAGAGACTTTTATGTAACGAGGAGTAAACAAGAAAGTTCCATAGTTACCATAATAATATGCAGTCAAACTTGACCATCAGATCATCTTCTACAACTCAAATCTAGGAAACATGTGTGCTCAAGTTGTTATGTACGTGTAAAGTAAATGTACTCAATCTCTCTTTGTTGTCTTTAGTACGCTATCCCAAAATTTATGTATATTCAACGTTTGGCTTTTTTAGAAAATATGCTCTTATTCACTTCTATATACTATAGTTGTATGGACGGGAAATGTTACGAATCCTTTTAAATCTTTTATAGAAGTTACATATTTCTGCTTACTTTGGCTCTCTTTTCCGAAATTGCAGTCACTGTTTCCTTATTGTTTCATTTCTTCGCACTGTATGCATATTCATTATAGTCCCATCGAAAACTTTTCCATGGGATTAGTCTGAAGCTCTTCTCGAGCAAGATGAGTTCGTATGCAAAAGTGCCAAACGAGAGCGACGATAACCTACTCCCAGATATGTTAGGGAGCTCACAAGAAAATGGAGAAGACTGGAGTGTTGAAACGCCTCAAGAAGCGTCATATTCTCCGGTTCACCACGAAGAGACTCAGAGTATTAGATTAGAAGATATTTACGTGAATAATTGGCACGCTGACGATTTTGACGAAGTACAACCTGCAAGTTCAGAAAAATCTGTGTACAAGAATAACCAAAGAAGTGGCTTTTCTTTGCGACTTGGAAACTTGAATCAGACGGAAACGGAAGTAGACTTGGAACCTGGTAGAAGTGAGTGGGGCCCTGTAGCTTGGCAGCCGGAAAGCTTATCGACTGGAAAACGACTTATGTATCGTGTTTCTAGTCTTGCTAAAAAATTATTGGGAGTTGGCAACGGAGACATATGGTTTGAGGACAGAGAAACCTCTCGCTACTGTGGAATGATTTCACTTTTACTGTTGTTGGCGTTTGTTGTATTAGGCTTGCCAGTAGTATTGCACAAGTTAAGTCCAGAGGCACCGGAGTTTCCAGGTAAGAACAATTGTTTGAAAGTTTGATATAATAATTCTATTATGGAAAGGAGTTGCACAGGAAACAGCTACAACGGCTGTCCTCGTTTCAGGTATGAGAGGCTCGGTTGCTGCAGATAATCCTGAATGCTCCAAGATTGGAATTAGAGTACTTCGTGATATGGCAGGAAATGCAGTTGATTCTGCTATTGCGACAACGTTGTGTCAAGGAGTGTTGAATCCTTTCGCAAGTACTATCGGCGGTGGCTGCTTTATACTTATTCGCTTAGCAAATGGAACAGAAGATTTTTTAGATGGAAGAGAAGTTGCTCCATCTGCTGCTACGAAGGAAATGTTCTTTGATAGCAATACTTCAGTTATTGGCGGAAAAGCAGTTGCTGTTCCTGGAGAGTTGAGAGCTTTAGAGTTAGCACATAAGCTTTATGGAAAAGTTCCATGGAAGTCTCTTGTCGGATTGAGTGTAGAACTCGCTAGTTCTTCAAAAGTTGGCCCACTTCTAGCGAGACGACTGAAAGAATACAAGGATATTATTTTCGAGTCACCTTCATTAAGGGAATTATTTACAAAAGCAGTTTTTGTGAAGACTTCTGAATCTAGTTCTCGTTTCTTATCTGAAAATGAAGATTATACAGTGGAGAATATTCACCGAAGATCGGAAGGTACTGTTGGAGAAAATTTCAATGCTTCCAACTATGAAGGACAAGATGAAGAATTTGATTTGTTGGAAGAAAATGACAATTGGTCGCAAGTGGCTCTGAGCAAGACACTTGAGTTGATTGCTGAAAGAGGAGCAGATGCTTTGTACCAGGATTTAGCTGAAAGCCTTTCGCAAGATGTTATCCGAGCTGGTGGAATCCTAACAGCAAGTGACTTGCGGTATGTAAATGAGAAGAGTTGAACAGGGAGTTGATAACATTTTTCATTGAAAGGAACTATCAAGTTATTCGACGTACGCCTATTCATTTTAAATATAATGGGTTAGACCTGATAAGTGTTCCACCACCTTCTTCCGGTGGACCTACTTTGGGATTGATTTTGAACATTTTGCAATTAGCAAGAATGAACACATTGGGCAGAAATGGCCGTTCTTATCACTTGTATGTAGAGGTTTTTTCTTTCTTTGATGAATATTCATCATATTTATCGTAGTTTGACAGAAGCATTGAAGTTTGCATTTGGCGAGAGAATGTTATTAGGCGATCCTGCTTTCGTGAACGGAACCGACGAACAAGTTGCGAGGATGTTGAATGAGAGTCTGGCCAATGATTTATTTTCTCGTATAGTTGAACAAAAGACTTTTCCACCATCACATTACGTCACGTCACAAAGAACTATAAATGAAGTAATTTGCATGCTTATTTTATATTTAGGAAGCTTATATTTGCTATATGATAATAGGATCATGGCACTACTCACCTATCTGTGGTCGATGAAGAAGGAAATGCAGTTGCAATAACTTCAACTGTCAATCTTCCATTTGGTGCACGTTTTGTTTCTTCCTCTACAGGAATACTTTTAAATAACGAAATGGATGATTTCTCCACCGGTAATCGAGAAAATGCGTTTGGTTTGGCTCCAGCGGAAGCAAATGAAGTAGTTAGTTATTGCATATTGAGTTTTTGAGTTGTTCTTGACATCGAATAATCTTAGGAACCCGGAAAGCGACCTTTATCTTCCATGAGTCCACTTATTGTTTTGAAGAATGGAACGCTTTATATGGTATTGGGTGGAAGTGGTGGTCCTCGAATAATTACCTCAGTAGCTCAAGTATTTTTGAATATTGCAACTTTTGGAGATGACCCTGCGAAAGTGAGGAGAAGTTTAATACTCCCATATATATATATGTGTATCTATCTAATTGGCGTTTTAGGCTATAGCTGCACCCCGTTTACATCATCAGTTGTTTCCAAATACAGTTTTTATGGAGTCTTTGAACGGTTCTTCTTGTGAGTTGACAGATACTTTTTCAAGTTCTTTATCAAACAAGGTATTTTGTAGAGATGTTGAAGTGAAAATGGCACATTTTCTAACCGAGTGTATGATAGCCTGATTGGTCTTACTGGTCTGAAGTTTGTCAAGAATTGAAAAATGCTGGACATAATATAACAGTGAGTTTTGTTGGGATTGTTTTTGCATTCTAACAATGTGTTAACAAAGGCTCCTTCAGAAGCTGGCGTTGTTCAAGTCGTTGTAGTTGCAAGAGACATGAATGGTGAGAATAGGCGACTGTTAGCTGCAAGTGATCCTCGAAAGTTGGGAAGGGCGGCTGCATATTAAGCAGTATATATCTAGTCATCCAGAATAGTGCAACTGAAATATATAGTTGAAACACTGCGTAAAACGGGAAAGATGACACACTTTACTTTGTTTATGTAAGAAACAGAATATCTAAAGAGATCTTGTGAAATTTTCGTCAAAATAAAAATGCCGAAAGGATTACCATTGCATTGAATAATCAAATCCAATTTTCTTGACGACCTGTTTGATCTAATTACACGCACCCTCAACCAATGGGGTGCGCATTGCGTTGATGCTTTGTCGATCCTTTTGTTTTCGTTATCCGGGTCGTTACGGCTTCATGTAAGATACAATGAATGATGTTTGATCAATTTGTCAAGAAGACATTTGGCAAAGTAGAAAATGTCGCAACCAGTAGTAGCAGCTAACCACTTGGAAAACGTTAGAAACTATATATGATTTACAACTAAAATAACACAAACGAAACATATCCCTTATGGAGCATGATAGGCGAACCTCTATTCAATATCTTTTACAAGGTAACTAAGGATCCATTCCAAAACTCTCACTCAATATTGCTATGCCAGCTAGAAATGAGGAGTTGACAACGCCAAGCAGAGAGCCGCCAGATCGTCACCAACAAAACGTAGAAAGTAGAAATCCAGCGAAAAATACTCGAATTTCAGACTTTGAGAATATAGATTCCATGTTTACACAGCCAACAACAGGTAAGCTTGATTATCAACACATATAATGTAGTTATGGAATATGAAAGTGGAAGAGTCTCAAGTACAGCGGCCGTCCCTGACGGATCGAACGACAGACATCAAAAGGAACCGCAGTACACAACATAGTTTCACAACTATTCATCAACTATCAGAGTGGAAGCAAGACGACCTGAACACCTCCATTGAATGGTTTCCTTTTCAGGAGCGCCCAGAAAACTATGGCAAAGTATCCAGAGTTGAAGCAGGAATAGGACAATACTATCCAATACTATCTACGGAATACAGCTTTCAACGAAGCTCTACAACAAGTACGAGTCATTCAAGTAGTTTTCCACCTCGACAAGAATTCACAAAAACTGCTAGTCCTCACGAAATAGAAACCACAAGTTTACAACCACAAACGACAACAAATGAAGACATAGCAACAGTCGGAACACGAGGTTCTATTTCGAACGAGTCACAAGTGAGGGAAGAAATATCTCCAGGTACTTCCCAAAGAACCAAAAGACCAGCACTAGATGAGGAAGAACGTAAAAGAATGCGACTAATCAAAAATAGGGCAAGCGCTGAACGGTCGCGAAGGAAACAAAGAGAACGTTTGGAAGAATTGGTGTACAAAGTAAAGTGCCTTCGGCAAGAAAATATTTCTTTGAAACAAGATCATCTTGCCTTACTGGAATATGTTGACAACTTGAAGACTTGCATGAGGCAGAGTGGTATTTTAGTTGAATCCGTTCCTGTTCCATATCTACACTATCCAACAAGCGAAAGCGTAATAGAACAACTTGGAAGAGAGAGTTGATAGTATCAAAAACTTGAATCCTTCGTAGTTTTACAACACACCTGAATTCTCATCCTATTAGGAATTTCAAAAGTTGGACTCTACGTTATTCTATTCCTTCACAAATATTATTTTTTTGTAAATTTATACGTTTTCGACACTATTCTGCATTCAACATCATATAAATGTCATACTCCAATAGATCTTGTGAAAGAATCGATTCTTATTTGGTTTAGCAATGGTTGTCGCCACAAAGATTCCGAGTTGTGTTGTTGTCCATCCTTTAGTACTTTTGGGTGTTGTAGACCACTATAATCGTGTTTGTAAAGATACGAACAAGTAAGTAAAGTAAATAGATAAGAAACTAGACTCAATCTTTCTTCAAAGGCGAGCAGTTGGGGTGTTGCTTGGCTCGGTTAGCCAAGGAAAAGTCAGTTGTACCAATTCTTTTGCCGTGCCTTTTGAAGAAGAAGCGGAGGACTCCTCTGTTTGGTTTTTAGATCACAATTTTTTAGAGTCTATGTGGGCCATGTTTCGAAAGGTAAATAGTTCGACGCGTACTTTGTAAGTTTCCTGAGTGCTTTTGAGTAGGTGAATGCTCGAGAATACATAGTAGGATGGTATTCTTCAGGCCCGAAAATTCGTCCAGCAGATCTTGACGTAAATGAGCTCTTTCGACGATATTGTTCAAACCCTGTTTTGGTAATAGTGGACGTGGAACCCAAGGAAGATGGCATCCCTACTCAAGCATACATATCTGTAGAGGACCCCGTAGAAGACAACAAGTTAACAGACGATAGAGGAGCACGAGTGCGTACTTTTCGTCACTTGCCGAGTGAACTTGGAGCTGCAGATGCTGAACAGGTCGGTATAGGTCACCTGTTACGTGATGTGAAGGATGCAACTATTGCAACGCTTTCTGATGACCTAAAGTCAAAAGTTTTGTCGTTGAATAGTTTGGAAAGTAGACTGAAAGATATCCAGATATATCTCAAGTCTGTAATTGATGGAGAGTTGCCTTTAAATCACGAGATTCTCTATACTATCCAAGAAATTTTCAATGTCTTACCAACGTTGTTTACTCCCGAGGTTATGAAAGCATTTTTGGTTGAGACGAATGATATTATGCTTGTTTTATATCTAGCGTCCCTTATTCGTTCGATTATTGCACTCAATGACCTCACCAATAATAAGCTTTCTTTGCGAGAAGGAGAAAGAAAGGTAGTGGATTTGCTTCAAGAAAAGAGAACGAAGCTTCAGCTGAAACAACAGGAAAGTGAACTTGCAACAACAAGAAATCGTAAAAAGTGAATGTAATGTGCATACAGGAACAGAGACTTTGTTTGGATAAAGTTGAATCGTATTTTTGGAACAATGTCACAACAATAGAAAATAGTAGAACTTTATCTAAAGACAAATCATAATGACTATCGACTAACTTGCTTCACGTTTTAAAAAACACTACTAGTTTCATAAATCTCTCATTCTGTTGAAGATATCTTTACAAATATGGAATTCTCATAGCTTCAGGTTTTGATTCATCATTCTCAAGTTGCTTTCCTTTAGCTCTCCAACAGTCAAATCTTGTTCAACTTTGCAGAGACAACCTGGGGGTTAGCCCTACTTAGCATTTCTTTGTTCTCAGCCTTGAAGTCAAAAGAGCAATCGTGTTTATCTGAGTAACGGTGGTCCCCACAAAATAGCCTTCCGCAACGACAAGTAAAGCCTGTCAAACCCACTTTCTTTCTACAGTATTGACAACGGTTACTCTTTTTTACCGAATCCTGTGAAGGAGAGAGCGCCAAGTTGCTACTTTCTTGTGGAGAAAGTTGTGAAACATCTGTAGTCTCCACAAGGGTCTCGGGTTGCTCTAATTGAGTCTCTGTGACACTGACGTTCTGTTGAGCATCAACTTGTGTTTCTTGAATGCTTGCGGTATCTTTTGCACTATTCTCCGAATTTTCCTTAACCAAAGACTCCTGTTGAAGTTGCTGTTGTTGACAAACCGAATCGACCTGACGTTGTTGCTCTTGACGTACGTGTTCTCTGTAACACTTAGAACACATATCCAAGGTTGCAGAGGTTCCATAGTAGCCACAACCCTTTACACAAGGGCTTGAGTCTGTGGCACTACCCACCTCTGTCCCTTCACCACTACTGCGCTCTGCCATAAAATAAGCCAAAGAGATGATTTCCCTCTTGCAGAAGGGAAACGTCTCGAGAGTCCTCATAGTAAGATAACCATATTGCGACATAGTGTACTAGCCTATTATAACTTGAGATGACCTCAATGTCTTTCTAAAGCTAATTTTCAAGGAGATGACCTCAATGTCTTTCTAAAGCTAATTTTCAAGTTTCAAAAAATAAAAAGGAAGAAAGCAAAGTTTACATTCTTTAACTAGTTTGAACTGGGTTGAAACAGTTTCAAAAGCTACTCTCAATATCCAGTTAACGACCAAATAGGTTTTGCTTGTTCTAAAAGTCTAACTGCTCGTCTGCACTCGAAAGATCCTTACTTTCCATCTTTGCCTTTCTTCTTTCCTCCAAATCTTCATCAAAAGTTTTCAAGTTGGGTCTCCACGGAATTTTATGGTAGGGATACTGGTAATAGGTCTATTGAAAATAGGTTACCAACTGTTACCCTGCTTTCTGCAATCTCACTTACAGTGTGTTTCTCCGCATAATAAACAATGGGGATCGCGATGAGCGCCATAATAAGGGTAGCTATATTCGTATTCCTCTTCCAGTTTCGAGGATGAGGAAACCAACCTCCAAAGGGGTGCCATACTTGTTTGGGATACTGAGCTTTTCTTGAGTGCCCTCCCATTCTAACAATTTCTTGCGACGATATTTAGAGTTTTGGTACAGTTTGAACGTGCATTAAGATTCACCCAATAGTGTTCATCTATGGAGAACGGTAAAAAGAATGAAAACCTTGTTGGTGACGAGGACCTCGTAGACTATGAAGAAGAGGACGAAACTTCCGTTCCAAGTGGTGCAGTAAAGAGTGCTTCCACAAGGGAATCCAAAAAGTAAGCTAGCGGTTTTGTCTGTTTATTCTCGAGGGCGTTGGGGTCAACTGGGAGGAAATTACGGAAAAGGTGGTGCGGAAGGTCCAAAAAGCCTTCTCGTTATGCAGTTGAAAGTGCAAAGGGCACTTGTGTACTTGTTGACCGGCGTGGACCCTACTGGTGAAGTGTGTCTTTGGGTGTTTGCCTTGCTGACCTCGGCCACGATAATGGAAACTATAGTAACCTTTATTGTATGTATCTGGTTCCAAAGAGGTTTGCTGCTACACCCAAGCTACTTCACTGTTGTAGTACCTACCCTCATTTTGCCCTTTTTTTTGCTTGGGTGTTTGTTGGAACTTGTAATAACACTTTTCTTTCTTGGTGCTTTAGGGGAAGTTACGTTGGGATTCATAGTACGGGTTTTAAGGATTTCCTGTTAAAACCAGAGCTTTTGCGAGCCATTCAGGTGCGTCTTCCTCCTTCTGAAAAGATAGCTTTCTTGACTTTGGAGATACTTGACAGGATTGTGGTTTTGAACACCCTTCAGAAGTTCAAGAACAGTGCATTCCTCAAGCCATTCTTGGTGGGGACATTGTTTGTCAGGCAAAAAGTGGTATGGGAAAGACAGCTGTCTTTGCTCTGGCGGTACTTCACCAATTAGTACCCGAAGATGGCAAAGTTAGTTGTGTTGTTTTAGGTCATACGAGAGAACTTGCGTATCAAATAGCACACGAGTTTGAACGATTCTCAAAATATCTTCCGAATGTGAGAACTGCGGTGCTTTACGGTGGTGTTCCAATCAAGCAACATATAGACAGACTTAAACAGTCACCGCCGCATATCGTTGTTGGAACACCAGGAAGAGTATTGGACCTTGCACGTAGAAAAGCCTTGGATATCTCATCAGTTCAATTTTTTGTTCTTGATGAATGTGATAAGATGTTGGAGCAACTCGACATGAGACGTGATGTTCAAGAAATATTTCGTATGACTCCACATAACAAGCAAGTGATGATGTTTTCGGCAACGCTTTCAAAGGAAATTCGAAATGTTTGTAAAAGGTTTCTGTCAAATCCGATGGAAGTTTATGTGGATGATGAAGCTAAGCTCACCCTTCATGGTTTGTTGCAGTATTATTTGAAATTGGAAGAGCAAGAGAAGAATAGAAAGTTGATGGATCTGCTAGACACATTGGAGTTTAACCAAGTAGTTATCTTTGTAAAGTCTGTGCAGCGGGCGAACGCATTGAATAAGCTATTGGTAGAATATAATTTTCCTTCCATTGCTATTCATAGTAGTATGGCACAGTCGGAGCGTATTTCACGATATCAAATGTTTAAAGATTTTCAGAAACGTTTATTAGTGGCTACGGATATTTTTGCGAGGGGAATCGATATCGAGAGAGTAAACATTGTGATCAACTACGATATGCCTGATTTAAAGGGTAAGCTTGGACAACTTAATGTAGTTGCTTTGTTTGTAACTAGTTTCAGGTCCAGAAGCCACCGCGAAGACAGGAGCTGACGCTTATCTTCACCGAGTGGGTCGCGCAGGTCGTTTTGGGACTAAAGGACTAGCAGTATCTTTTATTAGTTCTAAGGAGGACAACGATGTGTTGAACGAAGTGCAAAGTCGATTTGAAGTTTCCATTGAGCCGCTTCCTGACAAGATTGACGTTGCATCTTATATGAATGCATAAGTAAGTCTTCTTTTGTTGGCATTTGAAATGGAATAGAGTCTCTTGTTTGGTGCATTTTGTGATGCCCTCCATTGGAGTAGTTGTGTTATTGGTTGAGATAAAGTCATTTGCAGCATAAGTGCTTTTGCGGAATATTAGTTGGATACTGATTCCACCTTTTGCAGCCTTACACTGCAGGTTTTTGTTTTTGAATATTTTTCTTCAATAGCAGTTGGTTCAACAAGTAGAAGTGCTGAATAGGAAAAGATTGGTTGAGGTTTTGTTTTTCTTTGTAGTTCCATTCAATAGAAGACTTATTGTGCAGTAGTATCTTAGAGATATCGTTGCAGGTTTTACATTCACTTTCTTTTCCATTTTCGAGCAGTAGTGAGATGACTCGTTGGAAACAAACCCACGGAAAGCTCTCTATAAAAACGTGTAAGGGACTGCACAAACACTTCATACTTCGTATCGATCTTAAATATTGGTAGCAGTACATGAGATTGTGTTGCATCGATTATCTTTAGGGGAGGTTTGGTAGCCAATTTGAGTGCTATATGTAACATACAAACCAAGTTGTATTGGACCAACGCACTTGCTGTTGTTTGAACTTCAATGTTTATATCAAGTTAGAGAATACTTGGCTTTGCATTCAATATTTAGTTTAATAGATTTTAAAAATATCCTGAACGTGATAGATATATAATTTTGAAAAAATCTTAACTGGAGCTTCAATTCTTTGGAGAGCCGTCAGTCCATGAAATCGTGTTTGTGAGTTGCAATCGATTGCTCATGGAAAAGAGATCGCCCAAACTGTGTTTCACACCACGAAACAAGTGCCATTCATGTTGTCCCTTTATTACAACTTCCTGTATTTCGGGTTGTTTTTGCTTCAGTTGTAGAGTCCGTATTAGTTCTTTTTATTGGCAAAAAGCAGTCTGGTTCAAGTGTGACTCACGTTGTCGTCGTACTTTACACAGGACCTTTACTGCGACACAAAAGAGTGTAAGGACACGAATGGAACTGTCCTTGAATAGGAAACCTTTAGGAACTGTTTCTGAAGAAGAAGAACACAGAGGTTTTCAAGAGGGCAGAGATTCTGAAACTTTCGTTGGAGACACCTTGCGTTCAAAATGGTTGCCTCCTTGGTTTGCTTCTTTCTTCTTTCCTGCGATTGGTTGCCTTTTGTTTGGTTATGACATCGGATGTACCTCTTCTGTTTTGAGGGTATTAGGAAATATTCAAGCATCTGAGTCTTCCTCCTTTGGTGAATTATCTTCTTTAACTCTGGGTTTCATGGCGGCAACTTCCTTGTTTGGTGCGTTGGCAAGTAGTATAATAGCCTTTCGGTTTGGAGATTCTATTGGTCGTAAAAACGAACTTTTATTTTCGGCTATTTTATATAGTATAGGAACTCTTATGGAAGCTTTATCGCCTAACCTACCTTTGTTGTTTTTAGCCAGACTCATATTTGGTACAGGAATTGGGTTTTCAATGCATGCTGCTCCAATATATATTGCTGAATGTGTTCCTAGTGATAAACGTGGACTTTTGATTTCGTTAAAGGAAGCGTTCATTGTCACAGGAATGGTATTTGGCTATTTTGTAGGAGCTCTTTGGGAACCTTCCGTTTCACATTTAGAGTATTGGTTATCTTGGAGATTTATGTTTGGTTCAGGAATCGTGTTTTGTCTCCCTTTTCTATTCGGTGTTTTCTTTATTCCAGAAAGCCCACGATGGCTTTTATTGAAAGCTTCTCAAGCATCAGAGGAAGTGTCAGAGCCCTTTTTGTCGCGTTCTTATACGGAACGTGCAAGGTCTTCACTCATTCAATTGGCAAGAAATGATAGACAAGCCGCAGAACAGCAATTGGTATCTCTTTCGGAAGCATTAAGAGAAGGTTCTCTCTATTCCAGTGAATTTCATGGAGCGTTTTCTTATTCGGAACTACTTACGCCTCAATCGAGGAAGCCTTTGTTGATTGCTCTAAGTTTGGTCACATTTCAACAAATCACAGGCCAACCATCCGTACTTTATTTTGCTAATCGTATATTTGAAGATGCTGGACTAGGCTTTATTGCTGCTGTTGGTCTCGGAGTCTGGAAACTGATAATGACCGTTGGATCTTCTGTTCTTGTAGATAAGTAAGATATTCTATTTATGTATCTTAAATGACCACTCAAAATATTTTAGAATTGGTCGCCGACCTTTGTTATTGATTGGTTCAACTGGAATAACTGTAACATTATTTGTACTTGGCTGGTTATTTTCTGGAACTGGCGAAGTTTCTTTGCAGGTTCCCATCGTTGTCGGTATATTCATTTATGTTGGTGCTTATCAAATTGGCTTTGGTCCTATAACTTGGTTGATCTTGAGTGAAATATTTCCGTTAAGAATTCGTTCAGCTTCACTTGCCATTGGCACTCTGACTAACTTTGGTATGAATTTGATAGTTACTTCCACTTTTGAATGGGAACGAGAATGGTTTGGAACGAGTGGGCTATTCTTACAGTTTGCATTGATTGGTCTGCTCTCTGTTTGGTTCATCTATCAAAAAGTCATTGAAACAAAGGGTTTGACATTGGAAGAAATTGAAGCAAAACTATGTCGTTGACTTTTAAAGTCTCATCTCGTTTCTCAAACAATGGAAACAAAAAGACTAGTGTTTATTTTCTACGAAAGATGGCGACACAAAAGTGTTTGAGTTTCATTTAACCATAGTTTAGACTACAACACACACATGAGTTATTTCGGTCTTATAACCAACGGTGATGCACCAACCGAAACATATCGTTGTGAACCCAATAACTTGCAGGGTTGGTAGAGTCAGGAAGTAAATAAAAACATTGCGAAAACTTGAGCGGATTTTGACTATCATCAACTAACAAATTGCCGTTAACGAACACCAAAATTCCACTAGGCTGTGTCTGCGTTGGTTGACAATCACAAGTTACTATTTGGTGTTGCACTTTTTGAAAGGGAAGAGCCTTGATCAAGTTAGCAATTGTAAACATTGAATCATCAACATAAAACGCGATGACTTGTGGGCAAGTTATCAAGGAATCAACTTACCGTAAGCTTGCCAACTATTTGCTGAACACCCAAGTACTTTTCTCCTTCAAAAGTGAGCATAGAGTTTTCTCTCTTGAGATTCATACTTGTCAGTGTCAACTACATGAGAAAACTTTTCTTACATAAAGAGGACCAAGATTGGATCGCGAACTGTCAAAAGTGTTGTAGTAGTGTTGAACAAAAGCCTCACCCACTTGTTCCCACTGTGGCTTGGACGAGTTCATTTTTGGAAGTCGTCCACCAAACCACCCACAAAGCAATGAATAGAATGTTTGAATATTGGCGATGGAATGACAAGGAAGCAAGTTATGACTGTGAACATTTCTATACAACTTGCTTTCAACTTTTGCATAAAGTAATGAAACTTTATCTTTCCATTTGACAATATAAAAGAACAGCTCATTCCTTCCGTTGTCAAGTGAATGGACAGCAAAACCACTAGAAACACCAAGTGAGATGGAAACAGTAATATATCTAAAAAACTTCAAGTTGGTAGAATTTTTCGATTCATTGTGCTTTCGCTATGCTTTCCAATCATCTAAAAGCCTTTCGATGAATTCAGTAACTGAAGAAAGCGTATTCATTCGACGCTTTGTATCTTCACACAAAGGCTTTGCAGCCATAGTAAGACACTTATATTCCGATTTTATTGTCAATGAAGTAAGCAAAATGGATACCAAACTTTTCTAAACATTCATCAAGGTTGACGTCGAAGGTACTGTCCTTCAACTGGAGAAGGAAGATTTGCAAAAACCTAATGCTTTGGAAAGACAGGAGCAAGTAGAACATGAGCCGTCCAAACAGGTTGTTTTGGAACAACTAGAAAAGGTAAAAGTACTTGATCAAGGTGTTCCTTTGCTTACATTTTAACGAACAAGTGGTATGAACCAACTGTTTTGAGCAAAGTGAGTGAATTTGTAGCTGCCGAAGAGAGAAACTCTTTAGAAAAAGAACATGACGAAGATTCCTTGAAAGAATTGATTCTTCCAAAGCCTATTTTGGATAAAGAAGAACGAAGGCAAATACATCAGTTATTTCGAAGTTTCAAAGGCATAACCACAGAGACAGTGTCGACGGACGATTTGCCGAAAATACGTCTCGAACGGAGTTCATCCAACAAACGTCGCAGAAGAACATGGGATCCAATCATGGAGGAGAACAAGTTTTTGTCGTTTTTGTTGTGCAAGAAGAATACGGAAACCAGTTATGTTGTTTCGAAACTTGCTGATTTATTGCATATTCGTACCAGTCGTTTTTCTTTTGCTGGAACAAAAGATAAGCGTGGAATAACAACTCAAGAAATGCGGGTACTTGGAATAACCATGGAAAGGATGTGGCAAGTTGGCCACAGTTATCTGGCCAAGTCATCTAATATTCGTATTGGACGTTTTAAGTATTGTAAGGAGCCTTTGCATCTTGGAGAATTAAAGGGCAATCGCTTTACAGTTATTTTAAGAAACTTGTTGGACTCTGTGGATAAAGATTGTCATCGACTAGAAGATATTCAAGAAGCTATTGAAAATGTGAAAACAAATGGATTTATCAATTATTTTGGTTTGCAGCGTTTCGGAAGTGGAGCAATTCCAAGCCACCATGTAGGTTTTGAAATATTACGTGGGAACTTTGAACAGGTGAATCGATTGATACTTACTCCATATGACCCTGAATGGAGAGCCATTGAGGCATCGGAAGTACTTGGAGAGAATATTTCCGTAACTTCTCACAAGAAGAAGGACCGACCACAGATAATGGAATACTTGCATCAATTCTGTCAAGGTCAGCTCAATGCAGAAGAGGTTTATCCCCATTTACCTCGTTTTATGACCATTGAGAGACAGTTACTGAAGACTTATATGAAAAATGGTCCAAATGATCATAAAGGAGCCTTTTCATCGTTGCCAAAAGGCCTAAAGAAAATGTATGTTCATGCGGTTCAAAGTTTTATCTGGAATGCAATGGCCAGTGCTCGAATGGACAGTCAGTATGATTGTCAATTTGCTATAGCGGGTGATTTAGTACTTGACCAAACTGTACATTGTATTGATGATATCAATCGTTCAGTGGTGGGACAAGGTGACGTTGTAGCAGACCATGAAGAAATGGATATTGTAGAGTCTTCCGATATATTAGAAAAATATATAAAGATAGTATCAGAAGAAGAAGCTTTGGAGAAGAAGTATCCTATAACTCAAGTATACCTTCCTTTGGTAGGAACTCATATGAAATGGCCTCAAAATGAATGTCGACGAATTGCAATGTCCATATTGGAAGATCATTCCATTGACTTTCAATCTTTGCCTACAATAGTAAGTATGAAGATATTGGCAACGATGTAGAAATAGTTGACATGCAAATAGTCACAAGAATTTCAGTTTCGAGGAGGTTATAGAAGGCTGATTTCAATCCCTCAAGATGTCGAATATCGTTTTATGGACTATCATGAACCCAATCAACCTTTGACTGATATAGAAGAAAAGCTATTCTCAACTCAAGTTTCTTTGGATGGAAAGCAAACAGAACACTCCAATTCATGTAACAGGAAAATGAAAGGTTTGATTTTACAGTTTACATTGGCTGCGTCAGAATATGCAACTATGCTTCTTAGAGAGGTTACCAAACAAGACTCTTCTACAACTCAACAACTGATCCTCGAGCATCAAAAGAAATTCTAATCTCTATCTTTTTCAGTACGAGAATTTGGGACTTTTGTTATCGTCCAACTATGAAAACATCTCATTATTGTAAAAGAACCTTTATTGACTCTTTGAACCACAAAAACCATCACAACGAAATATTGTTGCGTCTTGCAACCAAGTAAAGAACAAATGACGAAGTAGTAATAGAACAACTAAAATTCCAACTTAGGGCTTAAAGGTTTCCAAGAAACCTTGAATAGTCTTCTTCAACTCATTATCGGCCCACTCAGTTAATGCCAATTCCTTTCGAATGCTATCCAAGATATCCTTACGACTATTTCGTACTAAATCCAGAAATTGTTCCTCGGCCTTGCGAACAGCAGAAACTGGGATCTTGTCAAAGTATCCACGAACTCCAGCATACAAACAAACCACTTGTTCTTCTACTGGCATGGGATTATATTGTCCTTGCTTTAACAGTTCATTCAACCTATCTCCCCGATTCAACAACTGCTGAGTTGAAGCGTCCAAATCTGAACCAAACTGAGCAAAGGCTGCAACTTCTCTGTGTTGTGCCAAGTCAAGTTTCATTGAACCTGCCACTTGTTTCATACATTTAGGTTGCGCTGCTGAACCAACTCTAGAAACAGACAATCCAACATTAATTGCTGGTCTCTGACCTTTGTAAAATAATTCTGATTCCAAAAAGATTTGTCCGTCCGTTATACTAATCACATTAGTTGGAATATACGCCGACACATCACCTGCTTGTGTTTCAATAATTGGCAAAGCCGTCAAAGAACCGGCACCGTGAGCATTTGACATCTTAGCGGCTCTTTCCAACAGACGTGAATGCAAATAAAAGACATCTCCTGGGTAGGCTTCACGGCCTGGTGGACGTCTTAACAACAATGACATTTGGCGGTAAGCAACTGCCTGTTTTGACAAGTCATCATAGACAATCAGGGCATGCATTCCGTTATCACGGAAATATTCTCCAATCGCACAACCTGAATAGGGAGCTAAGAACTGCAGAGGCGCCGCATCAGAAGCTGTAGCAGCTACAACTATGGAAAACTTCAGTGCACCGGCTTCTTCTAAAGACTTGACAATTTGTGCTACAGTTGAACGCTTTTGTCCAATAGCCACATAAATACAGTACAACTTCTTCTTGTCATCTCCTGATTCAAAAGCTTGTCTTTGATTGAGAATAGTATCAATAGCTACAGCTGTTTTGCCTGTTTGACGATCTCCGATAATGAGTTCTCGTTGACCTCTTCCAATAGGAACAAGGGCATCTACTGCTTTCAATCCTGTCTGCATAGGTTCCTTCACACCTTCAAAGGATATTCATGAATTGGGTTGTATTCTATATAAACGCATATTTACCTTGTCTGGGCATAATTCCTGGGGCTTTCACTTCCACACGAGTTCTCTTGACATCTTTCAAGGGGCCCTTTCCATCAATGGGGTTTCCTAAAGCGTCCACAACTCGCCCCAGCATTCCCATACCGACTGGAACATCAACAATCGCACCAGTTCTTTTCACAACATCACCCTCTGCGATATCCCTATCATTTCCAAACACGACAATTCCAACATTATCAGCCTCCAGGTTGAGTGCCATTCCTTTGACGCCGGAAGCAAACTCCACCATTTCTCCTGCCCTTACATTATTCAAACCGTAAACTCTTGCAATACCATCACCAATTGCAAGCACCTTTCCAACCTCGTCAACGTTCACTTTGGCATAATAGTTGCTTATTCTGTCCTCCAAAACCGAACTAACTTCTGCGGGGCCTGGTAGAACACTTGAAGAACTGATCGACTGGTGAAGCTTCCGAAGAGGTTTTTCACCCATAACTGCAGTGGCCTCAAAAGGTACATTGCGCTAGAGTTTGTACAAGTTTAGCAAGATCGTTGAGACTACCATAATATTCAGCTTACTTGCGCGGCCGTTCTTATGGCCTTCAACGACAGCGATCCACCGAGACGCAACATAGTATCACTTCAAGCTAGTATTGTCTATAAACTTGTTCCTTCTTAAAATAAAAAATTGTCAAAGTCTTGAGAAGCTGCAAGGCTAGACTTGAAGGGGAAGGAGGTTCGTCAATGTCCAACGCCAACAGAAACACTTCCCAAAGCAAATGTAGGACGAAATGATGTGATGTTGAGCGCTTAAGAAGGTCGTCTTGGCTTGTTGAAAATTTCAGCATTGCCAACTGACGTTTTGAATACTATTGTTGTTGTGCATGATTTTCCTGTTTTTCTCTGTGTCTTGGTTGAAGTCTCAATTAGATTGTCTAACAAGTGGAGGGTTGGTGGTCTATGCAGTGAAACTTGAACTCCCCAGTGCCATCATGACAAGCCAGTTTTAACCTCTTGCTCGAAAAACTAAATAGTAGTCAATTCTTCCTGCGTGTCTGTCCAGTATGTATTACACAAGACTGTGACAACAATTATTTTTCACTACAACTCTTAGATATCACTTAAATATCCTTTGCAAACGATGACTCCACCAAATAAAGGCTACTTTACTCTTTTTGTACATAGTCAACAGAATGGAATACGCCAATCCTTTTGTTATTCTGTCAACTCCGAATAGAAGCACATTACAGGTGACACGGTTATTTTCCAAAACAGTGGAAGGTTTGCAGTTCTTCAACAATTCATATACATAAAAACTTTAGTCTCGAACATCCAACAGTCTTTCCCATTCTGTCAAGTCTCCGGTAGCCATATTGACCTCGATCAGTTCCTTGTCGGAATCATCCACGCAATGTTCAGCCAAACTATCCTGAGAGTATAATGAATAATTATCACTTAAGAGCAAACTGGAAGAATTTTGCTCGTCTGAGGTGTTGATCTGAAAGTTAGAGCTTTCAATCTTCACATCTTGTAAGAGCTTTGTCTCTGCATTTTGTTTGTAGTTGATTGCACCTACATTTCCATCCCAACGGTGCTTTAAAATACAAATGGTTCTACAACTATCTACGAAATCTCCTGCATAAGTACGTTTGATAAAGAATACGTTATCTGCTTCTAAAGGTATCGAGGAAGCACCAAAAAGTTCAGTCACTTGAACATCCATTCCATGATGGCAATAAGATTCTATCAAAGGCAGAGTGACTGCCGATATATGAAGGTTGCCGCTTATAGTCAAATGCTTCAGTTGATGAAGTGTCTTCGCCAACATTTCCTTCGGACAGTGCAACTTCTCACCTTTAAAATATCTCGGAATATTGATATTATCCACTATTACATGGGATACCTTCCACATCTGCTGCGCATACGTAATAGCTTCTTCTAAAAATTCAATATCTTCTCGATTGCTCAAATTAATAAAATGAAGTGGAAGACTTTCGAATACCGAACAAAAATGTGAAAAATGAGAAGCAAGCCTTTTGCTATCTACTGCTGCTAACTGTTCTAACATCGTTTTCATAATAAATGACTGATCGGAGGCAAACGAACACCATACTGTGGAGACACCCTGAAAGTATAATATAAGCTACTTGTGCAACGTATCTTAACTAGAATATAAAACAAACCTGTCGACAATAGTCAAGAACTAACTGTGACAAAAACGTAGACTTTCCCACACCGCTTTCTCCAACATATAGAGAAACTTCGTTTCTTCTCAATCCTTTTGTAAACCGCGAGAAGTTCGAAAGGGAATAGCAGTCTGTTGCCAGAAATAAGTTATTCTTCGGATATGCCAATTTTTTATAGATGTTATTGCGATAGTTGGAAAAGTCAGCAATATATTTTGGTTGAACAGCAGGTTCAGCCAATGATATAAAAGGACGCAACGGTATTTGCATCCGAATCAAATCACTCGGAAGTTCCGCTCCTGCAGAAAGCTTCTCTGGAGGTGATATAATATAACAACGCATACTTCCAAGCTTATTAGCCAATATACAAGCACGCTCCTTGTACAAAGGTTCATTTCCAAACCAAATATAAACTTTTGAATATGACGAAAGACATCGTATGACATCTTCCCCAAAGTAGTCGATACCACAGGGTAATGAAACTGCAAACATACCACACGATTCGGTTATCTTCATGGTTTCCATTTCATCTTCTGTTACTATCACAGAGTCCTGATGGTCACTTCCTAAGTGCAAACCAAACAAACCAAATGACGACTCCAATCGATAATAGCCAACGTCTTCATATCGTTCAGTTCGCCTACATTTCACTCCAACAAGTTCAAACCGTTCATTTCTTAATGGGAAGACCAGGAAATCATCATAGCTCTTATCAGAGTTTCGTCGAAAACGGGCCAAGCCAACCTCAAAATCTTTCAGTATTCGAAACGATAAACCCGACATTTCCAGGGACGCAATCAACTCCTTGTTTTCTTCCAAATTCTTGACTGAATCTTTTGCGAATTCATTCAACCAGTTAGCGTCAGATATAGTCCTCTTAAACAGAATGTTCTCTTTTACTGGAGAGAACGTGCCATTCAGGAGTTTTATTCTTTCCAAAAACTGCGAACTCGAATATACTTCGTCACAGGTCAGACACCGGAAGCTGCCATCTATCTTATGAATGCGAGGTAAAATTCTTTTTGTCGTATTAGTTGAACACAAAGGACAACTCTAGCAAAACTTTGATAATCATCTCATTTAGAAATAAAACAACTTACTTTCAATTCAACGTAAGGACCACAATCCGAGCATAAATCAACACCACTGCGACGAAGCTCTGTTTTTACGGTTTCCCACTCGGATATATCATTCTTTAGTGTATGGAGTTTTGCTTCACTGGTATTACTATTCTGCCTTTCGTGAGGAACCAGACTACAAAGTAATCTGTGTTGTGTCAGATAAAAAGAAAATGAAGGTAACAAAGCAATACAGCGAGGCGCCACAGTCTGACAACGTGATATTTTCGAATCTCCACGTGTGGCATTACGACTCCACACATTTATTTCATACAAACTGCCTCTTTTCTTCCACTTCAGAGGTTTTTGGCATACCACAACGAGGAAACGTAACAGGTAAAAGGCCCTCAAACTCATCGCTCTTCTAATGAGAATTCGTCGCTGTTCAGCCAAATTGTTTCAGTGGATTCAAGCATTGGATTTTTCTCCCTGTAACTTCATCGTTTCTATATGATTTCAAAGTCGAGGTGAGTCACTGAAAATTAAAGTTTTATTTAAAATTTAGCGTATCAAATTTGACAATTCCTCAAAGTAGTTTGGAAAAGTTTTCCATGTACACTTAGGATCTTCTATAGTGATTGGACAACCTCCGCATGCTGCTAAAGATAACGACATGGCCATGCGATGATCGTTGTAAGTAGACACTGTTACATTTTTGCGAATTTTTCCACTTCCTGGTGGATAAATCACGATGTAATCCTGACCTTCCCTAACTGCGGCTCCTAATTTCATCAACTCTTTCGACATTGCCGCGAGACGATCTGTTTCCTTGACTCTCCATGAATGAATATTTCTCAATGCGGTATGTCCCTCGGCAAACAGAGCCACTACTGCTAGAGTCATAGCAGCATCCGGTATATCTACGCAGTCTTCATCGATTCCTTCCAATATCTTGCCTTTGCCACGGGAGACAGTAATAGAATGTGGTGTCCAGTTAACTGTTGCTCCCATCCTTTCCAAAACATGAACGAATCGAATATCTCCTTGGATAGAATCACTTCCACAACCCTCTACTGTTATAGGACCTCCAGTAATGGCACCTCCTGCAAGAAAATAAGACGCAGAAGAAGCATCGCCCTCAACAAAATACGAACTGGGAGAAGAATAACACTGATTACCAGCTATTCGAAAAACTCGATAATTTTCATTCTCAACAATAACCCCAAAACGTCTCATAAGTTCAATAGTCATCGCTACATATGGAACAGAAATAAGCTCATCTTGGATTTCAATAACGACATCATGCTTCGAATAAGGAGATGTCATAAGCAAAGAGGACAAAAACTGTGAACTCATCTTCCCGCTAACTATCGCTCTTCCTCCTCGTAAGCCGTTTGCTTTTATACGAACTGGTGGACAACCAGTTTCACTACAAGTCACTTGTGCTCCAAGTTGTTGCAGGCCGTGGACCAAATCTGCTATCGGTCTCTCTCTCATTCGTTGTACTCCGTCTAGTACAAATTCACCGTCACCAAGACAAAGTGCTGCTGTTAAAGGTCTCATAGCAGTTCCTGCATTTCCAAGAAACAATTCGGCTTTCGCAGCTGGAAAAGGGCCTGCACAGCCTTCTATACGTGCCTTCTTTTCCTAAAAAAATATATGAAAATGGTCTAGCAAATAAAGTCGAAACATACTTTTGGTTCGTATTCTACTTTAGCTCCTAAAATATTAAGTGCTTCAAGCATATAGGACACATCTTCACTTTCAAGCAAGTTTTCGACTACGGTAGTTCCTTTGGCAAGCGCACTCAACAATAACACTCGATTGGAAAGTGATTTGGATCCAGGAAGAACCAAAGTCCCACTCATATTGTTTATTCCTGGAACGGTTACGGTTTCCATGTCACCGATTTTCAAGTAAGTACACTCAGGACTCTGTAAGTGTGACACTGGAGTTGTTAAGAATCCTCTTTCAGAACGACACAGGTGCAGGTTTCTTCTTAACGTGAAACAATGCGAAGGTCTTCGACAAGAAAAGTGTGCTATGTGTCTTGTAGGAATAAGAGTGACAAAGCTAAAGCTGTGTTCTTTCATACTTTCTCAACTCACGTCGTCGTCTTCAAGAAAAAATTTCAAAACGTGATCGGAAGTTTCCCATAGGAACACAAGTGCTCTATTCAACTAAATACTTTATTTGATAAGGCATTAGAGAAATAAAGAAACTATGAGTCTTAGTCTCTTTCTTCTCTTTCACTTTGATCACTTTCCGACTTATTATCTCCATAATTTACATTGACAACACTATCTTTCCCCCTTCCACCTTCTGAGACAACTTGAACAGAAGGTGGTTCATTCAGAAACCCATCTTTCCTTCGTGACCTTCTAAAGAAAAAGTCAATCACTCGAATCCTTTTACGATGCGACTCTACCCTCAGCTGTGAAACTTCTCCACTCACTTTAAACAAAGTATCAACAAAAAGAATGAGTGAATAAATCCATGCTAGAAAACGGACCGAGTCATCAGGCGGTAATCCAGGAGGACTTGAGAGACTTCCAGCCGAGTCTTCCTCACCAATATCTACAGAGAAGAAGTACTCCTGCCATCTATCTAATACCTCCTGTCTTACTTTGCGGTACTTGTCAAGAAAATTATCCAACGCAGCTTCAAAGGACTCCATCTTTATGAGCATTTCATCAGGTGGTGGACGATGAATTCGTGACTTTCCAAGTCTCTCGGAAATACAAGAACCAGTTTCCTTCACTGTTCTTAGTAAATCAAACAATTCCGGTTCCAGGTGCCTTATAAATATATCATAAGCTGCAGTAGTATAATTACCATTGATTTCTGCAGGAGTCCTAATGATTTGCCGAAATACAATCAGACGACGAAGAATACTGAAGCAAACATTTAGTCCAAAGGGAATGGAGCTCTCTCTATAATTGGGAGTTAAATCGACTATATATCGGATTCTTGTAATCATCAGACGCTGTTCAGCTCGGTGAAGCTTCTCATCCAGTTCTTCACCTCCCAGCTCCTTCCAGCTAGTTTCAGATAGTCCTCGCTTGTTCATATCAAGAAATAGCTTTGTGAAACCCTCAACTAGATCTGTTTCCAAGAGTACAACGTCCCTTAGATTATTTCTGATTTCATCAGTAGTTCTGTATGGCCAAATAAACATACAAACAACCGCAACAACAAAGCAACCAATAGAAACAGTGACAGCTCTCGATGCTGCATAAATAAAAGTAAATCCGTTGCCATACTGACAAGCGATAATGAAATATTGCGCCAGAAGAAAAGGAAACGTAACTACAATGTAATCAGGATTGATAGAAGCGATTAAAAGAGCTCCATATGTCCAAATGAAAATCCAGAAATCTATGATATACTGATCTGTAGGTGCCATGACCGTTAACGCATAAGCTAGTCCACAAGATGCAAAAGTGACAGTAAAATAAAGAAAAACTCGAAATAATGTCATCTCAATTCCTCTCATAACAAGAATAGTTACAACAATGTAAGCAGATATAGCGTTATGACGTTGGGTAAAAAAATAATCGCTTTCAGAAAATTGAGCAACAAAGAGAGTGGGAAATAGAATAATCGCTACGCAAAGTAAATATTTGAACAAAAACTTTGCATTATCCGGAACTGCAAGAAGCTTATGAGTCCTCGCCCAGGACTTGAATGGTTTCCATAACAGCGGATACCAACGAAAGAAGTTTCGGAGAGGTGCAAAACGTAATCTTCTCCTCTCATTCATCAAATGACATAAACCATCGTCAAGACGATATAACGAACGTTCTATAGAACGGGCATTGAATATCACAAAGATAAGTGATGCAAAAATAAAAGCTGGAGTCTCTGGTTCATTATTCTGATAAAAATCTGCAGACCTCCACTGCATATGTCGTGCACGCAAAATTTGTCTATTTAACTCTTCCTTTCGGTAACTAACCACACTCACTTTCTCTTCAGGAATGATCTTGGGATAACTTTCGATTCTCTTAGCTACTTCAAGTCCTCGTAGATGAGCTTTGTCTAGAAAATCACAGAGCAAAACAAGTGACTCTCCAAATTCTGAGTTAAAACTAGAAACCGCAAAATGCTTCCCTTTTCTGAGAACTCCTGCTACAGATTCTACTTTCAGAAGTAAGTCTTCCGCTTCATCAACTAGCTTTTTCCAGGCATCGTCAGGTTCACATTGCCATGGAGGGAAAATATTTGGTTCAAATGGAAGATAAGATAGCATGGCTCGAGTCTCATTAAAAGAGGAACGGATAACATAACATCTCTCTACAACTCCTGGAACAGTTACATCAGTCTCTTCCTCATAATTTGTGAGCAGTCTAGCTATCTCTGCTACAAGTTCACTTGTTTCTCTAACTGACTGTGCAAGACCCTTCTTCAGAGCAACTTTTGCTGAAAGAGGGAATATGACTAAAGCACAGAGAAACGAAGCGACTGCCGCTAACTGTCCCGCCAATAATGTTGGATAAGTTCTGTGCCAAGCATTGGATGGTGGTGTCTTCACATAGAATATTTCAATAGCACCAAAGATAAAGTTAATATTTATGCCGATTCCATTCACTGTAAGATCGGAATCTGTACGAAGAATAGTTGCAATCCCCGCTTGAACAACGGCAATAAAGTAAAGTCCAACTCCACTTTTATCAGCCATTGCCAAACCAACAAGGCCAAAAAGTGAAGCAATTAAGCTTGCATAAGACATAATAATACTGGCCTGAAAAACAGCACCAATATGTGGATGTCTTGCAGTGATTACTAGTACCACATAAGCGAGAATATTTGCAAAACATAAAACGTGACTCCTCATGACCGCAAAAAAGATGGTGACTGAGACTCCTGCTGCTGCGACCGCTGCTCGAAGGGCGTTCTGTGACTTCCTAGAAATGAGAAGACGAAAGATAAAAAGCAAAAACGACTTCCATTCCTCTCTTGTGGGAAGACGGTTAGGTTTCCAAGTGCCTATATGAAACTTCATATGTACAAATTGAGTGTTGCAAAGGAACCAACACCCTCGTTCCGTCAACCAAAAATTCTTCTCTCCTCGTTCTTCCATTTGACCTAAACCCTCTAAAACTACTTTTGACAGCCCCTAGTCCATTAGACAATCATTCCACGCCGTTGAACAATGTCGAGGTGCCTTTACAGCTTCCTGTTTCACATCTGATACTAACAAATAAAATTTGGGACAAATTTCCTCCTCTTGAAAGACATTATCAGGAGATAGTGTAGTACTTATTCCAGTGTTTCTGAAATAGATGAACAAGTCTAGCTTAGACTGGTGACCATATCATGAATTGAAGGATTTCGCAAGTCCATTTCAAAACTATCCTTGATTGAATGAATGGCTATTATTAATAGCAAGTCTATACTTGACCATCGTTTAACTGAGCTTTATTTCTTTCTCATCATGACGTTGATCTATAGCACATGACTTGAATGGTATCATCGTGGCCTTTGAAATCATAGCAAAGAGGATTAGACAATAGTGTCTTACAAGAATATTATTTGATTTAAACATTCGACCAACAGCTGATACTATATATGCACTAACAAATGCTCTTCATTTCAGTCATTATAAAGGGGTTCAGAATTTCTCTCAGAAATGAAAATGACGGTCAATCAACTAGTTGTGTCTTGCGAAAGCTGGATTTTTCGCCTCCATAGGACAGTGGTCTTCCATTTCAAGTCAAGATTCCGTTTTGCTACCCCAAGTGAACCTGAAGAGAAGTATTACCTGGACAGCGAAAGTTCGCAAATATAAGATGTCGGTGTCACTAAAGCTACTCGTCTTATTCAATAATATATATTGGTAAAAGTAGTATGTACCAACCACTTAAATAGTGCACAACTGAATTGGATGCTCAAACTTGAAGCGGAATTGGATAACAAGTTTCAAAGTTCGATATTATTACCTTTTTGGTCATCAAATTTGACAATACTTTGCAACCTTAGAGTCACAGGAAGAGAATGTAAAGTCGAATGACTTTCAGAACCGTTCCGAAAGTTGCTGGTACCTGAGAAAATCGGTTCTAGTGAGTAACTTCTTGCGTTCTTCAGACAGCCATACTGTTAGGTAGTAACAACTTCAGCTATTGAGTTTCCTGGGTAACTGTGCTGGATCTGACAAGAATAAACATCATAATTTCTATAAATAGAGTTTTTTCCAATGAAATTTAGTCTTGCTTCTTTATCTGCAAATGTTTCCTTCTCAACCAGAATAACAAGAGAAGCATCAATAGAGCTGAAATATCTATCAATACGTGCACATCATCGAATATGTAATTTATACTGGATTTTTGTTTATAAAGTTGCAGAGACTTTCTCAAACAAGAAGAGTTCACGGAAGAGATAGGAGGAATTCTTCTCTTCGGCCATAAGTGGATAATAGACGTTGTTCTCTCTGCAGCCGTATCTGCATATCTCCATGATTCATACAAACTCTCCAACTTTTCAGAATTCCTTTGAACAAAGAAATGCACATCATTCAGCCAGCCCTTGACTTTTTGGGAGGTAAAGTTTCTTTCAATTGAAACATACTCGGCAAAACTGATATATCTTGAGATGAGCTCCTCTTCTAGATTAGTACACCACTTACTAAACATACTTTCACGAATTTTGCGACAATGACAACCAACTTTTTGATAGGTACACCTAAGCTGCTCAAGGTTCATCATCTTTTCAAGTGTTGTGAATGATGACGAAATCTCTGAAATTTGAGAAATAGCATCTTCCAAATCACCTTCTCTCTCCAAAGAAATAGCTCTACCGTCATACTGACCAACATATATCGGCATCATTTTTACCGGAATTTCCACAGGGACCGTGATAGCTGATTTTTGAGCTACAAAGAGAGGTGTTTGTTCAAGTACGCGATAGTAAACATCCACATCACCCATAATTTCCTCCTTTGAAGCATTCTCCGAAATGTTCTTTATCGCAACATAATGTCCCTGTTCAACTATGTTCCTTAGAATATTTTCGTTGGAAACGATTGAAGAAGAGTCTACTAAGAACAACGCATTTATACCGTGTCTCTTAAGACCAGGCAAGACCTTCGCAGAGGATATGTCTGCCAAGTTTTGGTTCAGCGTAAATACAAGCCCAAGTTTCTTTGCCCTTTGATCTGGAATAGATATACCTCTAGAGAGAGCTTGCCAGCAGGTGTCTTCCTCTTCAAGAGTGATATCTTCTATCCAAAAAGTCGGCAGTTTCGACGACACAAGAAAAGGTTGGACCACTTTTCCAAATGACAAACAGGGCAAATAAAACACTATTATCATGAAGAGATACTTCATCAGTTGAACGCCAAATCCCGAATCCCCCTAAAATTTTTGTTACCGCCAAATGTCTATGCAAAACATAGTACTGTGAAATGTTACAAAAGTGTACAACAATATTTATTTCGAGTGTGATTGCCGTTTTCTTCCATTTTGAAATGTACATGTATTCACCTGTTGAAGATGAAGAGAAATTCTTTTATCCTTTTGAAGAGCTTTCCAATGAGTTGCACGTGGAATACCTTTTGTTGACTTTACTGGTGACATTCTAGACCAGTTAGAGAGACACCACTCTATGTTTCAATGCTTTTCCAAATAGTTGTGGTAACACCAAGGTGTTGTCCTAGCACACCTAGTTATTGTGACTACATTTTCTTTAAAAACGACGGCAAAATGACATGCTTAAGACAAACTATCGAATTTTTGACCTTTAAATACATTTTCTGAAGGAGAACTAAAATGTTAGAAACGTCTTTGTGCAATTTTAGCCTTGTGAAATACCAAACTACTATTTGAAGATCGTTGTGACCCAGTCATTTTGTGCGTGATATCCTTCTACTGACATTGTGAGTACGGAGTGAATAAGTATACTATTGACAAGTCCCAGACGAACATCTTTTGGGATTCCAATACTTTTAATTGGATGCCCACGTGAAATCATCCAACATTCTATCCTTAGGTCTAACTACATACAAATACTATGAATTCGATTTTCTGAATAAATTCTATTGCTCCAGAAAAATCACTGTCAAAAAGTGAAAACCTATCCCTTCATTTTCAAAAGACAGGAATCACATGACTCACAGCATCATCTGTTCCCATTACTCGAACAAATTCAAAAAATTTTTGACCCAGAGGAGTTATAAAATTGTCTCCCATAAATATAGTGATAGGCTCAGGCCATCTCAAATAGGTCATTGCCTCCATGGGTATTCCTAAACATTAAATATACAAAGACAATTCCTCAACAATTCTCATGTCTTACCTCGAACAACTGAATAAGAACGTGCGACCAATGAAATTTGTCGATAAGAGTCCACATCATAAAAACTCACTGCATTTTCTCCAGCAAATGAAACATTAGTTGCAATCGAAGCCCTTACAATCGAACCCTACAGAAAATATAATCAAAATTACTTCAACCAAGTTCTAGTATTTACCACAAGATCTTCTGGAGAACAGTTACAATCCTGCGGTTGATTCTTATCACGCATTTCTGTACAAGTAAATACCGCAGTTGCGTCGTACTTCTTCAAGACTTGGAATATAGGCGTATATCCATCTCGGAAACGAGTATTATAATAACCAGCAGTGAGTTCTGAAGCATGAGACTTGGAACGAAAATTCCAATGAACACCAGCTATCTTAATAGCTAAGCGAACCTTTCCTTTCCAATTCGAGTCAGGAATCTTATCATTAAACATGATGTCATTTGCAACTCCGAGTATACGATCAGCATGCTCAATCATTTCTTTCGAATACCATCGAAGAAAAAAGTCTCCTTGCATAGGAATTATTACAAGTAGCTCTGAAATATCTTCAATCATTACCATACTGAGTATTCCAAATACCACCGTCCTCCTTAAAAAACAAAGTTTGCTCTGGTCTACTGTTGTAGTTCCCGACATCATAAGGATACGGAGGATGAGCCCAGTCGGGATGCTGAACTTCCTTCGCTGCCTGTTCAAGTCTCGAGAGAAGATAGCGATCATAACATTGAAACTCTCCAACCCCACAAAAGGTCCACCGATTCAACTGATAACTGGGATATCTCAACTCGCCAGCAGGACCCAGACCAATCTGGACTTGTACAATTACGTCCCCCAAAAATTCGCCAAGATTATCTTTAAATGAAGTTAAGAAGTCTGAATATATCTGCATGGCAGAACGTCCTGCAATAACTGGTTCCGTGTCTACTCCCCAACTTATATATTCCGGATCTATATTCCCTTCCCTAAAGAAAAAATAAGTAAGTAACTGTGCAAAATTCTCAAGAGCTGATACCG
Source organism: Galdieria partita (assembly GCA_025991245.1). Classification (NCBI taxonomy): domain Eukaryota; phylum Rhodophyta; class Bangiophyceae; order Galdieriales; family Galdieriaceae; genus Galdieria; species Galdieria partita. Next base: position 278,011 of record BQMJ01000004.1, read on the forward strand.
ACTGATCTTTGAAGAAAATGTCTGAATTGTTCGCTGCTGCATCCAAGACCCACTGAGGAAGAGGTATGTAACAACGATCTCCAACATTTCCTCCACAACTATAAAAAACTATATCAACACAATCAACAATAAAATCAAACACAGTTACCGATGAAAACTCATCACTGTCTGAAGCTTCAAACCAGCTTCTCTCAGGTATTGACACAATTTGATATATGGTTCCCAATGATACTCCTTTGGTTTCTTCTCTACAACTCCAAACCAGACGTCCACCATAAGACCATACACTCCATTCCTTTTCCACTGTTTCAAGATCCACTGCAAGTCATAGCCGTCATAATTCTCTACTAGATCGCCTGAGACAGTGACTGAACTCAAAGGCATCATAACCTGGTTCCATTTCAAAGTTGTTTTGGTTCTGTACAAAATATCAACTTACATATACAGGAACGCCAAAGGAAGAATAGTTAAGAACATTCAAAGGAACTGCATCTTTAGAAGTAGTCTGGCTATGTGTTACAGAAACTCGAGGATTGGCAGGAATCACAAGCCTCCAGCAAATGGAACAACTTAGCAAGAGTAAACAAACCACACAAGTTTTACGAACACAAAAGTAGAACCAACGAAAATTCCTAATAAGTTCTTGATGATGAAGAGTAGTCAACTTCATATCGAATGTTATTCTTAAATACTAGAACTACGAAAACAATCGTTTCGAAAGAATATCAACAGAAGCAGGAGAATGAACTGCTTTCGAAAAAAATAATAATTTGGCAAAGGCAACTTTACAATATCTCAAGTCCTTTCAAAGTAGTACCCTTGCTCACTCAACCAACAGAGAACTATGAAACCCCAAAGTTGGACCCCACAGTAATTTGGATTTCGTCGTCAGTTGCCAACCAGAATGTCATTCAAGCTGGAGCCTAGTAAAGACTTTAAGAAGCCTCCTGGTCCTGTATGCCTCATCATAATGGATGGAGTTGGTATTGGAGCAGAAGAGCAATACAATGCTTGGTATTGTGCAAAAACACCGTTTCTGGATTCTCTTCGCAACGGGAAGACTCCAAAGGGTAACATAGTACTAAACGCAGTGGTTGATGCAAGTGGGAGATCAGTTGGACTTCCTGAAGACTCGGACATGGGCAACTCAGAAGTTGGACACAACGCTTTTGGTGCTGGCCGCATTTACTCCCAAGGAGCTAAATTAGTCAATGAATCCATGGATTCAAAGACCTTCAAGACAGGTGAAACTTGGAAGTGGCTGTTGGAAAACTGCAAAGATGGAAAAGAAGGAACTCTTCACTTACTTGGTCTATGGTCGGATGGGAATGTCCACTCTCACGTAAAACATGCATATGCCTTGTTAGATGCAGCACTGGAAGAAGGTTGCAAACATATCCGTTTCCATATTCTTTTGGACGGCCGTGATGTTTCGGAAACTTCGGCCCTCGACTATGTAGGACCACTTGAAAAGCATCTGGCTTCGTTGAGAGAGAAGGGCGTAGATGTTCACATTGCTTCTGGTGGAGGTAGAATGGTAACCACAATGGATCGATATGAAGCGGACTGGCGAATTGTACAGAGAGGCTGGCTTTCCCATGTGCTGGCTGATACAGAAACTATTAGGACATTTTCAAGTGCGTCCGAAGCCATTCAAACTTTTCGTAAGGAAGAGAATGGTGTCATTGATCAGTTCCTCCCTCCATTTATTATTGTCGACAATAAAGGAAGTCCATTGGGTAGAATGAAAGACGGTGATTCTGTGATACTCTTCAACTTTCGAGGTGATAGAGCCATTGAAATTTCAACATGTTTTGATGCCCCTGAAGGAACATTTCATCACTTTGACCGCGGTTGTATGCCAAAAGTTCGCTTTGCAGGAATGATGCAGTATGATGGCGAAAGCAAGATTCCCAAACATTATATAGTATCTCCACCCAATATTGAGAGGACTCTCGGTGAATACTTGGTCCATAATAACTGTCGACGTCTTTCAATAAGTGAAACCCAGAAATTTGGTCATGTTACTTATTTTTTCAATGGAAACAGAGCAAACAAATTTAATGAGGAGCTGGAGCTTTATGTTGAAATTCCAAGTAGCAGAGAAAGAGAAAATACTCGGCCTTGGATGAAGGCTGCAGAAATTACTGATAGTGCGTTGGCTGCTATAGATGAATTCAAACCGGACTTTGTAGTTTTGAATTATGCCAATGGAGATATGGTAGGTCACACTGGCGTATATCATGCAGCAGTTATTGCTATGGAAGCTGTAGATGTTAGTCTATCGCGTCTAGTGAATGGCATTATTGAAAGGAATGGTATTGCTATAGTTAGTGCAGATCACGGAAATTGTGAAACTATGGCAGAGGTTGATAAGAAAACAGGAAAGCCTGTGAAGGGAAATTCTCCAGAAGGCTGGAAAGCATTGACCAGCCACACAACAACCCCAGTACCAGTTATGATAACAGGATATGGGATCGAAAAGTATGAAATTGACGAATCAGTTACTTGGGGTGATGCCAATAGAAAGAAAGCTGGTATAGTCAATGTCACAGCAACTTGTGCAAACCTTCTGGGCTTCGAGAAACCAAAGGAATGGCTTCCGGGCCTTTTGAAACCAAAATCTTTGTAGTAAAGTTTTGTGCAATATGTACTTTTCTTTTATTGCCTGTAAGTGTTTTGTGATCATTTTTAGTATTAGAGAAAATGTCAGAGTACTATTATGACTGTCTTCACACGTTTGATTTACTTGGGTCTTCCAGAGTTCCTGAATGATGCATCTATCACGAATGAACTGTTTGATCATTTTGATACCTGCTGCAATCTTGAAAATAGGAAATACACGTGAATACAAATATGAACACACTTCTTTGCAACTCTGTTTCGCACCTTTTGTTTTCTCGAAAGTGCGTTCTTGACAAACACATACTTATGCCGTGGAACCATTCTTGACGCCAGGCCTTGAAGTGTATAGTTCATTTGAGTTTAAGATGCAAGAGCACAGACTCCGAAGTGGAATAAAACTTCACCTTGGTCGTAAAATTGCAAAGTAGAACCTGAACAAGTATTTGAGATTGCTGTTGGGAAACAGGTTTAGCTCTGGCAAACTTTGTGAAGGAACTGATGCACTTTTCAGCTTGTGACTGTTCAAAGATCATCTCTTAGAATATTTCTGCCTTTACGTCGCTCTATGGTTGAACTCCGTTTAATTGCAAGCCAGAAAATTTGTTTCAAAATCAATGGAAGCAATAGAGGACTTCTTTATCGTTGTCAGAATCTGTGTACCAATAAGAATAGAGAAGGCTTGTTGGTCAGATAGTATCAAGGATGAAAACTCTGAGTCTTTAAGTAATATTATCACAGTAGCTTGGTTCACCTGAAAAGACTCAGGAGCTGTTAGTGCTGAGTGCATGGGGGTCAGACTTCCTTCAGGCGCGACTTAATACTTTGAAATTCAAAGTACTTTTGAGACAAAGGAGAAGAGGACTCAATTCTTGTTTTCCCCAGGAAGTTGGATAGAGAAATTCAGATATTTGGCCTGCTTCCTATTGAAGATTTTCGACGGAATTCGTTTCTTTGCTTTCTAGCTAAAGAATAAACTCTAGTCCCTTCGCGCACCATTACGAAGTGAGTGGGGCTACAAGCAAGACTCACTAGATTCGGTTATATTACCAATCCCAACTTTGAGAAATATGGTAAGAATAAGAACACATGGATGACATGTGTTAATTACTTCATTCGAATATTTGAAAATTCGTTGGATTAACCACAAATGATCACAGGCTCTTCATTTCAATACTCAAGCAAGTAATCAAGTATTTTTTTCTCTAATCATTCCCACTTGACGGACCCTCATGTTGGTAGAATTTGTATGCTTTGGCGCTCTCATTTTTTTCCATTTCAGTCTCCAACATGTGGTTTCGAATCAAGTTGCGACAGTTTCCTTTCTTACTTGTTTGCCTTGTTTCCTTTGTATCCTTGTTTGCATTGAATTATCTTTACAAAAAAGTTCCTCATACACATTTCTATAGTCCAATGGGTCTTTTGTATAACTTTGATGCAATACGAAGTATGTCCAAATATTGTTTCGTTAGCTTCTTATTACTTCTTGTTAATAGAACCCATATTCGGGCATCACGGACTATCAGATTTAGATAACAAAAAGTTTCTTGGACTGTTGAAAGCAGCTGTTGGAAGGTTAACAGACATCAACGGAAAGACATCTAAAATGACATACCTGAGTCCTAACAAGAGTTTTTGGTCTAAGCAACATGTGCCATTCTGCAGTTGGTTCCTATTACCTTGTACATCGAAATTCTGCACAGCGAAATGTGTTTCTTCAAACTATAGTATTTATATTTATTCTCACGACGATATGAGAACAGCAGCCGGAAGGAACCTATCAGATGAGATTTTAAGGTTTGGAGGTGCCGGTACTTCTCAGGTTATCAATGAACTTCGTCGGTCACAAAGAATTACCCAGAATGCTTCAGGAGCATGTTATTTCATTGCAGAAAACAAGGGTCGGCACATATACAAGCTGCAAGATCTTCCGTATTGGAACCTTGGTATAAATCACCTGGTACTAGATTTCCTCGATGGCAAGGTCAGATAGCAATATTCAAATAACTTATACTGAAAGCAATTCAAACTAGTGTGAAGGGCAGCACGATATTGGGTTTGCAGCACTTCTAAAGACACACCTCTCCAGTGACATATTTCGGAGTAACTTCGACAAGTCATTGCCCCTCCCCCCTCGAAAGCTTTTTCGAAACTCTGAGCATTCAAAGAAATACTTAATAACGTTCAAAGGGACTAGCTGTAAGAATGCAATAAGAAAATGTTTTATGTTTTTACCTATTACTGTTTAGATCCTTTCCAAACTGCTGGAGGTGTAAGATCGATGTTAAGTAACTTTCATAACGGAAAGGACATCGTATTCGTTACAAAGCCTCAATTTTCCATTCCTTCTCCAGAATATAATCTTTGGTCTTATGAAGAACTGGTTGAACAAAGCAAGTTCTGTCTAGTTCCACAAGGACGATCACCGAGCACTTTTCGGTTGTTAGAAGTAATGTCAGCGGGCTGTATACCCGTTTTCCTATTTGATCGTTATACAGCCAAATATATTTTGCCCATCAGTGACGAAATTGCATGGAAAGAAATATCATTCATTGCCCCTAGTTACCCCGCCAAGTTTCAAACGTTTCTTGACAGTTTGAGACTTATTAATGACAGTATAGTGGAGAAAATGTCGAACTTAGTTGTCAAGGTAAGCTTAATTGAAATACGATGAGATATGAATAGAAAACATGAATAGACTGCAGCTTCTATTGTAGAATCCTCGTTGGATGCATTGTCCAACAAAAGTCTCAGATCGACATATTGTAAAGGAATGGCTCGAAAAATTCTCAGAGAAATTGAATCACGCCGTGTCGTATAGCTCTTTGACATTATGTCGTCCTTGAAGAAATATTTGCCTCAAAAGACTTATAAAGAGCGAGCCCAACCGAAACGAAGAGCTAGATTTGGACTTCTTGAGAAGCATAAGGATTATGTAGAAAGGTCACAGAACTACCACGAGAAGGAAAGGCGGTACAAGGCACTTGTAGAGAAAGCTTTGCAACGTAACCCAGATGAATTTTACTTCAAGATGATCAACAGTAAAACTGAGAACGGAGTTCATGTGGAAATGAATAATAAACATGGCGTAGTTTTGGAAGAGGACTCACTCCTACACGTTAGTCGTCTATGTGCATACGTTGTAACGCAGATCAATCATGAGAGTGCCAAAATAGAGGCTTTGCAGTCGGAGCTACATTTTACGGAAGTTGAGAAACGCAATACGCATATATTCTATGTTTCATCTGACTCAGAAGAACCCCACCGTCCCAATGAAACGCAAGCCGCAACATCATCACTTTCTGACTTCTCTTCATGGACGAAAGGAAGCATAAAAAAGGCCGAAACAGCTCTGAGACGTAAGTACGCAGAACTGCACTGGAGACTAGAGAGAGTAAAGAAACTTCGAAAGCTTTTGCAAAGGCTTGAGTCGCAGAAGATATCTGGAAAGTTTTCGAAGAAGCACAGCGGAAACAATACGGTTGAAGATGGTGTTATTAGAGGAACCTGGAGACGTGAAAGAAGCAGGTAACAAATATTTATAGGGATTTTCTCGGTTTTGAAGAAGTTTTTGTGAAACTCAAGAAGCTAGCTGGCCCTTTTTGGAGAAGGTGCTTATATATATATATATATGTAAGAACCAGTTCCTTTTTGATCGAGTTTGGTTTTTATTAACAGACATCGATTCGTTGTTCCTTACATTTGGACAATGTGCAAACTAAAATTTGCTTTTACCATTCACCAAGATCCATGCCTCCATTTAGTCGGAAGTTTGTGCGCAAGCTGAGCAGTTTGATCAAATAAAAAGTAACTAGTTTTTTAGTTGGAAAGATTAGGAATAATTCTAAGCAACTCAAATAATTTGAAACAGCATCTATTGTAGAAGATCTATTTCTGGGAGAATTGGGAAACTGAGAATATGTTCCTACTGTTAATAATTACGATTTCCCCAACGCGAACTGGGGTTCCGTCTCGCCTTTTCATTTGCTTTCTCAAAGTGGTTGTTGATTTTAACAGTATGTACAGTGAGCATAGGTCTGTCATTTTTCGTGCCTTCTAGCAGGAGACTGCAGTTAAAACTAGTCTTAGCGTAATAACATTCATATATAGTTTTCCGGATTTTATTTTGGTTCTATCTAAAGTGATTTTGTAACTAGAGTCAATCCATACTGTGCCATTCCACAGCGAACTGCCAATTTCGTTAAATTACTCGGAAATAGAGACATACGGATAAAAATATAAATATTGAGAATAAAGTGTATCCGACAAGTCAACACAAACAAATTTGTAAGCACAGTTCGGAAATATAGACTGCAACTTTCTATTCAAAAATTTAGATTTTGCATAACTAACAAAACTTGACAACATTTAAACCAATTTCATATTCAAAACAAAGAGTTTTCGACATAATCATCATCCTTAGGTAAATCGAGTGCATTCAAGAATGCGCGAGTTCATCAACTCTCAACTTCTGGAAATCACTGAACTACGAGCCATTATCATCCATTTTTCTGTAAAGAGCAACTTCTCTAATATTTGCAAGCAGCTGTGGCACTTCTTTCAGGATTTTTTTCTCCACCAAAGATATCGGAAAAAACAAATTAGGTGAAGCGTCTAGGCTGTATTCCATTCGGCAGTAACCGTTTTCAATTTCGCTAAATCGATAATTACCATCGAATTCTTCAAAATCACGGCTTTTTAGCTTTAAAAAACGCAGTGCTTTCATATAATCTTCAACCACTTTGACCACAATTCTACTTCTAATATTGAAAGTCCTGGAAAGAAGAATGACCTGTTCCACCTGCTTGTCTCCAACTGCATCTTGGATAACTCTACTTTCTACAATGTTGGGGAGAATATCCGGAAGTTTTTCATAGTCGGTCATAATTTCCCAAACTCGTTTTACAGGAGCTTCAATATCGAGTCCACCCTGGAAATCTCAATGTCTCTTTAAAGCAAACAAGAAAGTTCTATTAACTTACAGAAATTCTACGCTTTCGACCACCCAATGAAGATAATCTCACGTTGATATCAACACCACAAAAAACTTCAGTTACTTCTCTTATTAGCTTTTCCTCTACTACACCACACTGGCTCTTTTCGCCTTCCCTTTCTGTGCAGGCCGTCAACCGCTTCGAAAACGTCCAACGTTTGATTTTTATAGGAAACGTCGCAGAGGAAGGCTTGCTGTTTTTATTAACAGAAGGAAGATATCCTGGAATACCACTTCGATAGTTTGCAGTAAACAGGTTTGATCTGCATAAAAGAAAGTGATTGACAAAAGCCATCCAAACTGCGATCTTAAAATTGTTTTTAGTTTCTAGCGTATTTTTCGGGAAATTTAGATGTTTTACAGTGACAGTGATAACTTCTTTGAACAAGCTAGTCAGTCAGAAATTCTTGTAGGATCTTGTATCGATACAACTTGCGTGCAAACCTATCGTGAACTAGTTCCAGTGAAAGATACCTTTTGAGTTTCTTTGTTTTCGTAGTTTGTAGAAAATACTTGGGCCTGGAATGGGCAAGTAGCCAAGTTCAACTGTGGTGTTATGGAAGACGAGAGATGGACGGTAATCTTCTACAACAACCAGTCAGATCTCTTGTAATTACTAGGAAGTGGTGTTCTTTAGCCGTGTAGCAAGCGTTTGCTTTTCACTGTTGATTCTGTTTTCCTGCAAAATCAAGTTGAGAACTTTCTTTGTAAGATTTTTTTTATAATCCTAGAAGTTCTGAGGTATTTGCTGTTCAGTAGTCGCTTTGCTTGTTTCATAGATTCCTCAAATTTTCAAAGTGCCTTAGTTTTGGGAAAAGATTGGTTCCTTTGAAGGTATATATATATATATATATAATATCTGTGTTTTGGTTTCTTTTATTTGTTACATTTTATTCTTTCAGCCCTTGTATCGAATAAACTAAATGAAATGATGTTTTTTGAATCACTATAGTTTTATGTATTTCTTAGTTGAATTTCGATGACTTGTAGTTAATTCACAACGTCTGACGTTGATAATTATTGCAAAATTCTCAATGGAAGTCTCCTGTTGACATGTGGGAAGTGGGACGATCAGTCATGAAACCACGCTGTATTAAAAAGGGAGTATTCTAACGACATCCTTTATCCATAGTATACTGTTTGGTCTTCATATGATTCTTCAATAACCAAAGACCATTTTGAATGCTTACTAAAGAAACAATTGCAGTATCATATGAGACTTTGTCAACAGTGCAAGAAAGTACAATTTAATGAAGACATCAGTAGTACACAAAGCAGTCACAGATTGTTGCGAAAATCACTAGAATGGAATTCTTTCAGAGGCGGTTCTGCTTCGATGCAGTTGCCACATTCAGCTTCATGTTTCCATAGAAGATTTTCCACTTCAGATGGAATTCCATCACCAAATTTGTATGTAAGAGGTGGACGCGATTTCTCTGACTCCAGCTCATTCAGGGCAGGAGTAAAAAGCTTCCATGAAGCCTCAAGTTGTTCATCATATATAAACAAAGACTTCTCTCCATGAATAGCATCAAGTATGAGTCTCTCATAGGCATCCGCAATATCCTTACTTTCATGCTCGAACTTTTCTCTGTATGTTAAATCTAGACAAGTTTCACGTAGCTCAGTGGATAAACCAGGGACTTTCGAAAGAACATGCAAACTAATTCTTTCATCAGGTTGAATACGTATTACAATCTGATTTCCAACACTATTTCCCTTGTGCAGAAAAGACTCTGTTAATCCTTTCCTAAATAGTATTCTTATTTCCGCCAAACGTTCATCTAACCCTTTACCAGCAATCATAAGAACAGGAACATTCCTCCATCTATCATTATCAATATGAAGAACACATGCAGCAAAAGTGGGAGTCGTTGAATCTTCCGGAACTCCCTCTTCCGATTTGTAACCTTCATACTGACCAGTTATGAAATCCTCCGCCTTCAGATTTCGAATAGAATTGATAAGTTTCGTTTTCTCCGCACTAATATCATCTGCTTTAAAACTTTTTGGTCTTTCCATCGTTAAATATGCCAAGACTTGTAACAAATGATTCTGCATGATATCCCTAATAATTCCAAAACTATCAAAGTATCCTGCACGACCTTCAGTTCCGAAATTCTCCTTGAATAGTATATCTATACGACGAATATGCTTTCTGTTCCAAAGTGCTTCGAACACATAATTTCCAAAACGTAATGTGGTTATATTTTGCACGACTTCCTTCCCAACATAATGATCTATCCGATAAACTTGGTCTTCTTCAAAGTATTTGGCAATAGTCTCTCGAAGTTCTTCATACGACTGACTATCTCTACCAAATGGTTTCTCGATTATAACCCGAGTCCAACCATTTTCTGAGGTAGCTTGTAGTTTTATGTTTTTCAAGGCAAAAGCAAACACCTGAAGAGAACAAGTATATAAACAATCTGAAGATTTTTAAACTTAAACGTACGCTAGGAGGGACAGCTAAATAGAACAATCTAGCTGCGTCTTCGTCTTGTTCCAAGCTGCAGCAAAACTTATGTAGCTTTTCAAAGTCTTCCTCCGAGTTATACTGTCCAGAAACATAGTGTACACGCTGTAAAAACAGCTGCATTTTCCGGTCACACTCATCTTTATCAACTACACCAGTTCGGCAAGAAAGATTCTCCATGGCTGCTTCTCTAAAGGATTCGTCAGAAAGATTTTTCCTTCCAAAACCGACAATATGAAACTTATAAGGTAAAACATTGTGATAATACAAGGAAAACAGAGCCGGCATGGTCTTCTTGCGTGACAAGTCTCCAGAAGCACCAATAACACAAAAAGTAACTTCCTGTTCAAGTTCCGTCTGATTGGCCAAGTAGTCGTTGTCCATAACAGTCAAGTTGGGATTGGAGCCTAACTTGTTTATACTTTTCTTTAACAACTTGTTTTCAATTTCCATGCTTTAATCTTCCACAAGTTTCTTTTATTGAAGGAATCACAAAAATTCCCAATTGAACAAGAAATTTTGTTACCATCTCTTTCGGATCTTTCTTTGATCCAAATCTATAGAAAATCCGTTATTAGAGAATAGAGCGCTCTGATAGAAATATTTGCAGGTTTGAACACCCAATTCAGAAGCACGACTCTCGAAATCTCGTACGTCAATTTCCATATAACCAGTTGGTTCTTCCCATTCCGACTTACTTTCAAAGGATAAGGCGTATTCATGAAAAATGGTGCCAAGCAAATGCAGCAAAAGCGCATTTTTGTCTTTTTGAAAACCGAGGTATCGACTGAAAGTCCTTCGAAGACTCCGCATGACTGAGTACTTCTGTGCAGAGAAGAAAGACTCCAGAATGACACCAATAGCTTTGTTCAAGTCTTCGTCTTTCACAAAATCACGTAGATGTAGACGCGCATGGGCTTCTGCTAGTCGAATAATAGATTCAAGATGTCGTACTGCTATGGGCATTCCTCCGCTGCCCATAGATTCCCTTCGAAGTTCGATGTACAACCTCTCGAGTTTATTCTGATCAATATGATTCAGCCTTGGATTGACAAACTTTCTGGCATATAAAATATACTTCTTCAGAGTTTCCTGTGATATCAGTTGAATGCCTTTCGAACTACGAATAGGGAAATCAGAAAATATCATCTCGGTGGGTAAACATTTACCTACTTTTCAGAAGAACATACTTCGCTCCTTGTTGCCTTTTTATATTTATCTCCCGGATGCGACTGATAGTGTGAATTAACCACGAATTTTCCAAGAACTTCATCTTGTACGGGATCACAAACATCCTTGACTACGCAGAGAACATCAAAGCGAGACAATATTGGTTCACTCAAATCAACATTTTCGTAGAAAGATATTGATTGATCGTAACGACCTTTCAAGGGGTTCGCTGCAGCTATTACAGAACAACGAGCCTGGAGGGTCGTGACAATACCGGCCTTTGATATCGAAATGCTCTGTTGTTCCATTGCCTACAAATGTGTCAATATATTGCTATTCGAGGACATTCATTGCAATTACTTCATGAATCGAGGTGCGGTCTTGGTCATTCATTTTGTCGAATTCGTCGATCAGACAAACTCCTCGATCCGATAAAACAAGGGCACCTCCCTCTAAAGTCCATTCTCTCGTTACTGGATCCTTATGAACTGCAGCAGTTAAGCCAACAGCCGAAGCGCCCTTCCCCGTGGTATAAATTGCTCGATGTGCAGTTTTCTCCACATACTTTAAAAATTGAGACTTTGCAGTACCTGGATCACCAAGTAGAAGAATATTGATGTCCCCACGAATCCTATGGCGTTGACCAACTTCTTTCGACTGACCACCAAATAACGCAAGTGCTAATGCAAGTTTAATGTTTTCATGTCCAAAAATGGATGGCGCAATAGATGCCACAATACGATCGCTTATCGAAGGATCTTCAGCTAACTTGTGAATTTCAGAGATATCATCGTCCGTAAGCTCGATTTCAGAACGAAAATTCTCAGTCTTCCGTATATAATTCGCCTCGATGATAGTAGCGAAGACGGGAAATCCGTTTTTCACGTTAAGAGAGGCATTCAAGCTGTGCTTGTAAATTCCAGTTACTTCAACTTCATCCCCTGGGCGTGCAGAGTCAATTAGATCTCCAAGTAAAATGACTTCTTTGTACCTCGGCAATCGACCAGCAGGTACCGTACCTGGGCTTTCCTATGAAGATGTCATTCCTTAACTATATAAGACAATATACCCTGTGAACTTACCTGCAAGGTCATCTTTTGGAAATTTCCATAGTAAGTCTGTTCAGAATTTATAGTAAAAGGTCCCTTTGACTCGCATCTCGGACAATGAGACACCATTTTTTCCGGATATTTATTCGATGATGAAAACATGGGAGTTACAACACAACCACATTTCGAACAATCCAACTTTACCAATTTCAGCTGTGGAAATACACCAGTTCTCCGAGTAACGACACCAGATACCTTTATCAAACAATTGAGATGAAGCTGACGAATATCTCTCAAGCTGTCACATATAGGCATATCGGAAATCCTAACAAAAATTTCCTGCTGAATGAATCGATATTGAGGGAAAATCTTAAAAGTAAGTTCTGTTGCCACTTCATTGAATAAGTCCAAGATTTCAGTAGGAGACTCCGCAAGCCATACAGCTAACATTGGATCATTACTATAAAAATGTCGGTAGCTTACTATGAGGCTCTGGCCGTTCTGGGCGCACATTGAACGCAATTTTTGAAAGTAATATTGCGTACCAGTATTTTCATCGACACATCCTTTCAGAAGACTCAGAAACCTCTTCTTGATAGCTTTGCGAGGCTTCTCCATTTTAAGCCATTCTTGTAAACATCCCATATCATCTTCAAACTTGAAAGATTCCATATCATCATCGACATCGTCTTCTTCAAATATTTTTTCGTGTATCAAGTTCCCGCTTTCGCTCAAATTTCCTTTGTCCCCTGGCATCTCTGAAGAACTTACGGAATCTTCTTCCAAATGTTGTCGTTGTTTGGAATATTTATCAAAGATGCTTTGGAAGCGTTCTAAGTTGTTCAAACGTTTGGAGCTTTCCAGCTTATCACCTGCTAAGTTTGCCTTGCCATCCCTTTCTTCCATCTCTCTTTCTGCTCGTCTTCTTGTACTAATATCTAAAGTTGCCCCAGCTGCTTCTTCTTCTGCTTCTGAATCCACTTCATAATAATCAAGATCCTCCAGTGACTTGTAATCATCCATCATATTTTCTCCGAAGAGGTCCTCACCTTCGCTTTCGCTAGAGTAGCGAGGGTTAGACTCGTCGATATTTTGAGCATCTCCTAATTCTTCCTCTAAGTCGTTGCTATTAGCTGCCGTATCACCTCTTCTGGACATTTCTTGCAAAGACTGAATCACACTTCAACAGTTCGTTCAAACAATTGAGTTGGCGCGCAAATCGTCTACCGAATTACTATGATTGGGCTTCGTTCGTAGACTAAGACTCTTGAAGGCGATACCCCAAGAAACTACTGACTCTTGACGGTGGAAACCTGTGACTTATCGGAAAAAAGTAGTGCCGGTAGTATCTGTTCTACTTACAAGATATAGTAACAACTATGTAAAAGGCAAATCTTTACTTGAGGGCCACAAGCATTCAACATCTTACGCTGAGTTACAATGCTATCCTCTTCAACTTGAGTCTATCTGTTGAGTAGTTAAAATTTGAAGCATAATTGAAACTCCAATCAAAACAATCTCTGAATATAAGGTTGATGATATTTCCATATATGGAAGAGAACCGCTGTACTCGTACGGAACCTAATCAGTGTCTACAGCTACTTGTGGAATTTCCATCGAAACTCTGAAAAAGGGTCGCGACGCTGTATCACTCAATGACATGGATGTCCAGGTTGGTTGTATCGGTCTCGACCAAAACTTCACGAGTCCCGAAGAACTAGCGGTTAAGATTCCTCCTTTAAAGAATATAATGTCGGTCAAGGGTTCCGAATGAGCAATATGGACAAGAAGAGGATCTATAAAAGGAATTTTAGCCCGCGGTCTAGCAGGAATAACAGCCAATGGTTCCGAAATGTTGCTGGTAACAGAGTTTTTAGAGAAGGTACTTCCAGTTCTAGTGCGCGGTGAACGACCAGCGTTCGAATAAAAAGGTGAGTTTGAACGTGAAAGTCCCGTTTGACCTTGTTGTAGGCGGAGCGGTAATGGTGCTCTTAAAATATTTCGGGAAGATTTCTGTCCGTCTATCTCCAAGTCTGCAAATTTGTTTCGTAGTAAACCTGAATCTTCATGAAAAGAAAAGTCTCCATTGGACGCCTCTTTCAGATTGTCTCTTGAACTTCTTTGAGTTTTCACGTGAACGGGTTCTAGTCCTGGATAGTCCCATAAAATAAGCTTTGTGTCTTGACCAGCCGAACCTAGTCTGTAGTGCCCTTCCTGACAAAGCCAGTGATCGAATGCTACAGCTGAAACAAAGGAAGTGTGCGCCTGCATTCTACAGATGAGTTGCCGGGTAACTGGTTCCCATAAAGATACTAAATCATCCTCTCCACCTGTTGCCACATATTGACCATCGGGACTCCAAGCAACACAAAGTAGAGCTCCGAAATATGACTGAAATGAAAAAAGAATTTGTTCCCTGGAAAAGTCGCAAATTCGCAGAAAGCCATCTTTAAAAGTCAACGCCAGCTGTGAACCATCGGGAGAAAATGCAAGATCAGTTATAGGACTACCACAAAAATGCCACTGGGACACAGGATGGAATCGTTTACGTCGTGCGGGTCTCGTAACTGTCAAAGTATGAAGACCCTTCGAATTTGAACTAGACGAAGAGGTTGTTGCTTTTGGGCTTCTACTATGTTCTTGCTTTGGTGTACCGGAACGATGAAGCGATGGAGACGAAGAGCTGGGTAGCGTACCAGGATTCGTGTCAGAAGCAAGATTAGAATTTCCATCTTGAGCTGAACTACCGCTACTGTTGTTCGAGGAATTCTTATCGTCTACGCCATCCCTAAAACTTGTTTAGACTAAAAGATTTCGTACTGAAACCTTCATTTGCTTACTTGGCTTCCCATACCAAAAGACTACCGTCATTATGCGAAGTTACGAGTCGCGTAAGGCTGCCCGGAACCCACAAGATAGCTGATACTTGTGAACTGTTGAATAAACCATCCTTATTGTGGACAAGCGAAGTCGCCTTAGAGGAGAATATATCGAAGTAAATAAGAATTTCACCCTTCGCGAAGCCAACTGCTACTTGGACACAATTATTATCGTCACATATTGCTGCATGACAAGTAATATTATCCTTAAACCTAAAAAGCCTCAATAGCTGTGGATCATTGTTGGTGGACCCAACTCGGGCGTCCTTTCCAGGATCTGTACTTTCGCTACTGCCTGGTGAAGAAATATCTCCACTACTAGTTACATCTTTCCAACTCCTTTCCAACGAAGCATGTTCTTTTCTGTCGTGACTTGTTTTGTCCAAGTTATTCTGCACTATGAAAGCAAATAACGAAGTTCCGTAGTTCACAAAGGCAACACTGACATCACTTCCAGAAACAACCGGTTCCACTTGATTTGTGATTAGCTCCATATCTTGAAAGGTGCTTTTACTCAAGGTGCGACCAACAGTGCTTCCCAGTCTTCTCAACGAGCTTTCTTCTCCTGTTTCCTTCGAGGAATTTTCTGTTGAAGTCAAACTTTCTCGAGGAACTGTCACCAAAGAAAGCTTTACCTTTCGTAAATATGGATAATAACTAGCTCTATAAGTGTTGGAGGAGTTTGAACTTTCCCGGTTTCCAGAATCCTTTGAAGCAGAAGTTGTTGCAGCAGTAGTTGGTCTCGCTGAACTGTCGAAAAGCTGTTTACTTTCATATTTACCTTCACCAGGAACTTTGAAAAAGCTTGCAGGTTCCTTTCTAGGACTGGACGGGGCTGATTTTCGTTCAACAGTTTCGTTCATTGCCTTATCTCACTACAAGTCAGTCTTGAAACGATCAAGAGCACCACAGTCTGAACACATTCCGGGACGAAACTAATTTTGTCCGTATCTACGAGACATTAGGATTCTCAGATGCGCCTAGAGCGATCCTCTGAGCAATTATGGAAATCTGTAAGCATCGCCAATTTTTTTTATAAACTTTGTTGAAGCTTCAAGACTCTGGAGTTGGATAGTAATTGGCAGTATTTTAAGTTGGTACATTATAATCTATAAAACTTTTGTGTCATTAGGAATCATATAAACTCCTTCACTAACAATGTCTGATGTCTGGCCTAAACAGTATCCCCATCGAAAGGAAAATATCATTTTCAAGTTATCCTCTTGTTCATTTGAAGAGAGTTTATAGTCACAGTTTCTCCAATTAACAACAACTATTTAGAATCCAAATCATCGTTTCGATGTGTGTCAAGACCAGTTCTGCAGAAGTTTTTACAACCAAGTTCTTTAATCGATATTATGGAACTGAAGACAATCGTTTAGTTTCAATTTTATTAGGAAAGAATGATTACCCCTTCAAAATCTCGAAGCATTTTTCATCTTCATGGAAAGACCTGAGAAGGTATGCTTGTTTCCTCTAAGACGTTTAGTTTATAGTTCGTCAATTCTTAGGGAAATACTTTGAAAGGCGTTGTTTCAAGAACTCAGTGGAACACACTTTTGCAGAAAGCACCTCCTGAGTTGTCTCAAAGAGCCAAAAGTCAAGAGGATGACTTGGAAAGGGACAATGTTAGCCAAGGGTGGATTTCCCTTCAGTACGTTTTAGAGGCGGCTTCACTTTCAGGAGGAGCAAGGTGTGTTCTCGTTCTTGTTTTTACCTTGAACTTACCGTTATGCCAGGGCACTCTCTTCGCGTTTGAATTCGCTCTCCATCGAACTAGAGACATCTATCGTGAACCCAGCTCTAAGCGTTAGGCTGGGTGAGGATCTGAAACCATTTATTTTGAAACTACTGAACCGAGAACATGAATTGAAGGTCGCTCGGACAGAGTTGACCCGATTGAGGGAAGCTGTTGAAGTGCTCCTGTAAGTTTCACAAGTTCTCAACTTTTCCGTTTTATATCGTTGTTTTCACAGAAACGTTGTCAAGATTGATTTTCAAAACAAGCTTTCGGAAACTGGTTACCATATTCGTGTTCGCAGTCTCTTAAATTCAGTTCTTTTTCTGCTTAGAGTCCCGGAAGAATTTCGAGTCTTGTGTAGTTCGAAAACAGAGAACTACTCAAATTTTCTAAAAGGTTCGGAGCTTATTGAAACTGCGAAAAGGATCCTTTCGCAAACCGATTATGTTTCTTGTGATGGTTTGGATCAGATTCGAGATGAAATTTTGAAACTTACAGAAGACTTGGCTTCTCAAATTATTGATATTCTTTGTGTAGAACTGTTTCTAGGAATAGCAGACCTATCTTTTCTACTATCGGACACCAACCAGAACGAGGAGTTGTTGTTGAAAGAGAAGCTGACAAATCTATTGAGCTCTTTATGCAAACTTCAGTACTCTACTAGAAGTGGTGATTACTGTTGCAATCATTTTAGAAAGCACTTGATAGCTTTGATTGAGCGGTGTATTGCAGAGGCACGAGAGCTTTATCTGAGACGAAGTCCGGTAGCAAGAGTAAAAGAAGAGCCACGGGGTTATGACCTCCTGAATAGGGGTAGCTTTGTATCAAATTTTCCTATTTTATGGAGAGGCTTGACGGAAGAAGATTCAAGACGATTGAGTCTATTTGTTAAAGTTCTTACATCAGCCTTGCTGGAGGTTCTTCGTAGATTTCGAATGACAAAGGACTTGATGGTTAAGTTGGATGATGAAGATAATTATCCAACGTTGGGTACCTTATGGTTATCAATGCAACAAATGGTTGTGGTAGAGTTGGGATATCTGCTGGAAACAGAGTATCCAAATGTTGAATACTTCGATACAGCAAACGTTTCACAACAGCATCTGAGTAGTTTCCCTTTACGCTCAAAAGGTAACTAGAGAACAGTGGGATGAAACTTGAACTCATTCTTTGGATCCATGTCTCAGGTTTGCGTGAAAGTTTTGAGGAAAAAATTGCCAAGTCTTGCACGAAATCGAGTGCTTTATATACACATGTTAGCAGTGTTTATGTGGATGACAGGCATACAGAATCCAATTTAGAACAGAACCATTTAAAGAGTCGAACAGCAGAAGGACAACTTACTTCTTTAGCAAATCAGACTTGCTATTGGCTGGGTCTGCAACCAAGTGTCTTGTGGACACCCGGTAAGTTTTATCAAATGAATAGATTGTGTCTTCTTTAAAATGTATATTTTAGTGATATACGACGCCATAATCGATTTTCACGAGAAAGGAGATGCACTTGCATTGGAACCAAAACAACCTCTAAGTCAACATGTCAATTCTCGACAAAAAAGAGCAATCAATGGAAACAACAATGACAATATTTTATTTGTTTTTTTGGAAGGTATTTATGATCATTCTGCTCTGAGCACCATACTCTAAGTCACTCAGGTTTTCTCAAGAATCATTTTTGCAAGGTGGCTTCGGAAAGAATTGATGTCGAAACTCGGCGTCTTTGTAGTGAATCAGACTCGTTTACCGCAATAGAACCATTTTTTGAAGTGTTTGAAGATGGCGCATTTGACCAGACGCCCTCCCCTATTGTTTTGATGAAGAATCTTTGTCGCCGCAAGTTGTTAGATAGTTACAGAATGGGCAGTCAGCGTATCTTCAAATGTTGCTGGGAAGCTTACAGTATTATTGAAGAGGCACATTCATTGGAAACCTCGTTGAGAGAAAGTTTCCAAGCGACCGGGATGTTTAGTCGTTTAATGGCTCCTTTGTGCTCACGTTTTGGAGATACTTTTATTCGTATTATCAAGGCGCTCCTTATGCCTTCATGGAATGAATCAATCGTTGAGTGGCTGATGCAGCATTATCGAGAGCAACCAGACGTTACAGTACTAAGGGACCTTTTACCTTCTATTCCAAGTGAACTGAGTGTAGAAACTTTGAGGATGCTTATTGTGATACATAATAGTACTTGCTTCCTTTTGGAAACATTGCATATGAGAGAGAAAGAAAAAAGTTTGAAAACCTCAACAGCAGCATTAGATGACACGAATCCTTGGGTGGAGTTGAACATGATAACCAACATTTGTATCAAAGTTTTCGAGTAAGTGTTAGGAATTTTACAAGTGCAGATTTGTTTCTGAGCTTTGTTTAGACTTGAATGTGTCAATCTTATTGAGAGGTCTCAGAGAAGTTGTACGAATGAGTCACGAAAGATTTCATATTGTTCTGCAACATTTTTGAAACAGCAATATGCATACTTCTTTGAAGTTGCAAGCCAATGCAGAGGCTTTTCCTTGTTAACTAATGTGTGTAGCCGTATTCATGATTATTCAGCCACTTTTCTCTTGACAGACTGTAAATATTGTAAAAATCAAAATGAAGAGAAAGCATCGGTGACTACTCTGTAGTAGTCGCTTATGTAGATAGTCAAACTGAAAGATCTCCTGCGAATAAATTTTATTTGCATCTTTCCACAGACAAAAATTTTGCTTTTTATGTTTTGATGTAGTCTCCCAATGCCAGATAACAAGTCCTTACTGCTTTGCCTTTTGAGCATTTTCAGTTTTCGTTACCAACTCAATCGCTGTATCATTGTGATGCAATGATGGAATAATCGCCAAAGTTTGTTGCCGAAGACTAGCGATAATATATGCCAAATAAGTCATCGTCGATTTTGAATCTGGTGCAATAACAACGCGACCTTGTTGGGTATTATGGTTAGAACTGTACTGAATAGCTTGAAGACATCGTTGGACTACGTCGGAAATATCTCGTTCTGAATATTCTTTGGCGTCCTCTGAAGACAAGAAGAGAACAGCTTTTTCATCGGGCGACAAATCTGATATTGTGTTCGAAGAAATGGCCTCATTATTATATACGAGTAGATTCCTGTATTGTATAAGACCAGGAAGGTTTGCATTTCCCGAGTGAAAGATATGATGTAAACTAGGAAATCTTCTTGACGAAAAGGGACGCCCAGTGTTTCTTGTAAAACCATTCAGTCCTTTTCCGAAATCAACCAATTCTGGAAAAAGTTGTGTCCACAAGTCTGGACCTACATAGTTATCTTGGCTTCCTTTGTTATTCGTCGATTTGTAGCCGTGCCACAAGATAAAACCTTTTGGTTTGTAGCGCTCCAAGGCATGACAAACATCGGATGGATCTATCTGGTTTGAGCTCCTTTCAAAGTCCAGCGATATCAAAGTTGTGCGAGACTTGAGAGCGCCAAGACAAGCAAACACGAACTCTGGGCTTCCAAGTGGAAGACAGCAGGCGAGCCTCTTTCCAGGACCATAACCCAACTCTAGCAGTCCTTGTGCAACTGCTTGCACTTGTTTCTACAAAAACCTATCAATAGATTGATAAAACAATGTTTGTTGTCTTACTTGTACTTCGGAAAAAGTGAAAAAGACAGCCTCGTTCTTAGTTGTTTCAAGAAACTTGAGAGCGTTCTTATGGGGACGTTCCTTGGAATATCTGTCTAGAAGCTCTCCAATAACATTTGGTATTCTTTGACTCGAGAAATGGCGATTGAAACAATATATTACACCGTTCCGAGTACAAGAAGATGAAGAGGCAAACATGGAAAACAATCAATACCCGTGACGAAAATTTTGCTGCCCTATGCCAATCTTTAAAGTATGAATGGAATGTTAGTATCATCAGTTGAATGCCTGAGAGTACAATTGTGATTTGCAGTCATTTACTTTTCAGTCCAAAACTATTAACCGTAATAATTCACTATGGATAGTTACACATGTGAGTTGAATTTTAATAATGAAAGTCTATAGAACGTTGAGAATCAATTTTCTATTCAGGAATTGGCTGAGTTTTACAGAACCTCGTAGAATATTGTAGAAGACTTTGTAGGAACTGTCTTACAAAAGATATGCGAAATAGAGAAAGGCCTTTTTAAATTGCTTGCTTTAGAGACCCGGGAACATAAGAAAAGATGGTATCAAGTTGCGGAAGAAGAGATGTTATATACCTTTGCCTGTTGTTTTCACGTCAAAATTATTTGTAGAATATATGTTTTTCAATATATTTTCACTTTTTCGGTGGAAATCCATTGAAAATGCTATTTAAAGAGAGATGTTTTATTTTCCACTGAGTTGACTTGGGGATACTTGATTATATTTCTTCTTATTGTATTCTGATTACAGCTTTTCTGATATTTTTTGACTTTTTGAAAGGGAAACTGATAGAAGCTGAGAATCTAATAAAGCTTATACAAACGTTATAGATACTTTCAAGCACTTCTAAATGAAAACATTTATTTCTGGCTTTTTCTGCAAGTAGTAATGCTATACCGAACTGTTGTTTACTGAGCTCGTATTTACAGACTCGAGTGGCAAAAGTTTTCAAAATATGGACAAGTAGGACGATTCTATAATGAATATTCAAACAAGCAACTTATTAATCATCCTATGTCAATTGCATACTGAAGAAGACTTGAAAAGTCATCAAATGACAAATCCAACAAACTTCCATTTATCGAGTCTGTCGTGT
The DNA here is from genome assembly GCA_025991245.1 of Galdieria partita. Classification (NCBI taxonomy): domain Eukaryota; phylum Rhodophyta; class Bangiophyceae; order Galdieriales; family Galdieriaceae; genus Galdieria; species Galdieria partita. Next base: position 299,668 of record BQMJ01000004.1, read on the forward strand.
GGACTAACACCTCAAAGCTTACTCGTCAGCGCTTAGAGACGAAATGACTTCACTGTCTGCTGTTATGCCATCCAATCAACAAAAGAACACTACTTTTGCAAAAAAAGTTACAGTGGACAAGACGAAGGAAGGAAAAAGTGTTGACCTAGTCGAACTTTCTCTAGAATGTGGTTCCAAGGCATCGTTTCTAACTTATGGCGCAAGGATAGCGTCTTTTTGTGGATCCGACGGTCAAAACGTGATTTTATCATTGAATACTTTAGCAGCATATGAAAGCGATGAGTCATATCAAGGAGCCTCCATAGGTAGAGTTTGCAACCGTATCAAGGACGGCCAGTTAACAATAGGTGAGAAGACATTTCAGCTCTCACAGAATGAAGGAACTACGTGTACGCATGGGGGCTTGAAGGGTTTCGACAAACATGTATGGCAAATTGAAAGTCTAGGTCAGGAAGCGCACAAGGCTTATGTGGTGTTTAGTACCTTTAGTCCGGATGGTGACCAGGGATTCCCTGGTGATCTAAAGGCAACAGTGAAATATGAACTCGAGTGGAAAGCAGATATGGCTGGTACCGTTCTATATATTACATATGAAGTAATATCACTTGCTGACGTTCCTACTGTAGTTAATATGACAAATCATGTCTATTGGAACTTGAGTGGAAAACAAAATCAAGGCGAGAATATTTGGTCTCATTCACTTCATTTGGGATCAAAAGAGTATCTAGAGACCGACCCAAAACTCTTACCGACTGGAAGAATCATAAAAGCGGATTCCCAATCCTATTTGGATTTCACCGAAGAAAGGCTCCTAAGGGGACCTCCGAAAGAAGAGGTTGGAATAAGGAATGGCTACGATCACTTCTTCGTATTTGATAAGACTGGATCAAAGTCAGCTGTTAACTGGATGAGTACCGTTCGTCATGCAGAGTCCAAAAGAACTTTACAACTCTACAGTGATCAACCTGGTGTACAATTTTACACCGGTACATTTCTTCAAGCTTCAACAATGTTTCCGTTTCATCAATATCAAGGTTTCTGTTTAGAACCAAGCGGCTTTATCGATGCAGTTCATCATCCAAACTTTCCTAGTATTCTTCTACATCCGAAGGAAACTAAAACTCAGAAAATACAATTCCATCTTTCTTGTAACTCTTAACAACTGATGAACCATTCAGGGAATCTTCCAAAATTGATTCAGGAGTACATTCTATAAATCCTTTTTGTTCTTGCCAATATTTAGCAATTCTTTGTGCAACCCAAACGTAGAAAGGGTCCGTTGCTACTCGTTGACAATGGGGAAGCGTCGAAAACTGCTCTGCTTTCTTTCGAAAAGTATGAATTCCAAAAATACACACTCGCTTTGTCACCCAATGAAACAACCACGTTGGAATGTATGGCACTTGTGGGTCAGCAAATACAGCAGTACGAAATAAAGTTTTGCGTCTTTCAAGAGGAATGAACTGAATGCCACCAATCTTAACATCCAACCTTACAGCATCTTTTGAATCTGCGGAAAACAACTCATATCTGTTATCTTCAAAATCTTCCGGTTTCGCTGAACGAAAACAGACTACTACGCTTTGGTCCTCATCAAGTCCATCCACTGCATAGCCATACAATATGGCTTCTCGAGGAGCAAATGGCCACGGAGTAACAAAACGTGACTTCAACAGCTTCTTGCACCTAGACAACTTGGCAATCTCTTGGCTACTTCCTACGTACCAAAACAACTCTTGCAACAAGTCAACTTCGTTAATAAGCGCTGCTGTTGCTAAGAAAGGAGCATCAATTTCAGTTTCTATTTTAAAGCCATGTATTCGAGGTCCCTCTTTAGAGTTATAATAGACTCTGCAGCGGTCACTCTCCTTGCTCAGGCACTCCCATTCTCGGTCATTCAGAATCAAAGAAAGAAAATTTTCACACTCTTCACTTTCTTTCTGTATGCGAAGAATACTTTTTCTTAATAAACTGGCATCATCGTTTGATGCAGTTGAGTTACCATTTACAGTTTCTTCGACGGGGATGCGTCTCAAGTTGCGAACAACTCTAGCTGCCTATTCCACCCACGCTCAAAAATTTATTTAATATGTTTTCTACAGTCAAGTACCTGAAACAGCTTGTCTTCGTCATACAATTCCTTAGCCAACTTCCACAGCTCTTCTTCAGGATCCACTGACGTCTCCATCTTGTGATTTAGGAATGTTGATTTGCCAAGCTTTATCAAAAGTCACTTTTGAAAGTCGCCACAAATGAATATTGTTCAGATGGTAAAATGAAAAGAAACGTTTTGTACATAAGCGAGGATTTAGGAATATGAAGACTTTTATCAAGTTCACATTAAGAAACGAGTTTGTGAAATCCAGTCATTCATTCTTAGATTCCAAGGAAGTCTGAAAGTCTGTATTGTTCTAGAAATAATCTATTTGTGACACAAACAATATATCTTACTTATTAATAAAATAAGTAATTCCGTATGAAAAATGATTTTTCAATTAGAAACTTTTATTACACAGGCAGAAATGTGCCCAGCCAAATTTGATCTCCTTTGTGTTTTTTCATTTCACTAGGAAACTTAGAAATTGAGATAGTCTTTTGAAAAATGAATGATATCGAGTAATATCTAGCAAAATATTTGTTATAGAAGAATCAGTCATTCCAAAGCAACTGGTTAACATTAAAAACAAGTTACATACTTTAAGGGAGAATTTTCTGATTCGAACAAAAGCGATGGTTTGGAATAATTGAATGGTTTGATTTGAACAAATCATAGAGAGGAAAACATCGATATTAGCACAGAAGAAAAGAAATATCGGAAACATGAGATTTGAATAAGCGCAGTCATTTCTAAACAATTTGTGAAGGGTTTTCCCGTTAGACAAAATTCATACTCCTTTGGGACATATCACAACACTTCAAAAGCATTCCTCCAATTTCCATTCACTTTTGAAACAATGTTGCTTCTATATTTCTAAAATAGTTTTGTGGTATCGTAAAGTTGCTTCATGTTCAGAGAAACTCTTTAGTTATGAGTTCATTGCATGAAGACCAGAAGACTTTCAAGGACCCACCAAATCCAATCCTTTGTGTGGAATTGGTTATTTTGAAACATTAGACTTGTTCGAAGCGTCGCGAGGAGCAAAGAGTTTGTTTTCCTTTAAGTATCAGTATTTCAAGATGACAGAGAACGAAGAGTTTTACTTGCGCTACTACGTTGGGCACAAGGGAAAGTTTGGTCACGAATTTTTAGAGTTCGAGTTTAGACCCGATGGGAAACTAAGATATGCTAATAATTCACACTACAAGAAGGAAACTATGATACGTAAAGAAGGTACAGAGATAGAAGTTAGCTGAATGCACACTAATTTTTTCAAGTTTATGTTACGGAAGCAGTTCTTAAGGAACTCCGAAGAATTATTGAGCAAAGTGACATAATGAAGTAGGAACTCACTCCATCTGTTGTTCCAGCTGACTTTTTTTATCGCAAGGGAAGATGATTCAAAGTGGCCAGAGCCAGACAAAACAGGTAGACAGGAACTGGAAATAGTTTTAGGAAACGAACATATATCTTTTGCGGTAAGTTTAGGGTTTCTTCCAAGAAATATTCTTACGCCGTTGCAGACTACAAAGATAGGCTCCTTGCTAGATGTGCAAAATAGTGAAGACCCAAATGGTTTGAGAAACTTCTATTATTTGGTACAAGACTTGAAGTGCTTCGTGTTTTCTCTCATATCACTGCACTTTAAAATAAAGCCAATATAAAATATGACAATGCCAATTTTTGCTACGCTCCAAATAATACATTTGTTGTGTTTGACTGTCATCTGCATCTGATAAAGTTTAAGTTTCCAGCAAATTAAATGTTTCAGTTAAACTTTGTAATAACCCATTTCCAATGTAAGTTTTTTCTCTTCTCGGATATCCTCAAAGACACTCGAATCTTGTCGAAAAGATACTCTACGTTCTTCTCTGTTAACAGATCCATCGTCATAACCTTCAGATGTACTGCCTTGATGACTTAAGGCTCTATCCGACGGTTCTATGGAGTTACGTATACTTTGTGAAATACTGTTCCAAACTCGAGGCGATTCAATACCAGGTTTCAGAGAGATTCCCACAAGAACAATATTATCTATAGTATCCAAAACTTGAAACAAACTGTATAAGAAAGTTAAATGCCGAACAGCATCGTCAGGATGCAACGGAAACTGGTTGTCCCACAACGTCAACTCACTCAAATTGTCTAAAGACTTTCGAATTCCAAAATTCGACACTTCCTCGATTAAGTAGATACGAAGTTTTCTAAACTCGCCAAACAAATTCTCGTAAGCGTAGAATAACCTTTCATGTGATTCTTCAATCTCCGAAGTATCCCCTCGATGACTTGATTTCAATGCAAGCCTTTTTGAAATACTATCAAAGACGTCAGTCGTAGAACTCTTCAGTAACTCGTATTGTTCGTTCATATGAGATAAGTATTTGTTCCAAACTGTAGTTAAATATTTGCCAGTCAACTCTGGTTTCGAACTTAAAGCAACCTTCATGCATACAAGTCTCCTGAAAATGGAAGAAACAGCTTGTAACATTTTCGGTAACGAAGGATGAGTAAAGCCTATCGAAGGATCTAAGTTTGTCACTGTTCTCAACTTTGTCAGTTGGCCTTCAATTAAGTTCAATCTCTCTGCAACTTCAATCGTTGGTGTCCATCCCTCAGTTGATGCTTGTTGATTGCATAAAACAAAGTGGTCAATAAAGTCGCAGAACAGCTGTTTTTCCTTATCCATAATATCGACTAGAGTTTTCTGACAATCCTTGGAAGCTTCGAAAGGCCAAAATACTGCAGACACCACTCCTACAACGAAACAACCTGCAAATACGCTCACAACTCTTGAAGCTGGATAGACAAAGGTAAAATTGTTGCCATATTGACATGAAACAGTAAAAAACTGTCCAAAAACAAAACCGAGATCTGCTATGATATACGATGGAAAGTAGAGAGTTGGAACTAGAGCTGCATAAATCCACAAACCCATCCATAAAGTAAGAATATATGGGTCTTCCCCAGCAAACATTGTGGCAGCATATGCCAAGGCACTTGAAATTACTGTAGTCAGACAATAGAATAATAGTCTATACCAAGTAAGTTCAACACCACGCATATAAATGATAATAACCATAATGTATGCTGAGACTGCATTGTAATCTTGGGTGAAATTATAATCTGCTTCAGAAACACCAGCAACCAGAATAGAAGGAACTATAATAATTGCAACACTGAGAACTTGTCGAAACAGAAATTTGAGATTATCAGTATCTCGCAATAGTTGAGGGGACCGCTTGTAAACTTCAACGGGCTCCCAAATAATTTCCAGCCATGAAAACAAATTCTTCCAAATATTGCCGCGTTCTTGTCGTTTTCGATAAATTCCTTGTATATCCTCAAATATTTTAGATACTCCATCATCGAATGTTCTTAAGCTATATGAAAAGAATATAACAGAGACTGATTCCAATGAAGACGGAAGTTGCCTTGTACTTCTTGAATAACTATTGGTCCAGAACTGTTCAAAAATGTTTGCAATTTCTTTGTTAATGTAATATCGCAGATCATTTGGGAGCTTTTCGAGCTGACTTGGGTCACTGCCTGTTTTTAGACATTCGGCTAAACTTCTTAATAATTTACATAAATGATCACAATAATCCTTAAGCGTGTCCACAGACCCGTTGGTTAACATTTGAAATGACCCTTTACTAACAACCCGTTGTCTCCTGAGAATTCCAGCAACAGCTTCAATATAAACTACAAGTTGATCAACGTCTTTTATCAGTGTATCCCATAATATCGAAGATTCCTCTCTAAAAGGATGGAGAATATCAGGTTCAAAAGGTATAAGAGGTACAAAGGTTCGAGTATAAAGGAGCGATGTGTGAATTGCATAACAATCTTCCACTGCGGTAAAGCTTAGATTTTCTTTTTTCGATTCTGCATTTAATACAAAGGACGCAATACGCTCTAATATATCAGCACTTCTGCTTAGATTTTGAGCAACATTCAACCTAAGCTGTGTTCTTGCCAACTTTGGAAAGATACACAAACCGGCCAAAGCTGCGGCTGCTCCAGACCAAACTGCACTTAGAAGGGTAGGATATATCACGAACCAGGCTCTAGAGGGGGAAGTTTTCACAGTAAAAATCAGAGTAGCGCCATACATGAAGTTTACAAGGATACCCATGGGTGTAAGGTGAGGATTCAAACGTATGACAGCTATGAGAAAGCAACAAACTAACATAATAAAATAAAGAGCAATACCAGAACCATCTGCCATAGCGAGCGAAACTAAAGCTAAAACACTTCCAATTAATCCTGCAACAGCCATCACAAGACCTCCTCTAAATACTGAACCTACGTGCGAGTGACTTGCAGCAACGGTGTGAATCAAATACTCCATTATAGCTATATAGCAAACTGTTCTGTCTCTCATAACAGCAAAGAATACACATATATTAATTGCTAAGCTAACTAGAGTTATTCTTATTGCTATGAGAGAATTTCTAGAAATAAGAATCTTTCCTAGCCAAATAAGGAAACGGGGTACGTCCCTCCAGGAAATAGCACGCGTTTCCTCACAGACACGTGTTAATAAACCTTTCAACACCTGTTTGTTCATAAATAATAAAACTCTTTTCACATTTTTTTCAAAACCCTGCAAGGCTACAAAGAGTTTTCTAGAAATTGTCTTGCAACCCAACCAAGCGCTGCAGCTCTTCCAACATCAAAAGTTCATTTTTTCGCTTCCTTTCTTCATCGTTCTGTCCAATCGACATGCGATAATACTTTTTCCCTAAATCTATTATACATTTCTTGATCGCTTCTTTCAAAGGTTTTCGACTTGAAATTAGTTTCCGTGATTCTGCTCGAACACAACACTGCATACAAATCACTGTTTCCATAACACTATAAATGAATGCATTAATGCAAAGGTAGAATATATTTGAAAAATGAGTCATTTTACCTTTCTCTTAAACTGGACCAGTCTACATTGCTATCGTTCATTTCCCTCCATATCAACTTGTTCTTTGAAGTGGTTCTGTCAATCTGCCCAAGCAACTTTCTAAAGTGATAAGCTTGATGTTGCAACAAAATGGTACAACCGGTTCCCCTGTGGCCTGCTCTAGCAGTTCTACCGACTCGATGAAGATATGTTTTGATATGAACAGGAACATCAAAGTTTATGACATGGTCAATATTTTCCATATCCATACCTCTCGTGACAACGTCGCTACTTACAAGAATTTGAAGACGGTGTGAAGAAAAATCTCTGACAATATTACGTCTCTGACGACTTGACAGATTACTAGATAATTCAGCAATATGAATACAATTTTCACAATCAATATGTCCTGCAGAAAAGTACAAAGATAAAAAGCGAAATAGTCGATGAGCTGAAGTCTTTGAACTAGCAAAGACAATAATTCCTTAGCCAAATTAGAATCTCACAAATAATATGTTTAGATTGATATTCTACCTGTCTTAGACAACGGAGAACCAAGATGCTTCAGATACCAAACCAATGAAACAAGCTTCTCTACTGGAGACTTGCATAACAAGACAAATTCTTCAAGTGCAAATGGCAACCAGTATTTCTGTTTTGCATGTTTCTCATTTGAAGAATTTCCTGAGCCAAAAGATATCACATCTCCATTGTAAGTAAAAACAGTTGGATTCAATAGTGACAAGCTAGTTAACTTGGCAACACTATTTGTCTGAGTTGCAGAGAACAAAAGTTTGCGCAGTGGCTTCCGAAGACCAAGTTCTTCCGTGAAATAAAGTTTCCTATTTTCTGAACCACAAACATCATTGACGTGCAATAAATGTTTTAAAATGGTTTCAATACAGTCATAACTTTGACCACTCAATAAACGATCTATTGAAAATTAAGTAGATGCTTTAGAAGCAGTATGTTACTAACCCGTCTCGTCCAACACCAGAAACTCTACGGTTCTTAGTTGGAAACTACTGCTTCGGTGTATATGTTCAACTAAACGACTAGGGGTGGATATAAGAATGTCAATCTTCCAAACAGCAGAGGGATATCCATCCTCTAAAAGATCGATAGTTTCTACAGTTTTCTTTCTCTCCGTTGCAATTGATGTCTCTCCGCCAAGTCCTATTATCTTCAAGTCGCTCTCTCCAGCCAAAGACAAGAAAACCGAGTAGATTTGATTAACAAGTTCTCTTTGCAAAGCTTAACGATAAATTTTGACAAGGTAATATTAAATACCTCGTAGGTACAATCACCAACGCACGTAAACACGGACGTGATCTTCGTAACTTCAATGCTAAAGAACAAATGAAACAGTTCTAGTGAGCTCCAGCTAGTATACTTGCCACTCAAAATAGGAATTGTGTAGCACAAAGTCTTTCCTGTTCCTGTTGGAGCCTGCACAACGATATCGCCAGGCAAGTTGCTCCTAATCAGAGATTTCAAACGAAACGTTTCTTTCTCGGCGTTTTCAACGTACCTATCAAGAGATTTTAAATATTTTATAACCGCCCACTGAAACCGGAACAGCTTAGAAATATTCATAGATATCAGCTGCTTCCCTATATGCTCAGGAAGTACTTTGACGTCCTTGTAAGGCCTAAAATCATTGGATGACCACTGCTGATGGTGAACCATAATGAATCATCCAAACGGATGAAACTTCGAGTCATGGAAAGTATTACGAAGGGAGTTGAGAATTATCAAAGGAAGCAACGCTTTCACAAGAATGGAGTGAGTGACTTGGAAAATATCTCGGAGGATCATTATTTTGTAAAAAATAACTACAGATATGTTGTTCCATATCCATTTGAATTTAGGGTGAATACCAAGCAGAGGTGGTTTGGACGACGTGTTCTGGAAGTTTTTTCTTGGGAATTTCCACATGGAAGTCAGCAGTATTGGGAGAAAGAATTAACAGAAGGTCGTTTGCTTGTGAATGGCGACAAAGTCTCACCCGATTTTATATTAAGAAACGGTCACGTTTTGACCCACATAGTTCATCGTCACGAAGCAGCAACAACAACAGAAGAAGCGGAGATTATCTACGTTGACCCAGACAAAGTTGTCGTAAATAAGCCTGCAAGTTTGCCAGTTCATCCCTGTGGGAACTATAGGAAAAACTCGTTGATTGCTAGACTTTATGTAGAAAAAGATCTGAAAAATTTACATGTAACACACCGGTAGGTTTCTAATTGAAATCAAACAACGAGCTCACATTTCTTCAAACAGTTTAGATCGTCAAACATCTGGTTTGGTTATTTTTGCCAGAAACAAGAAATACGCCAAAATTCTTTCTGAAAAATTTCACGAGCGGAAAGTGTACAAGACTTACGTCGCCAGAGTTCATGGCCGATTCCCTTCGGAAACTGTCGTCTGTAATCAGAAACTTTGTTTTGATGTACATGATTGTGTTGGATCCTGCTCCGATTCAGGAAAGGATGCAACGACGGTATGGTTGGCATTCAGTAACGAAATTTTGTTTCTCAAACCTGTAGATTTTCAAACTTCTGTCCTATAACAGTGATTTGGGGCATTCCTTGGTCGAGTGTAAACCACAAACTGGAAGAACTCATCAGATTAGACTGCATCTTCAATACTTAGGTCATCCAATAGTGAACGATCCTTTATATGGCTTAGATTACGTAACAAATGACATGGAAAACGAGTTACATTCTCCATCAGTTGATACATTATCTGAAGACATTATTCAAAAAGGACAAGAACTAAACTGTCCAATATGTCCCCGCATTACCGTACATGACGCGAATGAGCGTTCATGTTCTATATGGCTTCATGCGAAGGAATATAAAAGCTGCGACTGGGCATTTTCGTCCCCCCTACCTTATTGGTCGAATTTTACATAGGAAACCATCCATAATCATAATAGGGACATGTTAGCAACCATAAAACGGATTAGATGCACCTTCGACACCGAAAAGAGAACTTGATTGCAAAAGTGCAAACCTGTCCACAGTGTATGCTAAAATCCTTCCGTCAGATAAACCGGCAAGAAGGATACTTTCTTCTGCAGTTAAACATAAGGCACTCACAGGTGAGGATGGGCACGGTTGATAGCGATATAAAAGATTTAGATCCCAACTTGAGTATACTGCCACTCCGCTGAGTTCATCTGCAACAAATAAAAGCCTTCCATCAACTGTTGTGGTATAACTAGTGATATTAGGCGATGACTGTGTTTGACTGCTATTCTCCTGCAAACAAATGTATCGTTTTTTCAAAGGAACTCCATTGCCAGTGTACAAAACACAAAGTGCTTCCTTACTTGATATTAAAATTATTTCATTTCGGCAAGTTACAGTAATACCGTCGACCAAAACCTCTTTCGAAAAATCAAGAATTCTCAGTAAATGACCATTTGTTAAGTTGTGAATCATCAAGGAATTACAAATATCATTACTGGCGATGACTCCAACTTCACTGTTAACTGCAACACACACAACTGGGTATTCATGTTCATAGAGAACTAATCTTGGTCTTTCTTCAACCACTTTCCTTCGTCTTGCTGCATTTCCTTGTCCTTTCAGTATTGCACCAAGTTTAGTTTCGCCACCAGAATAACTCCTGTCCAGCTTCCCTCCCTGAGAATCCCTCACTCTTTCGGGATCTCCCCAAACTATTTCCCAAACAAAAATAGTGGTATCCTTTGAGCCTGTTACTAACGTTCTACCGTCTGACCCAACAGCCAAACAAGTCACTATGTCTCTGTGCCCTTTCAAAGACTGAATTGGTCTATGAGCTTCTGATGTAAAACAACAACGTATTGACCAATCCCAGTGCCCAGCACTAATGATCACTTTGCCGTCAAAAGTAACAGCATATAGAGAGAATAGACGTGACATTGTCGATGCAGATAAATAAGTCCCTCCAACAATCTCTCCTCTTGAAGATATTTTCGTGTCATTGTTGCTCTCTTGAGAAGAAACCAAAGTACTCTCTGAAATGTTCTTTGTCTCTGTCTCAAAAGTAAACGGTGAACCTTGTAGATCAGGTAACGGTATCCATTTGTGCCGAAAAACGTACTGCTTATTTGTAATACTCACAATTCGGTCACCGGCTTGACATATCTGAATGAAGGAATCATCTGTTCCTATTAGAACTGAAAATTCCAACGCTGCCTTTAAACCCTGTGGAGTCCAATAAGAAGGCTGCAGAGCTACTCCACTATGATCACGTTGTGGATGACCCGTCTCTTCCAGTAGCTGTGGTGGCGTTTGACCAAAATGTGCAATTTGAGTTTCCATCGATTCTCTCAACTCCATATCTTGAATTGACTCCAGGTCGACTGCCCCCTCGTATGTCAGATAGAAAAACATGTTACATGCCTCGACAGCTGCTGGACCTCTCTGACGAAAACCAAAGATCAAATCAATCCAGTGGTGTAAATTCAGAGAAACGTATTCACTTTCCAAGGCCTCCCTGTGCACACGTACAAAGTGTTCAGGTGAACCATTTGCCCACTTTGGCAATATAACATCATTTATCAAATGACCATCTTGCGTTCTGCCAAATGATATGCCATTTTGATTTCGGAAAATTTCAGGAAAGTAAAAAAACTCTGGAATGAGTTCCTTTACATCTTGCATTGACTGAGTCACTGAATTCCAAGCTCCCTGGAGAGAGTAGAACATACGATCAGGATGATCAAATAGACCTCCTTGTAATTCACGAGAAAGTCTCGTGAATGGTTCGACACGAACAAGGTAGTGCAAAACAGATGCAGCTGAAGAATAATGAGAACCATAATGAAACGGTGGAATAGTCTTATCAGCCCAAGTTTCAAAACGCTCTCGAAAACGCCTTTCGCGATCTCCACTTTCCACAAAGTTTGTAGATGGTTGACAACCAACAGGCTTAGTGAGGTCCCGGAATGTTTTTGGATCCGTAAAGTCAAGCTTTTCAGTAGAGTAATCTGCCAAAATCCAAGGAAATATTGGATATTGACAAAGATCATTATTTGAACGTCCAGCAAGACGATTTATAATGCACAAATATTCAAAATTGCTTAGTTGGCGTCGTTTCCAGCGAGCACAGGCATCTGCTAACAATGACTGAACTGTCTTCCAATCCAACACACAGCGAGGAAACTTAAACGCACCTCCCGCATAGACTGATCGAGGCCCACTCGTATTGTGAAAAGGTAATAGTCGGTTCTGGGGGAGGTCTAAAAGTTTCGATAAAAGCTTCAAACAAGTTTTGCATGCTCTTGAAGTTTGAAAGGCGAAAAAATAGGATTTCTTGTTTTTAAGAAATATTTCGAAAGCCTTGTGCTGAAGGAGGAATCGACGAAACTCTAAATGCTGGATTTCTTCGAGAGGAAAGGTCATTTCTTGAATATCATCAATATCTTCCTCACTAGAAGGGATCTTCACGAAATACCCAGGTGATAGTACTCTTTCGGTTTCCTCGTTAAATGGACTCTGGAGAAATCGGATACTTCTTTCTCGCAGCTCTAACCTTCCGGGAATAGCTCGTAAGAAACGCACCCAAATGCAACTCCCCGACCACTGAACGTCAGAAGCTGAAGCAGCAGTTCTCGCAGCCAACAGCTCCATGCTGCTCAATAATGGCGTCGAACCGCTAGAAGATGCTGAAGCGAGTTCAGGTGACTCTATTGACCAGTTTTTGTGATAATTTTCATCAAACTGCGGATTTGTCAGATTATCAACTGGAAGAGAAAGGTGTGGACCTGAAATAGTCGTGGAGTGATAGTCCTGCTTCTGACTGGCGGTATTAATATTCCAGGATGACGATAGAATGCCTTCCACAGTATAACAATTCGAGAGTGAGCACATTTCTTGAGCCGAATCTCTCAATCTGTTCCACTCTATATCCTTGTTTTCCGTTGGCTTGAGCAGCCATCTTCTTTGAAGTGTATCCATTGTCCCAGACAAACTCCACTGAATCTGCTCAGAATTCTTCGTAAGCTCTTGGTAACTCAGCTGCTTTCGAAAACCAGACACAAGTTTTTTAAACTCGCTAGCCTTTAATCTACTCTTTGCATCACTTCTTACTCCCTCGGGAAAGGTCAATTCATGTTCTTCCTTTTGAATATATTTGTTTGACGAAAGCGCAGAGGCAACTTGTTCAAGAATTTCAATTGAATGATCGACTCTTTTCTTCCAACACATAACAGCAGAAAAAATGAAAGCGCCTCCAGTTTCTTTCCACTCCTGCTCACTCTTCATCAGAGTGGCTAACATTTCATTTCCATGCTTTGTCGACAGGATTATCTGTGGATAGCGACTGAGACTCTTACTTTTGAATGGTCTAAAGAAACCAAAAGTTTTGTTTTCAACAGATGGTTTCGACTGTTCCCATTTTCTTGTAAGGTTTCCTAAAACCATTTCCAGTTCATCTTTCTGGGAGGTCATTAATGGCCTTTGAGTTAACTCAGAAATCAAATGCGTCAAACGTTGTTCAACATAATGACGCCATATCTTGTCTACTCTTAACCCTCCATGAGTTTCACCTATGCTTGAGAGGAGAGTCTCATAATAAGAATATTCTTCATGTCGTTTCAATTTCTCAACCAACACATGTATAATAAATAACAATGAAATCCTCAAGAAGCTCCCTTTACAAAGGGGTTCTACAAAGGTTTGTTCATCAAGTTGGAATGAATTTTCACCAGATCTACTTGTTGAGTAACTCATTTCATTTTCATGTTTTCTAAATAAATCCAACACTGCCGATCTAGGAAAAATATAGCATCCAAGGAACTCAGAATCACTACCACCCACTTTAGATTCTCGGCTACTGGACACAGAGCATGTATTAAGCAAACCTAACAGGAATATAATTTCTATACAAATTTCGCATATTTCCGACTTCAGCTGAAAATGTTTCCGTGTTGCTTCGTCTCCGCTATCTATCTCCCCGATATCACAAATCAGCTCTACAAACAAAAATAACATCGCAAAACCTTCAACATTCGTATTCTCAAGTGTTTGAGAACTTTTTGAGCCTACATTCATACCGAACACTCCTTGAGAGAGTAAAAGTGGAACAGCAACATCCTTGACACTTTGCAGAAACCACATGAGTACCTGCATTGCAAAAGAACCGTCTATAAAACTCCAGGCAGCAAAAACCAGCTCCTCTACATAGTAAAAAGTAGTTACACTCATACCCCAGTCTTCTATAAAATGCTTGAATAGATGGCCAATCAGTTTCTTTGCCGAAGAAATATATGACAGAAACAGTTCATCTCCATCACAAGTTGAAAAAGAGTTCACTTGAAATAAGCTAATTGTCCAAAAAGACCATAAATCGAAACATAAAAAGGCCTTTGTAAGCCGCTTGCTTTCTTCCAGAAGTGCGACGAGTGCTTGAATCATGGAGGCCTTACTAATCAAGTTGGCTTCCTTCACTAGAAGCATAAAAATAAGAGGTAAAGCTCCACTACGGACATTTCCACTCGTGGCTTGCGTGCTCAAAGATCCACCTAAGAAATCGGGGGACATAAGACGCTCAAGTAAAACAACAAAGTCTGAGTCAGTTCCATGTAGAAGAAGCGTCCTTGCAATAAACAGACACAAGCCACAAATGACATGATTCTCCCATTCATCATCCTTCTCAATCGACAAAGGCAATTCTGTGAGGCGAAATTGTGCAGAAATCCATTGAACGCATTCCTTTGAATTCGACTCGAATAAGTCAAATAATTGCGCTACGCTAATGTATAAAAGTTTTGGCTGGGAGGTAGATGTTAGTAATTTCAGCAAAGCACCCATTAAATCTTGATGAACTAAAAATGCAACGCATCGAGCTCGATCAGAAATTGCAATGGAATCAATAAAGCTACAAAGTGCATGAAGCGAATAGTCCAGCTTGGCCATTTCCTCTATATCTATCCCATCTAACGGGCGAAAACAAACAGGTTTCATCAGATTCTCCACTAAAGCCCTCGAATAAGCAAGCTCCAACTGTTCCAAATAAGAAGCATCAATTTGTTGCGTAGCTCCACTAATAACTAGAAACTGGTTGCCGCTGGTAAAAAGCTCAGAGTATGTAAGAAGATTCTGAAAACCAAGCGACATGAAGTCTATAATACGCTTACATAACGTAATATCTCTCGACTCTCTAAGAATCAAAGCCGCACTATCCACATCAAAGTTTGCAATAACTTCCAAGAAAACTTGCGAGGAATTGTTTTTCAACGAACATAACGCTTCCCAGAAATGAACAGAAACGTCTTGGGTCATCTTGCTCCATAAAAACTCGTTGGAAAGACAATGCTCCGTAAATAAGGAAACCATCTGTTTTCTATCGGAAACGGTTTCCAAAAGATAAAAGAGCGCATTGACAAATTCCTTAGATGAGAACAAGAGCTTGGTATCATAAAACCAGGCACCAATATAGTGAAAGATACTCGTGGTCATCCATTCCATCTCAGTCTGCTGATCGTGACAGAAAACTCCGGAAATAATCTTTAAAAAATAGCAAATAAGCTCATTAAAGCTCTCCACTATGTCTGAGGAGCATGTACCAACATCCGTCTTATCTAATACCAAAGTACATGAACTGAAGTTATCAAGTGCAAAAAATAGCTCCACAAGACGCTTTGGACCTCCAATACAGTGCAAACTATCAACAATATTATTTATGGAACAAACTCTCGACTCTCCAGACGAGCCAGTCAATCTGGCTGCCCCCGATTTTCTTGTACCGGCTATTGCCGAAGAACAATCGGGACAAGTACGAGAATCACCACAACAACGAGGTGCATATAGAAACAGAACTGATAAATTCGATAAATTATCGACTTCTCTCACCGACTCTGAAAAGTTTAAATCGCATAGGTCTCTGTCAAACGAAGGTCCGAACTCATAAAGAGCAGAAATGGCTTGTTCGCTCACGTTGCCCTGGAAGCAGTAGATTGCGCCAAATTGTCCTTTAAGACATGAACTTGTTTGTGGTGGAATCACCATATCGGTCCAGTTAAAAGAACAGCCGAATCCAACAGCTGCAACTCTATCTATACTCTTTGATACGCTACCTGAAGATGAATGCTTTCCATTTAAATAAACATCAATAAGAGTCTGTTTACCCGAAGAAATTCTCTGGAAACGTAGACAAATGAAAACCCAAACATATGGAGGAATTTCTGTATCAGTATTGTGAAACATATCAAATACTGTTTGAGATTCGTGCATTCTCAAGCAAAGAATACCCAACTCATTCAAAACAACTTCAAAGGCAAAATCCTTTGAAGTATACAACTCAACTAATGACGATTCTCGATTAATGGCTTCTCTCCGAAACCAGAAAGTAAGCCAGAGACTATCCTTACGACGAGTTAGGTCACCACTTGACATTATTGACACAACGCCTGAATGATTCCCTGAAAAGTCAAAGAAGAAGCGAGGCCACTTTTGACATATTTCAAACGACTCCGTTAAGGCACGGAAGATAGCAACTTGGGATTCCAACAATTTCTGTTTATCCTGCAAGCTGAAATGCGTCGAGCTCGCTAAATATAAAACCGAAAAGAGTCTATTTAGCGTGGATGGGGTCAACAAGCGTCGAATTATCGCACATAAACAAGACAGATAAGCATTTCTCAACTGCAAAGATGACCAATAATGAGTATCGCTGGGTGTGTAAAACAAACGTTCGATTATAATTTGAGTCACTCCTGAAGCATCCACAACGCATGCATTTAAACTGTCCTCATTTGTTATCGTATATAAGAAGTTGCAAAGGGCCAACTGAATTTCTGCTGATGTCGAGCCAATAAGCTTGAATAAAGCACAAAGAATTTCGGAGCTACTTGAAACAAGTCTATTACAGAAAGATGTTCGATCATCTGATGACAAGGTGTTGTTCTCTACAACAAAGGTTGGGATATATTGTGAATTGTCGTCACTATATCGAATCATCATGGAACGTCCAATTACAATTTCCAACAAAGCTGCGACGACTTCACAGGAAACTCCTTCTGGATAGCAAGAACCGATCACATTTACCAAAAAACTATGGAGAGTCAGCCACAATGTTAAAAATTATTATTCGACTCACTTGCACGGAAAAAAGCCCTTAAGTTCGAATTCTGCCTTTGGATGGTTTCGAGTCATTTGTGCTAAAAGTTTGAGCAAATCGACTGCAATATTACGAACAAAACTTGGCTCAGAGTTGGTAAAAATGGCCTTAAAAATTTCAAAGCCTCTTGTCTTCCGAAACATTCGTAGCAAGATTCGGCGAGATTCAGAAATAAGGGAGGAAAACAGGGATAAATATTTCCGAATAAGGGACGTTTTGGCTTCTGTACCATAGGATTCTTGAAAACAATGAAACTCCAACCTATCCATAAGCGCTTGGAAGAGCAACCGACAATGCCTTCTTGTTTCAGAGAATGCAAAATCCTTCGGGAGATCAAGCACATTTTCCTGCTCATCTGCGGCTAAAAAAATTCTTCTCAAAAGATCCTTTCCCAGATCACTTGTCTCCTCATTCTCCAGAAAAATTATGAAAATCCTCCAAACTCTATCGGAATACAAACTCATCAACGGCGCTGTGTCGTTAGAAAAAAATATTTTCAAGATTACCACAAGCTTTCGAATGAGAGACGAAAGTTTGTGGCAGTAATCAATATTCGATAAAGCAGCTTTCCCATTCTCGAAATGCAGAATGCCGTCGCTAAGTAAATATATGCTTTCATTTTCCACCAATTTGAGATGGACAGAACCAGGACAAACAGTCAGAGCTGAAATATAAGAGTCCAAAATCGCATCAAAGAAGTTAATATCTGTTACGAAAAAATTCGAAGAATGCCCAGGGATGACATAGTCATCATCTATGGCAATTTTCGCAGACATTATGATTTGTAGCAGTAAAATAAGTAAGTTGCAAGAATATTCATCTGATTCGATAACAACATATTCACATAAAAGAGAACGAAAACTTTCTAGAAAATCAGTTTGCTCAGTACCATGGCAAATAAAGTTTCCATAGAATATCTTTTCAGCTAGTCTCTTCTTTGAGAACAAGTTTAGAATCTCCTGTCTTCTCGTGAATTTGAAAAACTGCAAGGCCATACGTTTATGTCGTACCCCTATCCAACTAGACTTTTCAATACTGAAATTCGAAACTCCATTTAAGACATCGAGAAATGCAGAAATAATTGCAGCAGTGGCTGTGAAGTGAGCATCTCTAACAGTCCAAATGGATGATTGAAACACTTCTCCAAGAAATCTCGTCATACTGATCATAAAGCAATCCAAGATGTCCAATAACTCCGTGGAAACATACGAGTTAGCAGCTACATCTCTCCA
Source organism: Galdieria partita (assembly GCA_025991245.1). NCBI lineage: Eukaryota > Rhodophyta > Bangiophyceae > Galdieriales > Galdieriaceae > Galdieria > Galdieria partita. Next base: position 318,008 of record BQMJ01000004.1, read on the forward strand.
AGCCTGCAATGTTTCCAGATACATAGCCGCTAAAGCAGAATCTACTTTATTCCTTGTAATCTGGAATAAACAACCTTCATTTGTAAGGTAACATATCCCAATGAATAAAATAAATTCATTTATCAATTCTTTGATAACTTCTGGCGAATAGTATACATCTTGACAAAAAACCACAAGTAGTTCTTTGTACTGACGAACGACGCTGTCCACAATAATGGAAAATCTTCTTTGCTCACCTAGTGGTGAAATAGCTTGTGAAAGTTCAACAAATGTACTGTTTCCATAAGCAAATCTATTCATCACACGGAACCATTCTACTTCCAAGGAAATCATATCTCCATGAGTAATGATCAACTCATCAACGTTAGTCAAATTATCGAAATGATGAAAAAGCAGGGTATACGCAGTTCCTAGTTTTCCTAGAACTTTCAAAGCCTCTATCAAATGCGGTAAAGTCCTAGTAGCAAAATTAATCCATACAACTGATACGAACATGGTCTTGTCATCCACTGTGTACTTTTTTGCTGAAAAATGACTCAACTGTCTCCGAATACTGCGTTCAATTACTGAAAAAATAAACGTTTTCTGCACAGAAGTACCATGGAGATTAATGAATTTCGAAAGAAGTACAATCAATACGCTCAAACTTTTTCCATCACCATAAAACTGTTCCACTTGAGGGGCTCCTTCTTCGCAGGCTCGTGAAACTATAACAGAAACTCCACACTCCGAAACCCATCGAGCAAAATACTCTACGTGTAGGAGAAAGACTTCCAACCAAACTCCTTCCATTTCTAAAACTTTAAAAAAACAGCTGGTCATCCAAGACTCTCCAGAGGAAGAATTCAGATATCGCTCGCTGCAGTAACTCGCAATTTTCAACAAGGAGGGGCGTGGATCGAGAAATTCCTCGATAATACTTACATCAGTCCTCTTGACAACCTGCAAACTGGAATCACCAGAGCCTAGCTCTCCAGACAATACCAAGGTTCCCAAGTGTTCTCCACACTTTCTAAGGTCTCGTTCGTGCGTAACAAATAAATCAAGCAACTCACGTTGTTCCAGAGTCATCTTAGGAACCAATCAGAATAACGAGAAAAGTTACAAACTTTGGCTTACTCTCTGTGAAGTGTTACGAGAAGTTTCGGGTTTCTTCTTTGGGACTTTAAATTTTTCAAGTTTGAGCACGGCACCAACCAAACTTCTTACAAACGTTTTGTCAGCAAATTTTGCGTCACTATCATAAAAACTTTTTAAATATTCATGCTCTTCTTTCGTTAAGTATTCTCTTCCACAAGTATAGTCCAACACCTTCTTTGCCAAACTTCGCGTATCACACTTCCGGCTTTGTCCAGCCATTATTAATTTCTTGAAGTGTGATGCAAGTTCTTCGACGGACAATTTGGACAACTTTGAAGCAGTCTGGGAGACTAGACGCACTTTCTCAATTGCAGAATGAAATTCCCATGAGAGTCTCTAAAAACTTGACAAGTTTTCCAGATATCCTTTTCTTGCCTGCCTTGAGCCGGCGTTTTACCAATCACAGCTCGTGCAAGAAACAGTGGACTTCACTCGTGAAAGATTTCTCGCTGCCGAATCTGCGAGAAAACCCATATGTTAAATTAGCTCGACTGGATAAACCTATTGGCACGTGGTTGTTGTATTTACCTGGAGCCTGGTCTATTTCGCTAGCTTCAGAAGCAGGACATGTTTCTGATTTTTGGCTTTTAAGTTTATTTGGAATTGGAGCAATTTTATTAAGAGGTGCAGGTTGCACTATAAACGATCTCTGGGATAGTCGTCTGGATAGACTGGTAGAAAGGTCGAAATCTAGACCGTTGGCTTCCGGAGAAGTTACTAAGAAACAAGCACTTTTTTTTGTGAGTGCTCAGTTATTAGGAGGCTTACCGATATTGTTATCGCTGAATATGTATAGTCAGTTATTGGGAGCAAGTTCTCTCTGTTTAGTTACATTGTATCCTTTAGCCAAACGTGTTACTTTTTGGCCACAGCTTGTTTTGGGATTAACATTTAACTGGGGTGCACTGCTTGGCTGGGTTGCAGTGAAGGGAAGTTTGGATCTACCGGCGTTGTTCTTGTATGGAGCAGGAGTTGCTTGGACTCTAATATATGATACTATTTATGCGCACCAAGACAAACTTGATGATAAGCGTATTGGTATTCGTTCCACAGCGCTGTATTTCGGCGATAGAACCGACAGATGGCTGTTTTTTTTCTCAGGCATACACAGCAGCCTACTGTTACTTGCAGGTTATTCTGCAGAGCAGACCGCACCATATTATACTAGTGTCATAATAGGAAGTTTTCACTTATGGCGACAAATATTTAGGACGAACTATGATGACCCTGAAGAATGTGCGAAGACCTTCCGTTCGAACCGGAATTATGGTCTTATTATACTTTTAGGAATATGCGCTGGCAACTTTGTTCGCACCAAGAGACACGAGTAACTCTCATGAGAGGTTTATTTTTAACAAGACTATCGAATAGATCTTTTATACTCATGAGTTTTGTTTACCATTTTCTTTTCAAGCCCTGTAGTGCTTCATATGATATCAGCGAATTGAACTCTCTGACAGGCCTTGCTACCAAGCAATGGTTTCTTTGTTTGCTCTTCACCCTTTTGAACCATTCTTTGTAAAGTTCTCTCTATGCCTTCAAAGGACAATATTAAACAAAACCGGTATCTTCAAGAGAGAAGATTTGAAGCCATACCTTGGGGGTCAAGACCGGCAACTGAGGAGGTTTCGTAAAAACCATTGCCTAAAAGTTCCATCACCAAAAGATCAACTATTGATTAACAAACTCACTCATACGAGTGGATATATGTGGCTTGATACCGTCACAGCATCTTACGTATACGGGGAGTCCAGGATTCAACAACTTGAGTTCTTCATAACTCGTAGCGAGGAAGTTCCTCCAAGAAAATAAATAAGAGAATATATCAAGATAACGTGAATACTTACCGAACTCCAGAGCTTTCGGGATGTTTGGAAGAATAAACTATACGAACTTCTTCAAATACATGTGACAGCCTTGCTCTCCAACTCATGTCTGACAATAATCAATTTTAGAGTATTCGTAGTTAACTTCCCTCAGGTTGGTGGTGACATTATTTAGGATAGTCTCTTGGCTTTCGGTTCAAAACAGTAAAGTCTCGCAATCCTTTAGTTTAGAATCAATGACACAGTGACTCTGAAAACTTGTGAAACCGAACTTTGTCTTTTGATGCCGAAAGAAGTGCCTTCAAGGTTTTTGAGGTCCTACTATAGAGGGATTTTTGAACTTTGTTTACTCATAACCGACTGCACCGTTCGATTTTGCTTCGACATTTCTTGTAGTTGCACTCGGAGTTTCTCAATATATGGTGTATCTTATATGTTGCTTCTTTCAGAGCAGTTCAACTTCAACAATAATCCTTCCCCTTTTCCAGAGAAGTTATGAAGTATTTGTTGACGTAGGATCTTTTCCGTCAGTATTTCCTTTTCATTCCTCGAAAGAGATACCATTCTTTCATATATCAACGATGACCGTAGAACTGCTCTTGAACCTCTCGTCTAAGATTGCTAAGGAACTCCGCTAGCCGTCTTTTAAAAGGCAATTTTACACTTCATGTGACTTGTTTGTCTGTTATGGAGATAGCTTGTCAGTTGAGAGATTGAAATTAACAAATTTGTAGGTAGGAAGTTCGCGGAACTATATATACATTGATAATGTTTCTTGCACCTAGCGGTTCTGTCAAAGATTCCACATCGTCGGATGTTCAGGATTTTCTTCTGTCAGCATCTTTCTTTGTTTTCTACAAAAATGCCATCTAGAGTTGGAAGTTGCTTTGGATAGTAGCATAGTTATATGGTTCCTGTATGATCTGCACGACAAACGGGCTCTATTCAATGCCACCTTTTCTTGTAGTAGCTCTTTTGCGTAGTTTATTATTTGAACCAAAGATTTTGTTCAGAAATACCAACATTTGTTATTTTGAGTTTTTCAAAAATTCCGAAGACCTTCTGACGCAGTGTTTATTTGAAAATGAGACGGTATATCATGTTTTACAAGAATATATTTAATCTGACCTAGTTACTCTATCTGTAAATTTCAAATTATTGCATTTAAAAAGATTTCAAAGTCGAGTCCAAGTTATTACTGGGTACACTGACTTACGACTAGACTTTTCTTTCTTATAAAAATTGAGTACTGGGAGAATGAAGTAATTTGTCAGAAATTTCAAAATTATAGTCTAAGTTTTCTTGTACGTTTCCTTCTAACCAAGAAGTTGAAGTTATTCAACGTTCAAAAATTGAGAGAATACCAATGTGTTAGTGCAGAGTTTTAATGTCAACATCGAATTCAACACATTTTTAAGTTGCCCTTTGAGAATCTGTGGTGGGTGGGCCCAGTGGCCATATCATAACTTTTTCTTTGCCTGTCAAGATGTCGCCGTTTTTGTTCGCGCAAAATTGTTGGTTGACTTATAAAACCAAAAGAAATTGTGTTGGAAGCAGTTTCAAGTGCGTAGTTTTTGGTGAACGTCCTTTGGACACTGACCTGGCGTTGTTCACTGGCCAGGTGCGTACGCAGCTTTACCGTAGATCTCTCAAGAGCCGTCGGAGCAGATTTCAGGAGTATCTTTGTTGTCTTTATTCAAATGCGGAAAGTGGGTCGGAGGCGTCTCGAAAACCTAACAACGAGAAGAACAAACGTCAACGAGAGATACAATTTTCAACCGTATATGATTTCAAGTCGAGTCCAGACACTACCCAATTTACGAACTTTGCTCAGCAGAAATTGATGTCAACTTGGAGATGGCGGGTATTTTGCGGCATTTTTATCTCATATCTGTCTTATACTATCTGTCGATCAACTTTTACGTTTATTGCTCCACTTTTGCTACAAGCTAAGCTGCTACAGTTAGAGCATGTGGGACTTGTGACTTCTTCCTTTCCTCTTTTTTACGGCATATCCAAGCTTTTGGGTGGTTTAGTGGTAGATAATTTTTCTCCCAGGAGAATTTTGGGTTTGGGTCTTTCTCTTGCAGGCTTGACCAATGTAGGCTTGGGACTTTCTGATGGTTATCGATGGTTTGCTTTTTGGTGGGGTGCAAATGGGGTAGCTCAGGGTTGCGGAGCTGGAGCTTGTGCCAGAATACTTACCTCATGGTTCCGGAGTTCGGAACGAGGATTCTGGTGGGCACTTTGGTCATGTTCCGCTAATGTAGGTGGCGTCGTGGCACCACTCGTTTCAGGTTCACTTGCACGCAGAACTACCTGGAGAGTAGGCATGATAGCTCCAGGAATGTTGTCATTGATTATCGGAGTAGTATTCTCATGGCTTATTCGTGACACACCGAAAGAAGCTGGTCTATTGGTTGAAGAACAAAGTGACATTGATAGAGAGCGGAAAAATCTAGCAAAGTCTGAGAAGGACTTGAATTCTTCATTTGAATATCTGGAAACTTTCGTAGCGGGAGTTTTAAAAAATCGGACACTGTGGCTCTTAGCACTATCCTACTTTTTTGTCTACTTTGTAAAAAGCAGCATTCGGTCATTTTTCCATATTTATTTGATGCAGCAGAAAGGATGTCACGCGACAGATGCATCCTACCGAGTAAGTGGCATGGATGTTGGCGGGTTAGCTGGAACATTCATTAGTGGTATCCTATCCGATCGTCTGGAAGGCCATCGTGTACCTGTAGTTATATCATTTCTGATGGGTTTGGTTGTTACTCTTCTGGTGGCGTTTTTAATGTCAAGTACGGCAGTCAATCATGTTTGGTTGGATTTTCTGTTTGTTGTTTTATTCGGATTTTTTCTCAGTGGTCCAACTTGTCTCATTGGACTTATTGGTGCCGAACAGAGTGATCGTCGAACTGTTGCTACTGCCACAGGTCTTTTGGGATACATCAGCTATCTGGGAGCTGCAATGGCAGGTTTTCCGGTGACTTTAGCTATAAGGAGGTTTGGTTGGATCTCATATTTTTCAACAATGATATTTTCTTCTTTCTTGTCCGTAGCTTTCTTGCTACCCTTATCGAAGTCTAAAGCAAAGCGGAGCGAAGCGTGTTGCAGAGGGAAGCAGAATGAGAGAAGTCTCCACGAAATTGATGGCACTATTAGTTAGAATTATTAGTCAAAATAGTGCTGAATATCGATATCATACGAAGCGAAACAATTATTTCCTACAGTGTTTCTTCTCATTTGAAATATACTATCTCGGAATGTGACGCTTGTTTTTTAGTAAGGTACATCATTGCTTTAGTGATTTTCATTGGAAAGATTTTTGAAGAATTTGTATTTCTGCAATGCCATGATATCTTGGACATGTCGTCTCCCACTTTTCACCTGAAGACGTCATCGCTGTCCAAAAATGAACGGAAATATTTGTAAAAAATGAGGTAATGCTCATTACGACAAAGTTGGTTGCTAAAGGTTTGTGGAATAGTCGTGAAACAGTTTGTAGAATAGACGACGATGGATAGCACTGAAAAAGAAACTTGTTATAGCAACGAGAAAATCATAAACTCTTCCTTTTGTGAGAATCATTTTATTGAATAGTTGTATTGTTCATTGTTCAGTATTATTCGACAGTATTTTGGTCAACTCGCTTTCTCGTCAAAGCTTTGTAGAACAGTCTTTGTTGTTATTCAATCCTTCGTTAGCAGGTTTAGGTTCTCTCAGCTTTGTCGAGCAAAGAAATCGCTCGCTGAGAATTGTTCTCGTTCCTTCTTTCCATTCAAACGGCTTTATAAAAAGTTGATGCAATTCCGTGTGACAGCGACAAGATAAACAGCACAGCTATTTTACAATCTAAAGTAGACATCAATTGTGTACATATACTAAGTCTACCAACAGGTCACCCAACATTTCGGGAGTCCTTTCTTGACAAGAAAAGTCGATATAGTATGAAACTGAACAGGCTGCTTGGTTTGGTCTAAAGGTAGTGGCCAACCTAAACAACACTTATGCAGTCTATTACTTTCCAGAAATTACCAAATTGTAAATTTTCATCAACAATTCAATATAGTATGCTCATAGCTGAAACTCGTTTCCTTGATCTCTTCTCATTCTTTTTATTTGGATAACTCTGGAGCCTATAGTTGTGACTGCTCGTTATTTTAAATATTGGTTAAAGACAAGCCAACTATGGGAAAGACTCAAATCGTCTATATTCATCTTTACCACTCTATTACCACATTTGTGATAGTAAAACAAGTATAGAAAAACTTCGAACAAGTTATATGGATTCGTAAACAACAAACTAATATCCAATCGAGGATATGAGTTCAAAGAACAGTATCGAACTTTTGCCGACTATGCACAAGTAGAACTGCCGAAACCAGTTGCACTAGAGTTCGCTTTGGTCCATGTTGTTGTGCTCGAAGGAAAAAGTGATTTGTTTGATATTGAAGGTGCCTCAGATGTTATCTTTCTACGTAAAGCGCTTGTTATTGTACTCTTCGAGAAATAGGTTAACAAGCTACTTACTTTATCTAAAAAAGCAGAGAGGTTTTCGCATTTTATCATAGCACTGAAATTTGTATTCTACTCTCTTGATTTCTCGAAACATAAACGTTTCGCAATGATTTGATTCAACTTGCTAGAGAATATCGAAACGAAACTCACACAAGAGGTAACATACGTTAGAAAATATTTTTTGCCAAAATAGATCAACAGAAACGAAAACGATAATTACTCTTCTAGCAATAAATAATAAGTTTCAGTAGTGTGTTGGTTTTGGAATTTTAGTGAAGGACCATTTATCCTTGTTCGATGCTTTTCTTTGAACTCATATGCTCGATTGGGTATTAGGTTGTTGTTTACGAATCCATATAACTTGTTCGAAGTTTTTCTATACTTGTTTTACTATCACAAATGTGGTAATAGAGTGGTAAAAGTGCTTTCGGGAAAAGATGAATAGAGTATAGACGATTGGAGTCTTTACCACAGTTGGTTTTGTCTTTAGCCAATATTTACAAAAATGAGTAGTCAACTATAGGGTCGAGAGTTATCCAAATAAAAAGGGTGAGAAGAGACCAAGGCGATATGTTTTAAGGTAGACCAAAAGAAACGAGTTTCAGCTATTGAGCATATTATGTTGAACACTTGATGAATATTTACAATGTGATAAAGGATAGTTCTGGGAAGTACAAGTGTCGTTTAGATTGACCATTATCTCTAAATCAAACCAAGGAGCCTCTTCAGTTTCATACGGCATCGAGTTTTTTGTCAAGAAAGGATTACCGAAGGGTTGGATGACCTGTCTATGCACAATTGATGTCTATTTTAGATTAGAAAATAATTGTACTGAATCACTTGTCGCTGTTACACGGAATTGCATCAACTTTCTGTGAAGCCGTTTGAATGGAAAGAGGAAACAAGTACAATCCCTAGAGAGCGGTTTCTTTGCTCGATAATTATGAGAGGATCTAAACTTGCTTACGAAGTATAGAATACGAACAAGGGACTGTTTTGCAAAGCGACCAAATTATTATTGAATAATACTGAACAATGAACAATACAACTATTCAATAAAATGAATCTGATAAGAGGAAGAGTTTATGACTCTCTCGTTGATATAACGAGTCTATTTTTCAGTTCTATTCATCTTCTTCTAATCAAGAAACTGTTTCAAGACTAGTGCATAAACCCTTAAGCCAACCTACTTGTCATGAGCTTTTCCTATTCCCCTTTCAATGACGTACAAAGTGGTTTGAGCGGAAGATTTTTCTGTTCATAGTTTCTCAAAGAGCAACGTTCCAGCGTTTCCCTGTTTATTATGAAACAACAGGACGATTGAGTAGCACCTAGAAATTTTCCGTTTTCCTCAGAACTGGACTTTATGGATCTGTTTCACACCTTGGAACAGTGTCTGACTAACTTCATTCTGATTGGGTATTGAGAAGAGGAGTAACGGTAGGAGATAGTGTAGTTTTGAGGAAGTAAATATCGGACTGTACAAAAACCAAAAAGACGATGCTTCTTAATTAGGCTTTCTGATAGGGGTCACCTTCAATAAGAACAAGCAGTATTCTCACAGAGCTTGACGTATAGGTGTGAAGTTGATAATAAAGGATGACGTGAATATGTAGTCTACTCTTTGCAGACGGAAAAGACGTTCTTAGCAAAGACAGTTATGAATAATAGTCCATCAACACATAGCTAAAGACACTCTCCAAGCAAAAGTTTTTTTAGAGACACAACTACTTTCCTATACTCGATCAATAACAACTTGAGAGTCCAAAGTGAAGTCGCTAAAGCGGAAAACGCAATAAAAACCCAAATATTCAAACTTCACTCCTGTTGGCACAAGAGTTTCTGTATGGCTCTTCTAAAATACTACAAACTTGTCAGTAAACACTACATTTTTAACAAATTTCGTAGTCCTAACATGATTCGCAACCTTTGTGAAGAATTGTCAATACCGCAACTGCGGAGAAAGTTTGTTGTAACTCCATCTAAGTCTCCTAATTGTATGAACGATATTTTGGGCAAACAATGTACGACTTCTTCTTCGGAAAGACCACAACGTTCTCTTAAAAAAGTATTCCAATCAAATGAAGAACTCATAGAACTTGATGCAGCAACATTTTCTTCTCCTCTCGTATCTTCCATTTGCATCACACTAAATCTTGGACGAGTACTTCTTCTTTCCATCATTCCACTAGTCCTTTCAGATTCTTCAAATGGAATACGTCTTAATAAATCTACAAACGAATTGCTCAACAAATCAGAAAGTGGTTCCAGTTGTTCCAACCATCCAGGATTGTCTCCAAACACTCTTTCAAGATCTTCACTAGCCTTGAAACCTAAAAAGGTTCGCAAAGATGTAGTTGAACATACTACAACTTGACAATGAGGAGGTATGCATAACCATTCTTTTCGTATATTCTGTGGTTGTCTTTCAGAGTTGATAGAACTGTAAACAATATTATTATTATTGTCTTCATAATAAACTCCACTATTCAATATCCAATTCTGATTAACACGAAATTGTCTGGAAACTTCTTCAGTATACTTGTCGCTTACAATCAACTGAATGGCTCTTAAATTATTCTATTCCAATTCAAGTTGTGACGCCAATGGATGTAAAAATTTAGCAACTTCTGACTTAATCATTGAGCGACCAACACCAGAACTTGACAACTGAAAACATTTCAATGCAGTACCTATCAAATATACTCTCTTCTTGGTGGTTTCAGTCTCCATCGGTGTTTGTTCTGAAGAAGATTCACCTTGAATAGCAAGGAAAGAATAGTCTGTCATATCTGTTACTCGAATAAGAACATCAGGTCCATTGGAGTTTTGTCGAATGGGAACAAATATTCCATCTTTTGATAAATACTTTTCAAAAAATGGTTTCCAAGCAGTGACATGGTAAGTTGCCTCGTTAGCACTATGGATTCTACTCACTGTCTAACTAAATGCTGGAACATAATTGGGAATAGGATCCACTTTTAAGCTGCCAATGGTTTTAGCAGATTCTATTGATATATGTTCTATAAAACTATGTCGAAATATACTCAATTCTCCTAGTTTGGAACAGAAACACCATCGAACATAAAGAATAAGAGTAAATATAATCTCAAATTTGAAACCACGGCTCGAAGGTGAATCCAATCGACTGATCGATGAAAATAAACTACAAATAAAACGAAAAGGAGGAATATTCCAATATCGCGATTGAATATGCTTTAGTACAATCTTTGGAAAAACCAACTTGAAATATGTTTCATTTCTGCCTCTAACAGGTATCCTGCTTGCTTCTTCTAGTTCATTTCTCGAGCAACTCACATAATAAAAACCAAAATGATTGGCAATATCCAAAACATATTCAGGATAACTTCCTGTTCCTAAACCACCAAATAGAATCTCTCTCTTTGGAATACGAAATTCAAATATACTCGCAAGAAGCATTGAAGAAAAAACAATCATTGATTCGGGTGTCATACGAGAAAGAGTTACTAGGAGATTCGGAGCAACATTCTCTATCTTCTCTTTCATTTCATCCTCTGAAAGATCACAAAAACTATTCCAACTCTCACATGTCTTTCTCAATTCATTTAAAACATGAACAACATAGTAAGGAACACCACCTGTATAATCATACACTTGTTTGAAGAACCAATCATGTCCCTCAGGATGACTCGGAAACAATACTTTTAGAATAGGTTCATTGTCATAAGTGGTATTTTGTATAAAGTACTTGACAGTTGCTTCTGAAAAAGGATCTAAGCGAAGAAAGGATAACATGACTGGGGAAGTAAGGGCATCTCGTTGACTAGTTACGACAGCATCTGATCTCCCTGCCAAAACACAAATTACAAAAGGTTGAGTTAAAATTGTTGATAAGACTCCAAAAAAAGAACAATAGACGTTGTGCACTCGATTTGCTCCTTGTGTAACCATCAACTCCTTAAACATGGTGAATTTGTCGTCTTCTAAAGCTTCAATTTCATCAATAAACAGATACAAATAACGTTTCTTGGTGACTTGCAAGAGTTTCTGAAACCATTCCTTTGGACTACCAATACAGGAAAGGACTTGAGAAAGTAAATCTGCACCGTTTGGAAACTGGGCAAGTGCCTCTTTGCTTATCCACTCAAAAAGCGTAGTTTGAAAGCGATTCCCGTCAGGAACATCGAGAAGATTCAACACAACATATAAAGTCTCGTTTAATAGTGCGTCTAGAGAACGTTCTCCTATATTGTCCCCTTTTGCAATACCAGGGAGACCCATTTTACCTAAATAGTGCAACAAAAACTCTTTGTTCATGGAAACAAACGTTTGGAAGCTTTGGCCAAACGTGCTTTTGCCACTCCCATACATTTGAGGAGCGATAGAAACGTGTGGCCGTTGTACTCCAGAGAAACCTTGCTCATCGCAAAGATGAGAGGCTTGAAAAGCTTCTATAACTTGCAACAGTGCAGACTCACGATTGACAAGGGGATGTTTAACACCTTTAAAAGAGAAGACGTCCATTCTGTATTCGCGCAACAATCGCCGCAACCAACCACCAACAACAAATTGAATCTCAAATGTAAAGTTGTTGTTCTATACGAATAAAAGTATTACATAGTTTATGTATAAGAGCTAATATTTTTGTTCGGCTTGCAGATGACTTTGTTGTTTCTTTTACGACAAAGTGACTTTATTTTATAGTGGATACAGATAACTTGTTGACTCACTTCCAGAGCTTTGTGTGGATACGATGGGAGAAAAACATATTTGGAAACTTAGTCATCTTGAGTAGATAGTTTGTTTGGTTGTTTCGTTTAATGTGTTTACCACTTTGATGAATATAAAGCTTGCTTCGAAATTTGTTGTTGGCACTTTCCAATGAGGACTTTGTTTAGGTTGTACAGATGGAGCTTTACTAGTTATACCTCATTTTGAGTTCTTTTTGACAGTCCAAGTTTCGTTTTGAACACTGTTTTCACTTAAATTGTAGTGACTCCTTGGATTGTCTAATACTAAGTACCTCTGCGAAAAACACTTCTAACGAGACAACTTGCTTTGTAGTTTCTGGTCTTTGAGTGAAAACTAGCTGTGTGTATTTCGAGAATAGTGCCTTGATAAAAGGTTCCAAACTTGCAAGGCGTTTTAGTATTGATCCAATAAAGTCTGTTACAAGTCAGCGTAGTTTGATTGGGTGTTGTTTGAAAGTAGTTTTATTAGGGAATTGTTATACATAGTCTTGTGAAATAGGGTTGGAACTATGAAGATATTTTGCAATGATCCAACTAGATTCTCCGCTGCGTTGAATAGTTTCAATTTGCATATGTCAACTATTGTCTATTGAGAGACTCTTGTGAAAGTGAAAAAGACGAACTATAGTTGTGCAATATCATTGACTGTTCAAAACGAAGTATATGTCTTCATGAAGCCTATTGCTGTATTACAAATTTAGTTGAGATCTAGATTCCAACTGCTAGCAAACCTAATTGTTGCTCTGAGTCGTTTCAAGAAAAGCTACTTTTTCGTATCTAACCTACTCTCTGGACATATTTAAAGACGTTTCACTAATCATCCGTTGAGAATCAATTAATGATCTTCAATCAAATTGTGTCACAAACCAACAGGACCTTCCAATTTTGTCTCAATAGTAAAAAACAAGTTTTGCAATCTATAGAGTTGTATAGTTTGTATAATTTGTGTTACAACTATGTTTTAGAATTCAAACAAGAAATCTAGTGTTTCTTTGTTTCCTATGGAATATCGATATGGAGTTGATTAGAGAAAGAATATATGAACTTGAGGTGACTTCTTGAGAAACATATTTTATGATTGAATAATTTCTTTCATTGACTTGAGAGATACTCTGAAATCAACAGTGCTTCCGGATAAGGAAAATTTAGATACTCTGAGATTTTAATACTTGTTTTCCACTCTTCCAGTTTAAGCTATTCCATTGCTTGTCTTTTTTACACCAACCAGACTATGTAGATCTCCACTAGATTAAAAGAAGTTCAATTGTCTACAAAAGAATCTTCACAGTATCACACATCAAAGGTTGTTATTTAATACAGACAAGAGAAAGAATCTGTTCAACTCAATGCTTCCTTTGAAGAGTTACGATTTGTCTACTTCTGATATCTATCCTTGAGGATACTTCACTTATCTAATCGAACATTGTCGAATATGTGTGAACTTTGAACAATAGGCTTAAAATACCTCAGCTACTCAAAGTGACATCGTGTCAAGTTAGCTTTGAATCTAAAAACTTTCGTACACTTTATGAAAGAGGCAATGGAACACACCAGTTTATCAGAGCTTGCGACTTTCGTTACTCGTTGCAAGAAAGAAATCTCAATCGAAAGCTATTGATAGTATGATGTTCACCATTCTGAGCTATGAGTATTGAATCCTTTACGTCTCCTCCTTTGAGAACCCAAGTTTCACAGGTTGAACAAGTGGATTTGGCTTTACGTTTTGAAATATTTTTGGATACTGTCAGAATTTTAGTTTTGTCGAGACAGTGAAGTTTCTTACAAAATTGTTGTAGATTTGATGTGTTGTTTTCAGAGTAACTGTGAGATGAGAATGGAAATTCAAGTCAATTGGTAACTTGAATTCTTGCTTCTTGTCTTGCTAAAGTACTTTGTATACTTTAAAAGTATCTCATTGAGTTGTTGTTGCTTTCTTCTCTTGTAGCATTCTACAAGTTTTGTTAGAGCAAACAAGATTTTATCTTTGGAAGCAACGACTATACAACTCATTTGGGCTTATCTATTCTTGGAATCCTTTCAGGATGGTCGGTTGTTGACTACTGAATTTTGTGACACTATATACTATCGTTGACTTTGCTAAAGTCATCGTGTGCTTCAAAGCCTTTCAGAAAATCTCAGTCAACGTTGCTAGTACTAGCTACCGTCTGATCCTTGTTTCACAAAATTGAAACACAATGTAGAGTTTTACCATTGCAATCAGCAACACAAGGATTGATTCACATTCCTCCCTAACGTCTTCTATGATAGCGTTGCGACTATACATCAACCCATTCTAGGGTATGGGACAAACTTCCTTCTTGACAACTGTAATCAGCACTCTTTTCTAGTCCTTATTTAACCCAACCACAGGTATAGATGGAATTGTTGAAAACGTTTGATTCACAAAACGTTAACCAAGTGTTTACAATTCGAACAATTTGGACGCTAACCATCTTAAAACTCAACGTTCTGTTTGGGCTTGTGAGATCAAAGGACAACTCCTTGTCAACAACAAGTCGAATCCAATGCTACCAAATCTCCAGTTGCTTTCTCGTTACTTGGTTAAGAAATCTGAATTATCGAGTACAACAGTGAGTCTGATTCAACTCAATGGGCTGACTTTTTACTGACAGTCTGTAAACGAATTCCAACCATACAATTCCCTAACACAAAAAGAATAGAGCTTCAACAGTCTTTGAACTCTCTAGTTTCAGGTTCTTTTGGAAATTTCTCTACAATTATACAAGAAACGATATAGTTTGTACCTTTTAAAGGCATCCTTTCATACCACCTCCTTTCTAAGCTCTTCCAAACGTTCTTTCATTAGAATTTGTTGGTTGAGAACAGGAGCTAAATAGTTGTTTTATGCAACCTGCTTCAAAGTGGATAAAGTCTGTTTATGAAAACTTTTTTGAGTTTCAACGAGAAACTTCTTGAGAATAGACTAGAAAGTTTTTCTTTTTTTTGGATACTGTTTAAACTTGGGTTGTTTTGGTCGTAACTTTGTAGCCACTAGGTTTGAACCTTGTGGTTGATTTCTCAACGTCAGAGTTCAAAAGAGATTTATCTGCGGAAATATTGTCAAAGAGAGGTTGTTTACGGTCGGTAAAAGGGAGATTTTTTTGGAAATAACTACCATAGCTTTGCGAATTCTTGGTTCTTTAGATGAGAGTAGTGTAAAAGAGGATAATTTTGTAGGAGTAGTCGTAATCTTATCGGTACCTTTTGACCTGAACGAGTTCTATATACATAGTTACGGAAAAGTTTATTTTCCTAAGATCAGCAAAACCATAAATTGAACCAAATTGATCATTTGGTAAATAAGAAAACAAGATTGTCCAAGAATATATCAAACTTCGAGAACATATCCATGTTTAAAGCTGCTTTGGCAGCTAGTTTGAATCCGAATTTGAAAACACAATTCTTTGAGTTTGGTCAATTACACATGCTCTATCTTTTCATTTCAGTTGTTTAATCGATATTCATGATATGTATAGATTGTTTGCAAAGAAATGAGCATGGTAAAAGAAAGATGACTCGTTCAAGTAGATACTACTCAAAAATTATTTACTTGAATTATTCTGTTGATTGATAAATTTTATTCAAAAGATCAAGAGTTCTAAAGAAAGTTGTTGATCTTTAGGACTTTGTATACTCAAAAGACAATCAATCAACCGTTTCTTTTCATTCTAATTCACGTGTCAGTAACACTCTTCTCCTCTTAAAACTCTTTCTGGTAAAAATTTGAAGCTTTGGCAATATGTAAGAGAGTATGGAACAGAAAGAGGATACATTCATTTTTATTCCTCGAATAGTGAAAAGTTGCAAAAGTAACAACAAAAAAAGGCCAAGAGATTGCACAATAGAGATAATCATACTATACAAGGAGAAGCCACTTAATTCAATTATTTTTAAAAAGGCAAAATTGAACAAGACAGTTATTTCATAAGAGTACATGACGCTTTGCTATATGAACAGTTTTCATATATAGCTTTTATACAAAATAGAAAGAGTCAACAACTGATTCTTTATTTTCGCAATACAATTATACAAAAATAGAATATGCGACACTTGGTCTATGTATTCTAGCAAATTGAGAAAATTGACTGGATTCTTTATCAACATATTTGTAGGTAACATACAAATTATATACATGTGTCACTTCCAGTGTGTACTTAAACGTTTTGTTGATAATAGAAATACTCGACCATAATGTATAAACTCTGATCTGCACAAGTCTAAAAAGTCTTTGATACTGGTAACACAAAATTCACAGTCCTCCAAGTTGCAAACAGTTCAGAAAGACATTGATTAGCACACAAGTGTTCACTCTAATTGTCGAAATTTCTCTATGGCAACTTAGCGACTGCACACCCAATCGTTCAAAGTTGTGGGAAACACGCCCTTCTTGAAAGTGGTGGATTATACTTTCTTGAAATGATTACTATCGACTAGAGCTGAATGTTCTCCAAATCAACTTGAAGCCAGTAAATCTCCAAGGTAAACAACAAAGGTGAGTTTATCCCACTATACAATGGCGGGCTTGGTATATCGACGCTCATTCTAGCACAACGGTTCTCTTCAAATAAAGCAACGTTAGAGAATCAATAGTATTCTAGGTAAACCTTTGAGTGGAAGGTTCCTTTGAAAAGTGCTCACTAGGTACGTATGAAACTATATATCGCACTTTTGACTGTACTCGAAGAGCTCTTCAACATCACTTTTCCACAATCTTCCTTTTGTGATTGTTTTGCTTAGCTAACACAACTTTGGCTGTAGTTGCTTTGTTACCACCCGGTTTGAAGTGTATAAAGTTGTTCATTTTTAATGAAACTTTAAATAGTTGAATTTGGAGAAGAACTTTTTAGTAGGACCGAACTTTGAGGTTTTATGATTTCGCACTTTTTGAAATTCCAGCCAAGGCGCGGTTTGGTTTGTTCGTTTCCTGTCAACAACTTGGCTTGAACCTCAAAGTTGCTTCCAACTTCATGTCGAATGCAACGTAGGTACTGTTGGAGAAATGTTGATCTTTAGTTTCTGGTATGTTTGAAGACATTGACCCTGCGGAGTAGTGGGGAACCAGTGGGCACGAAGGCTCCAAATAGTCTTTGACCTTGAATCCTTGTCCCACTCTAGTCTTCCAATGTAACTTGGTTTTTCCAGTAGAATTGTACTACTAATTGTTGTCCTGTGAACAACAGAGGAGGACTCTCTCTTGTGAACAATTACCAAGATCGTTTGTAACAATCGGAGTATATTCTGAGTTGATTCTTTTTGGTTCTTCACAAAAACGATTCTTGTCATTGTCAGTTTTTGTCTATTGAGAATCTATTGTCCAAATGGAGAGGGGAGGTTGTCTCGTGGCAACTGAACTGCGCAGTTCAACTGTGAGTTGCTGTTTCGAAAACGGACGTGAACAGAGTTTGTACACCCACTTTGAAGCATCTTTACGTCGTTGTTTGCTAATCTTACTTGACGAGGTCACTTGAAGGATGCAATTTCGAAACAAGACTTGGAAGAAAAAGAGTGTCTCATGGGAAAAACTTTCACAAAAGAGAGGCTTCGCAACTCGTCGGCATAGTGTATGTTTGGAATAGCTACCGTAGTCTTTTGTGCTCAAGTCTATAAATACTCAGCAGTTGACAGTTTGTGAGACACAGTTTTGGAAATGATATTGTTTGAATAGTATTACTGTTGGCACTTAAATAGCCCTGTCTTTCTATTGGGAAATCACAATCAACTATGCAACGTATAATTCTATAAAAAGCCTGACAAATACAAAGTACACCAATTGACAACTATCCACGAATTTATAAATACATTGCTCATTTTAGACACAGCGATTCTTTCAGCATATTAAATTACTCTACTGAGCAACATTCCTAGATATGTGCAAGATATTCCAGGGTCTTCCTACGTTACAAAGCAAAATTGAGCAAGACATGAATATTTTATTCTTGATGCCTTGTTTACTTGAACGATCGATCTTCATACTGGTGGGTACGGTTGCCAAAATTTTATTTTCGTAGAAGTCTAGCGTCCGTGAATTAATATACGCTTAATTTCGTGACTAGTTAATTATACAAGAAGAACTCTAGCCAACATTTGGATTGTCATAATGATGAAAATGTCTGAATGGCAAGGAATTTTTTCTATTCAATTGATAATAAAAAATGCACACGACCGTAATTTCTTTATAGACAAACTACCTTGTCATTTATATACAAATGAGAAAGACTTTTAGCCAAGAAAGAAGGACAAACACCAACTGAACACACAGTACAAAAAAGGACCATTATAGAAGGAAAATACAATTGATAACATCGAAGAAATCGAATCTTGGCAATTTGCATATGCTTTAACCCAATCCAGGAGAGGCGAGAAACTCAACGTTTAGCCACTTTGACTCACAAAGGTGTAAACAGAGAGACTTCAAAGAATCAACGCAAATTCTTAAAACAAGATAAAGACTAGAATTGACCATTCAAGTTTTACCAATCAGCCAATCAGAATTATTCATAATTGGACAGAGCTGGGGCCAATGCAGTAGAGCTATCACCCAACGCCAAAAAAAGAAAGTTCTCGTATCGCTTCATAAGAAAAACTTTATTATGAAGAACAACTATACAAAAATTCTTATAAGACCAGAGTTTAAAAGAAAATTTTCAAACAACCCAATATTAATCAAAACGATAAATAGAGATGCAAGACAATTGACATGAGAAGCTTTATTTATCACAGGAACTTATTGAAGACACCATGTACTTGTGAGAGTTCCACATAGAATATTCAATTGAAAAGAGAAAAGGAAAACCAAAAATTTCTGGCAACAACACTATCAGTTCAAAACAAACTACTTAGCCAAAACAAGGACAAACACAAACAAATTTCTAAATTACAGAAAGTCTAGGTAAAGAAAAAGTTTACGAATTTTTATTTAACCCAGTGGCGAATTAAAACAATTAGGAAAACATATAAAAACGGACCATACCAAAATGTTCAGAATGAAATACATTAAAACAATAAAGTTGTCTATATTGCACAATGCTGAAATCATTTCCGATTACACTGTGATGTGAAAGAGGAAAAAGACTAACATAAAAAACACCTAAAGCAGTACCTGGAAAAAACTACATATTCAAAAACCATACACACTCAACAAGAAGAAATGCAATTTTACAAAGAAACCTCTGTTCTTTACAAGAGACTAAATTAGAAAGTGATATCTGTGAAAACAATATTAGCAAGTAATATATAGAACCTTAGTAGATTGTGTTGCAAATGAAAAACTTGTTGCATTGTAGATTTTACTAGGCTGAATTAGAATCCAAGCTGGGTCGTTGGGAAATCCAGTAAGAAGTTATTTGAGTTCACATGAGGGTGCATTGATTCATTTCCCCTCACTTTCCTGTATTGCCTTTTGGCTGTCATGGACTGTGCTTTGTTCTACGTAGCCAATTCTCGACAAGATTCAAAAATTTTTTTGGAAATTTTTTTAAATCCAGACATCGTGTAAAAAGTCATTAGGGGATAGTTTGTTTTCAGAAAAATGTGTTTTTCTCATACGTGACTAATATTTTACGATTTGCCCAGAGTAGGCTCCAACTGCCTCAAAATGACTAGAGTGCCATTTACTTGTAAATATAAAAACAACTAGTAGTAGAAATCAACAGCAATGAAGGAATAGAAAGAATAAAAATTACCAAACTCTTCTTTCATACTCCATTTTCCTCTGACAAAGTTAAGGAAACACCAAAGAATGATTCAAAATCTTCGATAGTGCACCTTCCCATACTTGACATAATATAAAATTCTTGAGCGAGGTTGCAAGTACACCAGAATAGTACAAGTTGAGCATCTCCTGCAACGTCGTAAATATCACAGTATTCCAAGTTGTGTCAATGACACTGGCGTCCAGTCTCAGTCTTGCCCTTGCTCCTTATTAAAACAGAGAAATGAATATGTACCTCTGTGGAAGATATTTTATTCATTTCTATTAACCAAGCAACGAATTAAACGCTAGGTAAGTATGAAATGCAAAACGCGTTGAAATTTCTTATGGGAATCATGGAAGAAATAGAATTCCGATTGGAGGACTTCTCAAACAAAGAGTTTCAAATAGAAAATTCAAGAGAAAAAGCTAGGAAGAAACCAAAATTTCATGAAATGCATACTAAAACTAAAAGGGTATTTCAAGTTAAGAAAACAAAGAAGAACAAGTTTTACGTAGAGAAAAAGAATAAAAGTGCAGCAAGACCAATGCCGAAAAATGCTACGCAGTCATACATTCTTCGAATAGCCACCGCTCAAAGTATAGACTAGCTAAACATAAAGAAAATAGAAAGAGGGAGGATAGTAGACATGATGGAATATCTACGTCGTCATTGTTTACTATTTCCTTCAGTTGAAGTCATTTTTATGGCATATGTATGGTATGCGTTACTTTTGTACTTATATATGTATACCACCACCAAAGTCGAAGTATAGTATAAGAAGATACTCACAGAATAAAATAAGCAGTAAACATGTAACATAAGAAAGTAAAAAACTGATTTGTCAAATTGCTAAATGATAAACGCGACATCATAAAAAAGCATAAGACGAGACAAAGTTGTACTTTTCAAACCACTATCAGTGAATTGAGAAAGACTCTCATACGGTAGATCCATAGTAATACGGATGTAGAAAACGGAGCCGATTTAGTTTAGCAACATTTCAAATAAATAATGAATTATATTAGCTCCAAAGAATGAAAACGTTTCCCCAAAGCAAGTGTTGGAGAAAATTCATGATCTGTCAATGGCAGTACAATTGTAGAGGTTTGTTAGGGATGAAGATTTCATAGGCGAAATTGAATTGTCACAAATGTATCAACAAACAAGACAAAACATCAAAACTATTCGATATGAAACCAACAAGGTAAATCAACATTTGAATCATTTCATTTTTTCTTCATAGCATCGGCTTCACGAGAACGCAATGGAGCCGAAGCGTACGACATATTACAGTTTACACTAAAAAGTTTTCGGTTTACTAAGACTCGGTAACTGATTTTCTTGGATATACTTAAAGTTTAAAAAAAGAACGATAAAAGTGGCGAGTTAAAAATTAATTTATAGAGAAAAGAAAGACTTTTAGAGAAAAAGACACTATCGAAACAATAGAAGAATTCCCTTCTACTTCCTGCTCTTCATTAGATTAGTACCACTAATTGTTCTCAAGGGGTGGACATCAGTCGACAATGCAAAAGATAGTAAGAAGAAGTGTTCAAAATGCATGTTCAAAGAAAAAACTACCGTATTCTCAGTCGGAAACAATTCAGTACTTTTGTCAAATTGAAATACTTGAAAGAAATTTTATATATTTAAGGAGAGAAACAAAAGCAACAGGATGATTTCAAAGAACAGCAATGAAATTACAACATACTCATGGAGGAAAAGTGATCTTGAGAGATATGTTTCACTTCAAGTCGTCGTTCAAAGCATAGTCAAACTGACATAAAGCATATAATATCGACGATGCTACAGACAAACGTTGAACTTTTGTGGCTCGATTGCTAACTGTTCAATCTATTTGAGGCTTTTTTATGGAAAAGGCGTGGCTTTCTTTGTCTTCATTATATATACCTACAGTACAATTCGTGTACAATATTATGCCAATCAACATAAAATAGAACAAAATGGATCCAGTTACCATAAGAAAGCAAAAAAATTCTTTTTACAAAAAAGGTGTCTGATAAGAGATACCCCATAGTAAAAACCAACAGTTGCACGATTCTACTTTCCGAAAAACTGCCGCTTTTCAATATCGAAAACGACTATAGTGAAACAAGCCATGCAATACGTTAGCTGTAAAACTTACAAGATTTAGATTTCGCTATATATCAAATTCATAGCCAAATTGCTCAGCTCCCCCCAAAAAATAAAAAATTCAATAAAAGTGAAACAAATGGAACAATTGGATATCGCTTACATGCAATACAAATACAACTGTGGGGATGATTCCCAAAAGATTTCAAAGGAAGAATTACTTTGTCACTCGAGATAAATTAGCAAAATCAAAAAGATCTTCAAGAATGTTGACACAATTTCAAAAATATTTAACCCATTCTAAACCACTTAATTTTATACTCTATTAGACTCTTTTACGACGATCTAGTGAATTGAGAAAACCGCATGCCTTTTAGAAAAAGGAATGAAAAGTCGTGTGGTTTCAAATAAAAAAAAAATTGTTTTTCTGAAATCATCCACGGTTCATTAGAAGAGCAATAAAAATATCGTCTCGAATAGAGTCTATGAAATAAGAAAGAATTTAGGGAGGTCGACCCAAGTGAAAAAATTGTAGAATTTCAATACATTATTTGTCCTTTATGGCATCAGTACTTCTAGTTGTTCTCAGGAGTAACCAGTAAGTGGCAATGCGAAGTATAGTAAAAAGAAAAGTAGAACAAATCTCATATAGAAAAAATCAATATATTCTCACCTCGAACAGTTTTTGCATATGTGAAATAGAACCTAGGAACGCTTCATTACACATTCAAGGATTATAAGACATAGAACACACAAGAAAAACAGCAGTAGTACTAGAAGAGAAATGATCAAACAAGTGAACTTTCTAAAATGTGAACAAAGAGCCTAAACGACAATTGAATCTTCTAGCTCATTCATTCTTAAAACGTAACAATTGAACAAAAATCTGTGACATAAGAGTGCACACTGAAAAGCCGACAAAGAGATTCAAAATTTGACATTGTAGAGAATAGATACAAGGCGGCTCGAAAAGTTTACCAAAACACAAAGTATTGCTTTCGAGAATCTAAGAATAGCATAAGCACTGTTTACTTTTTGCTAAATATGTATACCGATACTATATTTCAAGTAAGGCTACTCCAAGAATGAAGCAAGCAGTGTCTCAAGACCATCAAAAAGCAGAAATGACTTACCGAATGGTTAAATTTTCAATAGCATCGCACTGTAGAATACAATAAAATAACCAAATAACAATACTTAGAATTTTGCTATATAAGACAAATTTCTAAAAACGATTCTAACAAGGTAAGGTTCAACCATGAAGATCCTGGCGAAACCATTGAAACAAAAGTTTTGAAACTATCCATATTCAACGCTTATTATTATGTATGCACTGAAGACATCAGCGATCTTAATAAGAAAAATCAATAAACAAAGAACATCATCTCTACAATGTAGTACCTATATAAAAAGAAAAATTCAACGAAAAAGCTACTATGTCACCAAGGCATAAAAATTTTAAAAATTCCAAAACTTGTGACAACAGTGAAAAAAAGAAAAAGATTTCATCATTTCATTTTCAGTTCTATTGCATTCGCATTATGAAACGGTATTGAAGAGAAGTTTTTGCAATATATCAAAGGGGAATAAGCAATTTTTGCATTACCAGTTTAGGACTTTCCTTATACGGTTTACTGAAGGAACAATACCAAAACCAATTTTAGAAAAAAGCAATAGAAAAAACCTTTGGAGAAATAAAAACTTGAGAATATATTGAGGAGTTTTTTATGTACCACTTGGTCATTACATCATTGGTACCATGAATCTGTCCTCATCAAGCAGATATTTCTCAACTGTGTGAAACGAAGTAAAAAAGTTGCAGCAATCTGCTCACAGAGAAAAAAATATAATACATTTGATGAAAGGGAATTTAGTAACTATACCACATAGAAATACAGAAGAAAAAATGTTTTTTTTCTCATTGGAGGAAAAGTAGTAAAAAGAAAGGGTAATCCTTGAATGCAGCAATGAAGACAGCACAAAACAAAGAAAGAAAAATGTTACATAGTGGCAGATTGTTGAAATTTTGCGACGACTAGTTCGCGTACATTGCTCGCAACTTGAACTAACGTCATCAGAAGGGTACCATTTAAACGAACCACCTGGAATCTCAAAACAACACAAAAGTAGCAGAAAAAATTGTGCATTCTTAATAAAATTTGAACTAAATAAGGAATGTAAAAAACTAACTCCAGTTTTCAATCCAAAAAAAAAGTTTAAACAAAATGTAGCTGACAGGAAACCAAACTTGGTCAGTAGCACAGCAAGCATAAAAAATAAAACAATACGTAACTATTCTTTGTGCAGAAAAGCATAAATAAGAAACCGGACATAACCAATTCACTCTGCCCACTAAAACTTTGAGACTACTAGAGCTCAGTGAATTGAAAAACTAGGTACGTTTTGGCTGAAAGCAATAAGTATTTTTTCCTCATTTTGGTTTTATTAGCCTTCATTGGGGTAGAATTTCAAGTTGAATATGCATATTGACCTAAAAGTTCAAATACTATTGGAATATATTAACAGGGCGATTTAAGGTAAATTCATCCAATATAAGAAAGCAAAGGGATACTTCACCAATTAGCTTCGGCACAAATAAAACACGAAGCAAAATATTATAATATGAAAAAAAACAATTAATTTGCAATGAGTCAATCAAGAACGAAGGTAATGATGCTAACGATAACAAAAAAGCAACCATTCAAAAAAAACGCTCACAATTTCTAAACAGCTCAAAATTTCGAATTATTGCAAAGCAACAGAGAAATTCCTTAACTAGAAAGGGCTTTAAATTAAAAATAGCATCCGAAAATTTTACCTAAATACCCGTAATAAACAACAAATACAAACATACGCAGAAATAGCACACAAGGCAAGTCATATGATCGTTGGCAAAACAAGAAGCACAGTTTGAGAATTAATTACTTTTACGAAACTAAAAGCAAAAGTAAAGGTCTTGATAGAACTAATTCGTTTTTTTCTCTAATGCATTGAGATTTCCTAATAAATCTTCAAATGCGAATGACCTGGAGAAGGACAATAGGAATTATATTTCAGGGTTTATTAATTTTTTTAATTTTATTACTGCTTCTAACAAAAGTCACATACTATAGAAAGAAACTAACAGGATAGAAAAAGAAACATTCATCCATCAGAACAAAGCAAAAGGATTCTTCATAAAATGGATACGGCTTCACAAGAATAAGTAAAAAACAATAAAAAAAAGCTTTAATCAATGGCTCTGCAACAAAATCACTGAAAAACGAGAGTTTCAAGGCAACAATGATCCCAAAAAAAATTTCAATCAAACAAACCACTTCAAATTTTAAACCAACACAACACAACATGAAAATGCCTAAACAAATGAAGGACAATCATAAGTTAAATACAAAATCAAAACTTTTTCCTATCGTTTCCAAGGATTCATGCAATATATCTCCAATAAAAATATAATGGAAAAATAACCCTCAAGAACAGTCTCCAAAACGCCACCAAACACTCAGTAAAATTTGCGACTCATTATACTAGACTAACGGAAAAAGAAGAGGCTTGATAGAATTAAGAAACTTTCGTTTGAAATGCAATTAAGCGAAAAAATGCAGTAAATTGTAAAATATTTGTAAGCTGGCAGAAGGGAGTGGGCATTTTTCTTTTTTATTCAGGTTTTACAGAAGGATTATTTTTGGGTACATAAAGACGCCTCAACAAAAGAAGGACAATCACCAGTCAAAAGCAAAATATAAACTTTCTCTATTCGCTTCCAAGTATTTATGCAATATACCACAAATACAAATATAAGAGAAATATATCACACAAGAAAGGTAACCAGGACACCAAAAAACACACAGTAAAATTTGTGACACATTATACTAGACAAAAAAAAATTTGAGGGGCTAGATACAATTAAGGGACTTCCGTTTGAAATACAACTAAGAGAAAAAAATGCAGTAAATTGTAAAATATGTGTAGGCCGACAGGAGAAATTTGGCATTTTTCTTTCTTGTTCAGGTTTTACTGAGTATTTATTATTAGGGTCTACTTGTTTTTTACTATTAGGGTTTATTTAGGGTTTATTTAGGGTTTATTAGGGTTTATTTAGGGTTTATTTAGGGTTTATTTAGGGTTTATTTAGGGTTTATTTAGGGTTTATTAGGGTTTATTAGGGTTTATTTAGGGTTTATTTAGGGTTTATTTAGGGTTTATTTAGGGTTTATTAGGGGTTATTTAGGGTTTATTTAGGGTTTATTTAGGGTTTATTAGGGTTTATTAGGGTTTATTAGGGTTTATTAGGGTTTATTAGGGTTTATTAGGGTTTATTAGGGTTTATTAGGGTTTATTAGGGTTTATTAGGGTTTATTTAGGGTTTATTAGGGTTTATTAGGGTTTATTAGGGTTTATTTAGGGTTTATTAGGGTTTATTAGGGTTATTTAGGGTTTATTAGGGTTTATTAGGGTTTATTTAGGGTTTATTTAGGGTTTATTAGGGTTTATTTAGGGTTTATTTAGGGTTTATTTAGGGTTTATTTAGGGTTTATTAGGGTTTATTAGGGTTTATTAGGGTTTATTAGGGTTTATTTAGGGTTTATTTAGGGTTTATTAGGGTTTATTTAGGGTTTATTAGG